>WNWU01000162.1:6058677-6105967 GCA_012654045.1 Ptyas mucosa | reverse complement strand
GGCCCTTCCAAAATTTTTATACTACTAAATCTATTTGCAAATTGTTGACCTGTCTTCTATATGTTATGTTAGTGAAAAAGTAGTTAACAGGAAAAACAATGATAGTAATACAAAACAAAATTAAAGTTGAAAAACTCTCTGTTGAAATTAACAGAATAACATAACTGGAAGGGACGTTGGAGGTCTTCTAATCAAACCCTTCTCAGGAAATCTGCTATCCCACTGCTCAGGAAACCCTATACCAATACCATTTCAGACAAATGGTTGTCCAATCTCTTCTTAAAAACTCCCTGGTTGGAGGATCCACAACTTCTGGAGGCAAGTCATTCCACTGATTAATTGTTCTGACAGGACATTTCTCCTTAGTTTTAAATTACTTGATTAGTTTCTATCCATTGCTTCTTGTCCTGCTGTCAAGTACTTTCGAGATTAACTTGATTCCCTCTTAGAATAGGTTGACTCCCTCTTCTTTCTGAGTAAACAAAGGTCAGAGATGGGTTCCTCTAAGGAAAAGTAGCTGGCAGCTTCATTCCCAACTTCTGGATCATTCCCAAGAATGATGGAGAGACAAGAAGTTGTGAAGAGACTTTAGAGCTCTTTTGTAGGGGCAGAGTTACTCAAAGGTTAGTACTTAGGATATGCCTTTTAAAAGAACAAGAACCATTCATTTCAGCAAGGCCAGTTTCTGTTCAATAAAAAGGCTCATTTTGTACATTCTTTCCTCTGTTACCACTATCACTTATATACAAGTAGTCCTCGTGTCAACTTGCAAAGCTTTCAAGTTGCCATGAGCAGGGGGGAGGGAGAACTTATAACCACAATTGAGTCCAACATTTCTGTTGGTAAGTGAAACAGTTGTTAAGGTCTTTACAAATTTTCTTGCCACAGTTGTTAAGTGAATCATTGCAGAAAAAGATGTGGAGACTCTAGAAAGAATGCAGAGAAGAGCAACAAAGATGATTAGGGGACTGGAGGCTAAAACATATGAAGAATGGTTGCAGGAACTGGGTATGTCTAGTTTAATGAACAGAAGGACTAGGGGAGACATGATAGTAGTGTTCCAATATCTCAGGGGCTGCCACAAAGAAGAGGGAGTCAAGCTATTCTCCAAAGCACCTGAGGGCAGGACAAGAAGCAATGGGTGGAAACTAATCAAGGAGAGAAGCAACCTAGAACTAAGGAGAAATTTCCTGACAGTTAGAACAATTAATCAGTGGAACAACTTGTCTACAGAAGTTGTGAATACTCCAACACTGGAAGTTTTTAAGAAGAGATTGGATAACCATTTGTCTGAAGTGGTGTAGGGTTTCCTGCCTGGGCAGGGGGTTGGACTAGAAGACCTCCAAGGTCCCTCCAACTCTGTATTCTATTCTATTCTATTCTATTCTATTCTATTCTATTCTATTCTATTCTATTCTATTCTATTCTATTCTATTCTATTCTATTCTATTCTATTCTATTCTATTCAGTTGTTAAGTTAGTAACGTAGTTGTTAAGTCAGTTTGGTTTCCCCATTGATTTTGCTCATCAGGAGGTCACAAAAGTGATCACATGATCCCAGAACACTGCAACCAACATAAATATGAACCAGTTGCCAAGCGTTTAAATTTTGATCACATGACCATGGGGATGCTCCAACGATCGTAAGTGTGAAAAATGGTCCTAAATTATTTTTTTCAGTTGCTGTTGTAACTTCAAACAGACACTAAATTAAGTATTGTAAGTTGAGGACTACTTGTATTTTCTTCCATTAAGATTTTTGTTGGAATGAAGGCTTAAGGTAAACATCTATGATGGCGTAGTTTTGTTTTTGTTTTCAAAACCAATTATTCTATCTGAAAAAGTAACAATGAAGCAATAGTAATCTGAGCCTCCTCTAATGATTAGTTAACTCAAAAAAAAAAAAACTATCAAGGGAAATACCAAAATAATTCTCAATCACACATGCAGAAGCCTTTTTGCAGGGGAAGACAACTTGGGAAAATTCAAGGCAATCTCTGTGTTATAATGAAGCTGTGTGTGGTTTTATAGCTCCAATTCTTTAAGAATATAAAATATCTGGTTAATTACACAACAATGCTCAGCTACTACATGAAAAATTCTCCTCTCTGGATATGCTTCCCTTTATTTAAAGGCAATTATTGCCTAATCTTTTGTCAAGTTGTACGTTTCTTACTTTAGTTTGTAAATTGTCCCTTAACTTCAGATAAATGATTACATAATTTGTTTTCATATGCTCCCTGACCAACAAATTTGTTCTCAAAATTTACAGAATAATAATAGCATGTGTGTCATCTATTTTAGTCTTCTACAACTTGCCTTGAAGCACATAGTTCATTTTCCTGGCAGTTTTGAACATTTAGTAGTCTAGCCAATGACTGATATGACTGCCCATGTAAAACACTGCCTTAAAGAAGGCAATATATACTTCTAAAACTTGTTTAAATAGAGTAAAGAGTCCCATTTCGACAATGGACAATTTGGTAATGCTTACATCTGTGTGCATGGGTAGGGTTGTTAATGCTATACCTGATCCATAATCACTAGTCTATGCATGGTACATGTTTATCATGTAACATAAACCAGCCCTTGACTCAGGGATGAAATGCTCCTGGTTCAGACCGGTTCGATTGAACCGGTGGCGATGGTGGCCGATGGTTCGAAGAACTGGTAACGATGGCAGCGTGAGGCTCCACCCATCTGCCTGGTCGTCGTTACTTTCTGTTTTTAACCAAGAAGTAACCTGTTTTTTTACCTTCTGCACATATGTAGAAGGGTTTGGGCATGCGCAGAGGGTCCATGCACATATGTGACTTCTGAACTGGTTGGGAAGGTAAGTAGATTTCACCCCTGCCTTGACTTCATCTAGTCTGGTTTTTCTTATTCTCTAATTTGGAAGTAAAATATAGACTAAGAAGTTATGATCCTGATTCTTTCACTCTGTATAAAGTCTAGAAATGGTAGATCTGAAAAAGAAATATCACAGCAACTGAACTCATTCACCATAACTCAACACATACTTCATATCTGTTCAACTGCCACACATGGCTTCTTTTCCCTTGCTGGGAGATTAAAAAAACATAACATTATTGAAGTAGTATAGTGCGTTAAATGAACCAAATCTTTCTTTTACACATTACACATGTGTAATGTGTAAGGATGACACAATAACAGTATTCCAATATTTAAGTGGTTGCCACAAAGAAGAGGAGGATCAACCTATTTTCCAAAACACCTGAAGGCAGGAAAAGAAACAATGGGTGGAAACTAATCAAGGAGAGAAGCAACCTAGAACTAAGAAGAAATTTTCTAATGGTTGGAACAATTAACAAGTGGAGCCGCTTGCCTTCAGAAGTTGTGGCTGCTCTATATTGGATGCTTTTAAGAAGAGACTGGACAGCCACTTGTCTGGAATGGCATAGAGCAGTGATGGCTAACCTTTTTGCCATCATGTGCCAAACGCGGGGGTCACGTGGGGGGTCACGGGTGCGTGTGCCCACATCTATAATTCAATGCGCCCCATGCTCCCGCGTATGTGCATGTGACCCCCACACACACACTTCCCCCTGCTTTTGGCACTTGATAGCACGGTGGGCCCTGTAGGCCTATTTTTCCCCTCCCCAGGCTCCAGAGGCTTTCTAGGAGCCTGGGGAGGGCAAAAACAGCCTTCCCCATCCCCCCGGAGGCCTTCTGGAGGCCAGAAACAGCCAGTTTCCTGACTTCCGGTTGGCCAGTGCGCGCATGTGTGCTGGAGCTGAGCTAGGGCAACACTCGCGTGCCCACCAATATGGCTCCACGTGCCTATTCTATTATTCTGCAATTGTACACAATGTTCTTCACTAGGCCATAGCCTACAAAATACTGTCCCAAGGAATCAAGTATAGATAGACCCAAAGTAAAAATTCCAAAGAAAAAAAATGTCATCATTGAGAATTTTGAGAATGTTCTACAGAACTTTCTGGAAAGGGTAATTGTTATTTCAGCAGGGTGCACTTCTTGTTCTAAGATATTCCCAAGCAGAGTTAACCAAGCAGAATTTCATCATTAAGCAAAGTGAATTAAAGAGATAATTATCAGCCTAAAGCCTTCAGAAGATCAGCAATTTGCCTTCTGTTTAAGTTCCTACCATCTCCATTGCCCCCTTTCAAAGAATACTTGAGACAACTTTGGGTCCAATTCAAACTCCAAGAAGTTTAACATTTGAGAAATCATTCTTCCACCTTAAGTGCTATTCTGGTAGACTGGAGAGTCACAAGATTTCCAAGGCAATTAATCTTGGCTCAGAGTCAGAGAAACTACAAACAGAAAAGTCAAGGAAGAAGAGCGGAGGGGAGGGGAGGGGAGGGGAGGGGAGGAGAAGAGGGGAGGGGAGGAGAAGAGAAGAGAAGAGAAGAGAAGAGAAGAGAGAGAAGAGAAGAGAAGAGAAGAGAAGAGAAGAGAAGAGAAGAGAAGAGAAGAGAAGAGAAGAGAAGAGAAATCATTTTGTAACAGATATACTGGAAATTTGAAATCTAGAGCTAGGGAAAACAAGGAGAATCACAGTATTAAACTACATGGGCTTCCTACAAAGAGAACCATCCTCTCACTAGCTCAATTTTTTCAATATATCCACAATTTTTTTCAAAGTCTGCATTCACTGAAGTATAATGTGGGTCTCTATATTATTTCACTGATCATTTATTATCGGTTCTTGATCACATAGCTGGGCATCTGTATGTCTCAAAAATGGTTTTGCTTATCCATGGAAATCCCCAACCACAGGTGTACTTTTGTCATATTCTTTATTGGATTCAATTAGGGTCCATTAAAATAATGCCCATATGTAGTGAAATAAAAAGCATCATATACTGTATATTTTGCCGAGCAGGTGCTACTAAAGATCTAATACTGAAATAAAGATCTAGCAGATATAATATCCTGCTATGCTTACATTTATTTGACTAGAGAAGGACAATTTCATCCCCTACAGAAGGCATAACTCAAGTATAAGATCAATTTGATTTCCAAAACAAATTGCAAACACTGTAAAATCAATGGTCACATTAACATTCATGGAAATATAGTTTGCAAAGCAGTGAAATATGTCACAGAGTAGAGCCATTAGACTGACAGCACCCTTGTTTTTCAAATTTGAATAGGAAATATTATAATATGTATTACACAGCAGTCTCCATACATAAGCTCCATCTAGAGGTTATGAAATAGAATTAAAGGGAAAAAAATTTTATTGGAAAGGAAAATATTGTAGTATAATTTATTATCCTACAAAATAAAACAGTATCTGATCTTTTCAACCTTATCTGTTAGTATAAATGTGAAAAAAGGGGAAAGAAGTATGTTTGAATATAATCTGGGCAGAGTTAACTTCCTTTGCTCTTTCAACATACTGAATGTACCCTTTTAAAGAACCTGCCTTCAACTTACCTTCAAATTCCTTGTCAAAAATAAACTATATTTCCTAGTCATTAACAAAACTATTTTCTCTTACTTTTTTAAAAAAGTACCTTAAGTCCTCAGTAGGGAGCCCAAAAGGAAAAGGAGCAGGAAAGCTTCATCTTGATTTACTGACTATATTAAAAAATGTTAGCCCAGAAGAGATTGTGATAGTAACAAAACATGATAAAATTTTTCTGTTCTCTCTAAATGAATTTAGATAGAAAAAAGTGTCTGTACCTTCTTCTACTAACTTTGACTTTATGTTTTATTCAAAATTTTTCCCTACTGGTTCTGTGGGCATTGGTTGGTGGGCATGGCAGGGGCAGGATACTGCAAAATCCCCATTCCCTCCCCACTCCTGGGGGGAGAATATTTCAAAATCTCCATTCCCACCCCACTCTGGGACCAGTCAGAGGTGGTATTTGCTGGTTGTCTGAACTACTCAAAATTTCTGCTACTGGTTCTCCAGAACCTGTTAGAACCTGCTGGATTTCACCCCTGCTACCAGTTCTTAGGAATGATGCTGACATACATAGCTGAAGTCAGAGAAGGTGTTCAGACGCTGCAGGAGATTAGAAACCAAGACCAAACTAAGATAGTCTAATCAGCATGATTAGATTATATACATTGGCACACTTCTGGGGCCAATCTATATAGACATGACAATTCTGATGAAAGCAAATAATTTATCCATTATATAAGAATGGTTAACAAGAAACAATGGACAAAGCGCATTGCAGAAAGATTACTATCAATAAAAGTGCATTAAAGAAAAGAAAGGACTCACGATTGCAATATAATTGCATCATAAGTGTAAATTTATTTGCCCCAGTTGATCCTATCCTATCCTCCTCTCCTCCTCTCTCCCTCCCCTCCCTTCCTCTCCTCTACCCTACCCTCTTCTCTTCTCTTCTCTTCTCTTCTCTTCTCTTCTCTTCTCTTCTCTTCTCTTCTCTTCTCTTCCCTTGATTCTTTTTAACACAAATAAGGGATGTTAAACCAAAACAGGTATTCTCCATTTCTTTCTCTCTCTATTTCTTCAGGGACATGCTTAGAGTTTATTTTTATTTTCTAGGAAATAAAAATTTGGTGTATGGCTGCTGCCCACATTTTTTAAGCTTGCCCATTTGCCTAAAAGAAAACAAATACAGGAATGATAATATAATAGAGCATACCCTTGACAGTAGAGAGACTGATGGAAAGCAAGCATATTACAGTAGTTTGCTTTCTGTTTTTTTTTTAAGTATTTTTATTGCCCACACCAACCATGGAACCATTCTGTGAACAGACTCATACTTGGCTTTCAAAATTCCAACTATGTCCATCAACTCAAAAATCTTACAGATACCTATTATGTAGTTTGCTTGGTTTTCACTTGACATGCCAGGTGAGCCAACCCTATATGGTTTTTGAACTATGTTTTTAGCCTATCATTATGTACTAATCCATCCACCTTCTAGATTGCTCAAGAAATCAAAGTTAAAGCAAACTATACATTTGCTTCATGGTTAAATTAACCAGTCAGTAAAAAGGTACATTAATGTTTACAATTTCCTCCTTTAGTTTTTATTTCATAAATCACATACAGTATAGTCAACATCCCCATTAGTTTCTGTGTGAATGCAGCCTGTCTGCTCACAAAATATGTACTAATGTGCTACTGACAAGGCACGGTGCGGATATAAATAAGAAATTAAGGACTTATTCTGTGACCTGTCTTCTCTGCTGTTCTTTGTCTAAGAGACTGTTAATGTCATGTCAGTTCCTTCTTCCTTTGTTCCCAGACACTCATAGAAGGCATGGTTTTGAATCTTCTCCAGATTGAATATAGCTAGCTTGCACTTCATTTGCATATCCTTACAATGTATTTCCTGTAAATATACTTATTTTCTGTCATAGTGAACCTAATTTACTGATCATTGCTCAGGTCACTATATTGAAAAATATTATATAGCAATCTTTGCTGAAAAATATGATATAGTAATCAGATTAATATTCTCTCTCTCCCTCCCTCTCTCTCTCCCTCCCTCCCTCTCTCTCTCTCTCTCTCCATCCTACAGAGATAAGTAGGAATGTTCTTTCAAGGTTGGCCAACATAAAATAAATTTAGAGGAAAATAGCAGGAGGAAAGAATTATGTATGCCTGGTGCCTTGAGTTATTTATATAAGTAATAAAAGCAGGATAAAACAAACAAAACAAATTAAAACTTGCAATTCTATTTCAAATTGATGTCTTTAGAACATAGGAGAGTGAAATGTATCTATAAATGTTTATGCCTGGAAGTGGAGAGGACTATGAGATTAATTTACCATGAATAGAATCCATCCATAATGCCAGCAACAAAAAAGGATAGATTTTTAAGAGCATCTCTTTTGTGTTTGATGCATAGTTTGTGATTTGAGTGTAGAGGAGATTTTTGCAAGTAATTCTCTCCCACACATACACATGTACGCATCTGCAATGAAGCCATTCATTAAAAGGCCAATTAAAACTCTCTTATGTTATAGTTTCCTTCACAATAAAAAAAAGCATCAAAGCAAGCAAATCAGATTCTGGAAATGCCTATTATAAAAGTCCATTTATTTTCCCTGTGACATGAGGTTAAACAGTCCAAATACCAAAATCTGTGATTTTTTTAAAGGAAGCCTATTTACTTTAGCACTCTTTAACCTTTATTTTTCCACAATTGTCTGCTTGTATAACACATAAACATGAGAAAAGCATCTCTGAGAATTTACAGTTAAAGAGAATGGCAAAGGGGGAATGGAGAAATTTAGTGCAGGGATTCAGATACATGACTAATCTGTCACTGAATGGTAGAAAAGGAGGAAGGGCCAGCATGTAGATAAATACAATCCTAGCATATTCCTGGAAATTACTTCCATGGCCTTCAAACCTAAATGAATTTTTGGGATCCAATTATATAATAAATAGTAGAAAGATGAACCAGGAATGAACATTAGCTGTCTTAATAATACATAGCATTTCTAGAGCACATTTCCAGTGTTCAAAGCACTGCACATATATTATTCAACAGCTGTTACAACTGCTTTGGATGATATGTCAGTATTTTTATCCTTGTGTTGCAGATGGAAGAGCTGGAACAAGAATAACAAATGGAACATTTACAGTAACACCACCTATTGAATTGATGTTAAAGGGTGATATTTGAAATGAAGACTCATCACCTCAGAAGTCTCTAAAAATGAGTGTGTCTCATCACGGTTATTTGTGCCTTTTGCTTCTGTTGGTAAGCTGCCTTCTTGGATAACAGGCTGTCTTTGTTCTTTCTTTTCTTTTTCATTGTTTAAAGAAGGAAGAATGCTTATCTCGTGGCTCATGTGGGGACATCACATTTTTCCAGAAGTAGTTATATAGGGTAGTCCATTCATATTATCCCCCCATCTAGTCTTTCAGGTGGGTTGGGCTAAGAAAGAGTGATTTTGGCCAGTCTTCTAGTAAGCTGTCATGGCTGAGAAAGATTTTAATCTGGTCCAACATATTAATTACTACACCAAAAAATATACCCAGAACCAGTGGTTGGCTCCAACTAATTTAACAAACAGTTTGTCCTAAAGACTGGATGGGTATGGCTGGGGGGAAGGGTCATGTGACTGAGTGGGTGTGGCCAATTCAATGTCACTCACGGCAAGGTGGGGCCGATCTGTGCAGAATCTTAACAACCAGTATGCCCAAACCAGTGTGAACTGGCAGCAGCCCATCTCTGCCCAGAACAATATATAACAGATGAGGCACAGCAATATGTAAAGAGTGTTATTCCTTCTGTGTTTCTTATTAGGGCTGAACTGAATTTTTATAGGTGTAACTTTTCAGTGAATATAACAAAAATCTGGAAAGGGGGTTCCATCAATTATTTTTCATTCTAAAAGAATGAAGAGGAAGAGGCTGGTTATGAGACCAAAGTGAAAATGGTATAATAATGTCAAAATACTTCTATCCAGATTTGGCTAGATAACCACAAAGCAGAAAAATGACATTCTGCAATATCCATCTTGATTTCATCCTGAATTAAGAAAAAATTCTTCATTAAATTTCGCAAGCCACTGAATAACCATGGCTTTTGGTATAGTTCATAGGATATTTTTCCCCCAGCAAAACATTTCTCTGGCTCTTTTACTGTATATGTAATCTTAGAATTTAGGAGGCAATATAGGAGCTGTGTATGAAAGGTGATGAGTGTTGCACTGCATGGATGGAAGAATTATTACAGAATCTTTTATTATTGACTCTCATCTTTTTTGCACAAGAGTTTCTTTTGTGCTACATAATGGATTCATGGCATGAACCACTGTCTCTGGAAGTAAATATCTGTGAATAAATGTCTTAAATATTGGAAAGTACAAGATTGCCCTTTCAACCTCCCTCTTTTCCATTGGAAACCTCTTGCAAGGAGCAATAGGGTACATCAGATAGCTAGCATGGGCCAAGAGTTCAGACTGAAAACAGAGACAGGAACAGGCATTTGTTTACTTTGTCAAGTAGTGCTCTGAGTTATTTTGCTACTTCTCATGTCTGAAATATTTTATTTAGGAAAAGCAGAAGGCTTTTATTTAGATTCTCTTTTGATAAAAGAGAATTTTTCAGTAACTACTAATTGAATTCAATATGTGTAAACCAAAAACTTTTTAGGCACATATAGCTACTATAAAAGTGTTTTTAAAGGGTGGTATGTACTATTTTTATGTTGGTTAATCCATAATCAAGATTACTCATTAAGCTTTACAGCATGCACACACATGCAGAAAAACATACCGCTATTTTTGTTTATTCTATTATACATACTTGATTAATAGATCATAACAAGTTGTGGACATCCCTGGGTATACAGGACCATCTAATCTGTCTATTGATGAATTTATATTATAATTGAAAGTAATAGTTGCTTCTAGGATGCAATATGAAAAATTGACGTAGTTGAAAATTGAAAAAAGAGTGAGCCAAATATGTTATCAATGTATTTAATAACTAGAAATCAGAATCAAAATTATGGGGAGAATTTTGAATTGATTATACCACTTTGATGGCTGGAATTGAGAAGAACATAAGACATCTCATGTTGAAGGTGAAAGAAGAGAGTGCAAAAGTTCCTAAGATTTTGGCAGTAAGAATCCAATATAAATAAGTGGAAAGAAACAGTCTATCTTCCAAAGCTAAAAATCTCAAAGTGATGGTCCGTATAGCAACCATCTATAGATGACTGCTACTTGGGAGAAAGGCAATGACAAATCTAGGCAAACTGTTAAATTGCAGAGACATACACTGACAATAAAAAATGCATTGTAATTTTTGACAACGAATGACAAAAATTTATTGTCTTTAAATTGTGGCACTGAATTAAATAGTTGAGAATATTTTGGGCTGAAAGAACAAATCAGTACTACTTGGTAGATGAAAAAAATCTAGGGTGGAATAACAATTTCTGCTTCCTCAGTTAATTCATATCCCTGTTTTTTCCTTCATCCCCTGAAGAAGAAAACTGTTGATTAAAGTCTCCCCTCACTATGGCGTCATGCCTTTTTGAAAGATCTGTAATTTGCTTTTTAAATTCATCATCCACATTTGTTGGGAGGGGAAGGATGCTGACCAGATAGTAGACAACCTGCTATGGCCTGTCGGCCGTGGCCCCTCCAGCAGCCAAATCAGAGGAGGAGGAGGCAGCATGGGAGTCCGGGTCAGCATCAGGGCAACCTGGGAACTCCGAGGGAAAAAGGGAATGGAGCTGGCAGAGAGAGAGACATACAGAGAGAGGTGGAGCCTGGGCCGTCCGTCAGCCCTCAGATGGAGAGTCAACAGCCCCCAGGTCTGGAGGTGGTTGATGAAGAAGAAGAAGAACAGCTGTGTCCAGTGTCCAATGCATGGCTGCGCAGAAGGCAAAGAAGGGGACAGCAATTGAAAGCCGTGGGCCAATCCTGGGAAGGAAGAGCCACTGCTGCTAATGAGACCCTACCCTAGATCTGGGGATAAAAGGCAGGGGGCAGAGATGAATAGACGTGGCAGGCAACTATTCATCTTCCAGCCAGATGGACTTGTTAGCCTGTGAGGTAAACTTTTTGCTGGGGCTGCTGCTACCAGCGTTCCTAATAAAGGAATATTTTGAGTTCCCGTCAGAAGGTTTGTCATGTTTGTGGAGCTGGGTCAGAATACAACCATACTAATACTAATTCATACCTTTTCTTTGTTGTTTCGCTTATTTTAACAGCACCAGAAAGTCTAGCTGCCTTTTGGAAAAAGCACCTTTGGGATAACCATGACCTGGATGACTGAGAATCTCCATAGACACTTATTTTAACACTTATTTATTTGTTTCTTTGTTTGTTTATTCATTCATTCAAATTCTATAGCAGCCCATCTCAATCAATGTCTCTGGGCAACTTACGATTCATAGGCTCTTTATAGCATTCCAAATTCATACATTCAGATTTGTCAGTAGGGATGGACTTTTTTTTAAAGTGCAGTGCAACTCATCTGCCCTTTCAATTACTTTTATTCCTTTTGGACAAATGTTATCTTATGTTCCAGCCATGGTCATGTCACCAGTTCTCCACAATATTTATTAAATCATATTTGCCTCATTGAAGTGAGATTTCAAGCTCATCTTGTCTAGTTCCCATACTCTGAGCATTAGAGTCTAAAGACCATAACATTTATCAGCCAATGTTCTCTCAGTTTTTCTTGGAATCACATTTCAGCAACAAATCCACTTCACGCTGTACACTCAGGATCTGATTATAGAGCGTATGTTTTTAGCCGCTACAGAATTAAGTGTAAAACCTTCTTAACACGTTGCCCATCTTTTGCCCTCAGTTTATCGTGAAGTTTCAGATCATGGATACAGAAACTAAATATTTTTTTACAGCATTTGATAGCTACTCATTGACCTGAATTGCAAATGAAGAAACTTGGGATGAAAAAAAGCCTGTTATACTTTGTGCTCCATGGATAGCTTTCTTTCTTCTAAACACTTGAACTCAGAAAATAGTGGCAGAACTGGCACATTATGCCCAATTCCCAAAACTCTTGTAGAATAATGTTTACTACTGAATTTAAGAATCCTCATATTACGCAAAATTAAGACATGGTTAGAAGAAATGATCCAACAACATATTGATTTAAAACCTGAGCTGTTTCTATTGGGTATACTACCAGAGAAAATTAGTAAAGAAAATATATACTTGATTATACATATAATAACTGCAGTGAGGATAGCATTTGCGCAAAGATGGAAAGTAGAGAAAATCACTTTGGAAGGGAAGTAATTAAAAAAATCTTAGATTGTGCAGAAATGAACAGATTAACTTTGATGATTAAAGAGAGAAAGAGGATATGGACTATTATAAGATATGAGGGAAATTTTATGATTGGTTAAAAAAAGAAAATAGACCGTATTTTTCGTAGTATAAGACGCACCTTTTTCCCCCCTAAAAGGGAGTGAAAATTTAGCTGCGTCTTATATACCAAATGTAGCCCCACCCACCAACTGGCCCCTACCCTTTGGCGTCTGCCTGGCAGCAGTTACCTCCTTGCAAGCAAACAGTAAGAAAAAACAGCTGCTTTCAGCTTCAGCACAGCCTAATTAACACAAGTTGATTGGATCGGCCTCCCGACTCTCAGTTGATTTGCTCTCAGCTGTATTGCGCAGGGCTCTGCTGCTTGCTGCAAAGAGGTAAATTGCTGGAGCAGATTTTTTTTCCCCTTGTGCTAATCAAGCTATGCTGAAAACGAAAACAAAAGTAAAGCAACGTTGCCTCGTTTGCTGCAACGAGGCAAAATTGCTCAGAGGCAGAGACAGAGGGAAATTTCTTTTTCTTCTTTTCCTCACCAAAAAAGGTAGGTGCATCTTATAATACAGTGTGTCTTATACTACGAAAAATACGGTAATTAAATAAGGAGAATGTTATATTAAATGTATTGTAATTTGGGGAGAAATATCGTAACAGAGAAATGGAAATTATCAAGGAGAAATGAAGATAGAAGGAGTAATAAAAAGAAGAAGTCACGAAAGAAACACCAAAAAGACACACGGAAGGATTGATGTATTATGTGTTTGTTTTTTTAAAAAAAAATTAAAAAAACCTTTTATAAAAAAAAGAATCCTCGTATTACTAATGCATAAAGAGTGTAATTCTTATAAGCTATGTAGTGCAGGTAAATTCCTAGTGGTAAAAGTAATTGTAGGAAACAAGAAGGTTCAGGAAAGAATGTTTATGTTAATATCTGTTAATACTGTGTATATAATCAAGATGTAATTTTTAAAAAAATAAAAAATAAAAAAATAAAACATCTTTATGTGGCTCTGCTCTTGAAAACCATTTGAAAACAAACTTTTGGTGATATATTTTCTTGCAATTGACGTGGGGCAAAGTTAAAGATGGGATCTTTTGGTGCTGGTCTTTTCTATGTTTGGATTCGGAACCAGGTTATTTGACTGACTATCTAACTATTCTTTAATGCTACTCTTAAATATGTCATTGCTAATGGGCAGGAGAGATGATGCAGGAAAGAGCTTGCACAATAATGCTGCATCTGCTATATCTGGTGTTGCCACAAATGTTTAATTTCAATCTTTTCTGTGCTTATTTCAGTAATATCCCAGATGTACCACTTTTGCACTTAGAATTGTATATATGTAGGTTACCTTGTGAATTTAGAGAAGGATAAATGAGAATGAGTGCTTGGCCTGGAATCATCCCCTTGTGGTTGAAATAAACATATTCATTTCACATGCATTGAAATGAACTTATAAGATCATTTTTCAGAGTCAGTTGGAGTTGGGTGGCTATAACGCTTCTAAATAAACAAATAAAGATTGTCCACATGGAGTAACTCTAAGCCTTTGGAAAAGTAGAATCCTATAATGATGTACATCCCTCAGAGTAACTTGTTGAGATGGGTGGATATGGAAATAAGATGAATAAACAAACAAAAACTTGGCTGAAGCTATTTCATAGGCCTGCGCATAGTGGCTTCAATTTGCCTTGACAAGCAGCTTTGCACCCCAAAGGCAACATTCATCACTTAGATGAGATGAATTGATGAAGAGGTATCATGATGTGAAACAGTTTTGGGGAAGAAGAGGATGTTGTGATTGCTAGTTGAGTAGGCGATCCAAAGCAGCATAGCTGCTTTATTTTGATCTGTTCTTAAGACACAGAGGCTGCATTATTTCCCAAAACTGCTTCAAGAGGCAGTTTTGCTTGAATTTTCATTAAAATAAAGCACCCTTTCCAAAATCTATATAGCCCTACTACTGATTTTACATATTACACAAGGCAGCGCACCTCTGCTCCATATGCTCCTCTCTTTGGAAATGTTGGCTCTGGTGGTGTGGAGCTGTCCTTGGTAGAGCAGATCTAGCTTCTGCTGCTCTTTTCTCTGCTCTGTATTCGATCAGCTAGGAAAGGATTTATCTTTCATTTTTTGCTGCATTCTAATTTTTTTAAAACTCTCACTTTTACATACTGTGCCTTTTCAAGGACTTTCCAATAAACTTTGCATCACGAAATGAGGCACACAAAATGCTTGCCCATCTGCACCAGCCAAATTCAGCAGGTACAGAGGAGATACAAACCGATTACAGCCTATCTGCCATTAAGCTATTAAAGACGAGAAACCTGCATCATAAATGTGTCTCAATACACAGAGATTAAAATGCTGACTTTTATGAGTTAAGCACTCAGACTCTTTGCTTAGCTGGCTGAATCTGTCCGTTTTCCTTTCCCCCACATTCAATTATTCTTGAATTTATTGCAATCCTTTCTGAAAAGGTTTGCAAATATTACTTTGCAAATAGGGACTTTATCACCCGGTTCTTATCATCATCATCATCATCATCATCATCATCAAGCATTAACAGCTTTTGGTACAAAAGATGCAAACCATTTCCTCTCTCTTTTTTTCCCCCTCTCCTCTGTTATTCGTGGCTGCTTATGACATCATTCCATACTTTCCTTCCAAAATACTACAAAATTGGCAGTGGAGAAAAATACTGTTCTTAAAATCTAAGGAATGCAGATAGATTAATTCTATTCATTGCTGGGCAAACTCATCCATTTTCCATTTCTTGAATATACATATTGTTTTGCAGAACAAAGGTTTTACCCATATAAATTCAAGACAAGAAAAACACCATGGTACTGGTGCATAAATGGATTTTATTAACAGCAAAAAGAAAGGAAAGGGAAAGAAATGGGAGAAAATTTCACTTCCATATTCTTAGTCACCAGGAGCCCCAAGATTTATGTTAGTTGGCAGTAACCAGTTGTACTGCATGGAAATTAATGTTGCCATATAATTGTATAGCTGTTGTCCTCACCAACAGTTAAGGCTCACAGCTTAACTAAATGTTCTGATTTTTTAAAAAATTAAGACAGCCTACATCATGTGCCTATGACAAAATTGCCTATTGCTAGGAAAGACAACATGAAGATTACATTAATAAGTTTATCACAAGCTACATGCTAGCAGCTTGTTTACAAATTAGTTCAAAGTATAGTGAAATTAAAGTAATTACTTTAGATTGCCAGAAAGCCTTCCCCCCTAAACCAGACTCTTCAGAAACATTCTCAATCAACAGTAACATAAGCTTCCTAGAGCTGGCAGATATAAAATTATCTCATAGCAACATGGTTCAATTTGAGTCCAAAGAAATGTTCTGAAGTTAACTTGGCCAATTGTTGGGTTTTTTTTCCCCTTATAGTAGAAAGTTCTTCTGCAGGACACCTACCCTACTGAATGAAATCTATGAGTTAATGGCACTTTTCCATTATTTACAACTCAACAAAACCTGTGCACCAAAATGTATATACATTGTAAGAAAGTGCTCATCAAGACTTTATGTTAAAGAAAACTCTACAAACCACAGCTGCAATATAAGGATATCTGCAAGAGGGATCTAAAGGTCTTGGGAATGGACATTAACAACTGGGAAACCTTGACCTATGATCATTCAGCTTGGAGGCTAAAGACGCAGCATGGCCTTCTCCAATTCGAAGAGACACTTGTTCAGCAGGCTAAGGAAAGAAGCAGTCCTGGAACCGGAGAAATCTGAGGGGTGGGGAGGGGACAGAATGTATCTGCCATCTGCCAGTTTGTTTACATCATGTATTGTATGTATGTATGTCTTTGTTTGTTTATCTCTAATTAATTTTTTTTTAAAGAATGTATCTACCATCAGTGTGGAAGGGATTGCCACTTTTGAATTGGCCTTTTTAGTCACACTAGATGCTGTTTTAGGACCTCTTTCCAGAGCACGATACCACAATCTTTTGAGACTGAAGGATGCCAATGATGACAAAAATATAGTGTTAGCAAAAATAATTTTTAAAAATGATATATTACAAAATTTCCCAGAAAGATAGCAACACTTCATTTTTACAAATGATTTCCCCCAATATATAGTTTTGTTGGTCCTTTCCTTTAGAATGAGCACTTTGTATCTAAATGATATATTACAAAAGTAACATAAAGCAATATATTTGCAGAAATTCTCATAACAAATATAAATTCTAACTGGATTAAAATAAATCGAGGGAGAGGGAGAGAGAATCAAAAACTAAAATATAAATGAAATAGAATAAAGTTAGGAAACCGAGAAATGGGATAAAATCAAAGGCTAGTGATAACAGTTTGGCCAAAACTTGCATATTTGGTATGACTAATATCATTCTGCTCAGACAGTTCCCATAGCTTTAGCATATATCACTAAATCTCTTCAACCAGAGGTTACATAGCAATGGCTCTTGCTCATTGGCTATCAAAGGCCACTACTTTAGCGAGATTGCCTCTTGCATTATAGGTATTTGTTGTTTATATCCTGCTTTTATTATTTTTATTAATAACCCAAGGCAGCAAACATAGCTAATACTCTTTCCTCCTCCTATTTTCATCGCAATGGGCTGAGAGTGAGAGTGAATGGTACAAAATCACCCAGTCAGCTTTCATGCCTCAATAGCAATAGCAACCGCACTTAGACTTATATACCACTTCACAATGCTTTACAGCCCTCTCTAAGTGATTTAAAGAGTCAGCATGCCACCCCCAACATTCTGGGTCTTCATTTTACTGACCTCAGAAGAATGGAAGGCTGAGTCAACCTTGAGCCAGTGAGAATTGAACTGGCAAAATGCAGGCAGCCAGCAGTCAGTAGAAGTAGCCTGCAGTACTGCATTCTAACCACTGTACCACCATGGGACTAAAGTGGGACTAAACTCACAGTCACCTGCTTTATAGCAGGGTGCCTTAACTGATAGACCAAGGTGGCTTTTATATCTGAAATATCAGTTCTAATGAGCATTGGTAGAATTTCTGAGCTTCTTGACTGAATCTTGTTGACACAGAATGATGGACTAGATCAGGGGTGTCAAACTGGCACCTGTGAGCCGGATGCATCATGTGCTGGCCCCACCCCTGCCTGGTTTAATGAAGGTGGTGAAAGTCCCGATACATCATGTGATGCCACCAGGATGAGGCGAGTTTGACACCCCTGGACTAGATGGGCCATTATTCTGATCCAGCAAGGCTTTGATTCTCTCCTAAATAAATGCATTTGCCATGGATAGTTTGGCATTATTGATCTTTCATCATTAATAACACATTGCTTTGGAAAGCCTGTGTACTTTTAGAAACATATAAAAACCACAGTTGAGGATATTTGCATGCATTATCTTTCATAATGCAGCAAGGTATGCTGTGTACTCATCCCATCATTCAGATAATAGAAGCTGAATAACATAGAAAATTGATGGTTTTTCTCTGAGGCAATTTAAATTCAATCAGCCAAGAAAGAAGCAGATAACAGGCCCTGGACACAGAACACTAAACAGAAACAACCTGGTCCATCTCACTCAGCAGTTTTCTGAATCTGAAGATACCTTTTACTCCTGCAAGAGTAGGTTTTTCCTAAACATTAGAATTGAACTAGCAGTTGTTAATAAAAGACATATTTTCCCCTGGGGTTTGTCAGCTCAGCACTTGAAAGCTCATTTTACAAGAGACGAGCTTTGTATTTAAATGGGGGTATGAACATAAACTCTATAGTCAAATGAATAAAAGGGTAATGTTCTTATTGTTTTTTCTTTCATTTTAAAACATAGATAAATAGGCTTTTGAGAACTTTACTTTCAAATTAATTCCAAATGCCTTTACTTCAGAGGTGAAACGCTACTGGTTTGGACCGGTTTGCCCGAACCGGTAGTAATAAAAGCTACCGTTTCAGGCGAACTGGTAGTAAAAAAAATGCTACCGGTTCTCATGAACCAGTATTTCTGACGATCAGCTGTGCCACACAATTTATATTTGTGAAATCCTGCTTTCTACCAAATCTAAATCGCACGGCACAGCTGTTCCCCCCCTCACTGTTCTACTTACCTTGGAAAAGGCTTCTTAAGCCTTCTTTTTTAGTGCTGTGTGGTAACACCTGTGGTATGCATGTGTGCAAAGCATGCATTTGGTGTGCACTGCGCATGCACACACACAGCGTGAGTTTGGTGCATACTACGCACTGCGCATGCGCACACAGCAAACCAGCATTTCACCACTGCTTTACTTGAATAATAAAGCAAATCTTGAGTCTTATCTCTGGAAGTTTCTATGTTTGGCAGAGACTTACTTGATGCATTTATGATATCACAAAGGTGTAGTTATCAATAGTCTTCAATGTCAGCTCAGAACAGTTATAGTGTTATGTCGCCACTCACAGATGAGAAATTCAAGCATTGACAAACTAGACTGAGACTTAAACAAATATCATATAAATTCAAATGTACATTTCCTTTAAGCAGATGGTGGTTTATGCATTTATTTGAGCTTTTTGTGAGAAGGGTTCAATGGTGTAACCTTCCCCCCTGAAATTAAAACAAAGAACAAAAGAGAACATTAAATCCCTTACATACAAACAGGATGAAAGAGAGAGAGCTTTCATGATCTTTTTATATCATGTTTATGATACATGCATGCCAGTGGTGCGTTGCTACCAGTTCGCCCCGGTTTGGGCGAACTGGTAGCAGTGGTGGTGGGAGGCTCCGCCCACCTGCCCAGATGTCATCAAAAATGCTCTGCGCATGCGCAGAAGCGCCACATGCTCCCAATAGCGAACCGATAGCAAAGAAAATTGAAACCCACTACTGATGCATGCTGTTGGGAAAAGAATCCAGAGTCTATGTACCAGTGGTGGGTTGCCCCTGGTTCGCACTGGTTCTATAGAATCAGTAGTAAAACCAGCGGGAGGCTCTGCCCACTGACCCTGACATCACAAAAATGCTTCTGCGCTTGAGTGGAAGAGCACGCGAGCAAGCGAAGTGCGCGCATGCGTGCGGCACCATTGCAAACCGATAGTAAAGATAAGTAGAACCCACCCGTTATTATCTCCTAGCTAATGGATTGTAAGCAACAGAATGCTGCTTTGTAAGGAATGTTCTAATTTGCATAGAATAGTGTGAGCATGTTTGGGATAAGACTGGGCTTGTGACATAGGGCCTGGTTATCTATGGGACTACCTGTCTCAGTTTTTATCCATTCTTGTATTCAGGCAAAACAAGCATGTTTCAGGTCAAATAAACTTTGTCATTTTATGAGAAAGAAGAAGGGTGCCTTCTCTACAGCAACAACTTCCCTCTGGGATAATATCCACCAAGACAACCGAGTATGGCAACCGGTTTTTTTAGAGTTTTGGAAAGCCCTTAAGCACTGTCTCTCTTCCTAGACCTGGAGTTAGTGTGTTAATGGGCCCCTGTTGTGGTTTTTTCTTTTACTGTTATAGCTGCTTTGCCTGGATTTTTATACTTTGTTGCTATGTTATGAATTGTGTATATGATAAGCTGCCCAGAGTGTTTTGGAGTGAATGGCTGTAATACATTTAAATAATAATACTCCCATAGTGAAGCACCTTGATGTGGTTGTGGGACTTCCATGCTCTGAGGAAGGTCTCATCAGAGAAGCCAGACAAAGAATGTCTCTTACATAAATAACATGGCACCCATACTGGATTGGTTGTCACTTGGGTCAACAAGGACTGCACTAGGTGTTGGTGTTTCTGAATATCTAGTAACAAGTGGGCTACATGATTGGCAGAATGATGGTCAGAAGGCCATAATTTCTGAATTTCTACTAGACAGGAGAGAGCAAACCAGATACTTGCTGTTCAGCACTAAGCAGGGAATGTGTTAAAGAAGTGTGATGTCTTCTTGCTTATTTATTGCATTTATGGATAACAGTCTAGGGAATACTTGTGGTGATAAGTAAGTATATTTTTGAATATAGATGAAACAAATTATTATATTACATGATGGAATTTGGTTGTGCAAATTAATATGTCAAAGATTAAGGTAATTGTGTTTGGTATTACCACTGGTGTGAACAATTTCAAATTAGCCTTAAATAGCAAAAGCTGAAGAAGTAGATGAGTTTGTGACGTTCATGTTTACTGAATATAAATATTAAAGAGACACATTTTGGTATAGTGACTAAGATACGGGAATTGGAAACCATGAGACTATGAATTCTAGTGAATTCATTAATTCTCTTTTGGCGGGAAAGCCAGCTGGGTAACTTTGGGACAGTGATCTTTCTCAACCTAACCCATTTGTTTTGGGGAAAATATGAGGCAAGAGCTTTAGCTATATGTATGCTTCCTTGAGTTGACCAGAACTGAAAGTAGGATAAATATAAAGTAAACAGATAAGGTAACCAAAAATGTTAAAATGTGTAAATCTTAGTATAAATGTTCTGGGTATTATGGTGTCTATTGTAAAGAATGAATGTCAACAAAGTAACAATGCCTTTGTATAAGAGCATTTTTCACCCAGTATTGTTAAATGGAAATAAGAGTTGGGTATGTCTAGGGAACATAAAATTGAAGGCACTGGAACGGAATACTTAAGAAACATTCATGGTGAAAAAGAAGAGAGCAGAACAAAAATGAACAGTTGCTGAACATGAAGAAATAAAAAGGGAATACTGAAGTAGATCACTCATGTAAAGAAAATGACTGAGGATTGAATTGTGAATTTTTTGATGAAAGTCAAGTAAATGGGTGAATTAAAAGAGAAAGATTAAAAAATGATGGCTGATGGAGTCAACGACATCTTAAAAAAGAATGAGAAAGTTAAAAAAAAACAAGACATGTTGTGTTTTTGGCTTCTATGCATCACGTTTTTTACCTTTGCACACTCCATTTTAGACCCATTCCAGGCTATGGGGATCACCACAGCGCATTGCTGCCAATTGCCACTTCCATGCGTTGCGTTTTTGACCTCCGCACCTCATGTTTTTGGGCCCTGCACACCCCATTTTTTGCCTCTGTGAATTGCATTTTCAGCCGGTTGCAGGCAGTGGGGATCCCCACTGCCACCACCGCCAATCCCCTCAAACCGGAAGCAGCCAAAAATGCGATACACAGAGGCCAAAAATGGGGTGTGCGGAGGCCAAAAATGCGACATGCGGAGGCGGCAATCAGTGGCTATCAGTGGCAATGTGCTGTGGTAATCCCCACATCTGGAATGCATCTAAAACGGGGCGTGCGGAGGACAAAAATGCGACATGTGGAGGACAATAATGGCCAAAGGATGGGGGCCGGTGGGTGGGCAGGGCTTCAGCAACATTTGGTGTATAAGACACACCACAATTTTTACCCACTTTTAGGGGGGGAAGTGCATTTTATACTCCGAAGAGTATGGTGTCATCTCTATCAGATTTACTCCTTTGTTATTTCAAGAATGCAAACTGCACATTTCTATTTATTTTTTTAGTTTCTAGTGTTATTTTTTTTTCAGCTTAAGTCATCAATATCTTATTCTAGAGTTGGAAAGAAGTATTGTTCTTTAAGAGGTCTAAACATCTTTAAGGGAAAGAGAATGGATTTCAAGGTTGCAGCCTGGTAAAATTTGCCCTGGAGATCTTATCAAAACCACTGCATTCTTCTTTTTATTGCAATACAAAGCAATAATTCCCTCACCAAACAATTAAAGAAATAATTGTGCAATACACTTCAATGAATTTCAGTGTTGTTTTATTAATATTCAGTGCATTTTGTATGAATCCAACTATGAAATCTATACAATGAAATAATAATGGCTCCTGGGGAAACATAAATGGCTTCTTAAAGGGATTTTAATAATTACTGTATGGATGTTGTGTTTTATACAGAGAAATTTAAAAATAGAATAAAATTACAGCAATCAAGGTAAATGTTGCATTGTGCATCTACATATGACAAAATCATAAACATAATCAACCTCAGAAATAGTAATAATTGCGGGAAAAAGTGTACTCATCTTGCTTTTCTCATAAGAAGCATTTATTTTTTAAGCAGATATAGAAATAGATTTAAAAATGGTTGTTGATGTTGATGTAAAACATTTTAGGAAGATTTTGAACAGTTAATATTGTTGGATTTAATAGTAATAAATACTAAGACAAGCATTTCAAAACCCAAATTCAAACATTGTGTTATATCATGCTTTGGTGAGGCACGATGTCAAACTTGCAGGGTCACATTGCAGTCATGTGACATATCGCAACATTTTTCACCTTCGTGGAACTGGGGTAGGTGTAGCCTGGGTGTGATGCATCCAGCCTGCGGGCCACCAGTTTGACACCTCTGTGTAAGGTAATGTGTTGCAAACACATTTTGACTGCTCTAAGCTAAAACATCTGCTATCTGAGCACTGTTGTATTATAGGTAATTTGAAGAGGAAAAGGAAGTATTTCAGTCAAACAAAAAGCAATGACTCCTTCTCTAAACTAAAGAAAATTTAGCAAAATGCATGTGTTTTATAAGGAAGGGAACTGTCAGCCACCTTGGTTGATCTGAACAACCAAATGCTAGACTTGACAATTAGGAAATATACAGGTCCAACAACAACATTCAAGGAGCAGCTGCTAGGCAATTAAACTTCCATTAGGTAAAGCACTGGCCCAGATACTGAGTTTTCTTTGCCATTGAATGCTTTCTACAAGTTGCATCTGTTGCATATTGGAGCAATTTGGGAAATGTCCACAATACTGATAATGAAAGTCAATAAAATTGTATGTGGCAGGCTTGAGATGCCAGACAACACCATGGAGAAATATGTTCGTGAAATTTTCTAGTGTGTATTTGATCTATCATGAGACTTTGCTTTTCTCAAGTTCTGTTGATTTAGCATCAAATATAGTTTTCCATATATTGTAGATTTCATAGTCAAATTTCAAAAAGTGCATTAAATACTTTCTTGATAATCAGATGGACTGTGTCTGTTAAAAAAAAAATTAACCCCTGATTTAAAATTGAGTTGGTTGAAGTTTATGACTTCAAATTCAAGGATACAGTCTGAATTAGGTAATTTTGAGATACAAGATTTTACTCCACATAGGATTGTCCACAGACTATAATAATGGGGAAGCATCAAAATGTCTGTAGCTGCTTCCCTTTTTTTGATAAAATGGGAGGAAGTATTGGGGATTGTAGACCTTTAAAACATAAAAGATTATTCATAAAAGCAGAAAGAAAATGCTTGGGTAATCCAGGCCCGCCATTCATCCATGTCAAGAAGCTTACAACTGTCACCATCATACAGAATTTAGAAATAAAGCTTACCTCAAGACCAAAATGCAGTTGTTTTGGATCACTCAGCACCAAAATATAACATTATATTAACCCAAAGTTGGCATATTAAAGTAGTTGAGAGTTGAGGAAGTGAATGAAGTTCAAAATAATGTTTTCCTTGCTACCTTAAAGAGGTTTGATTGGCAAAGTATTTATATGATGATAGCCCTCAGTGACATACCAGAAAGTGCCCATCATATTATCCCACCTTTCATTATTCTCCATATATGGAACTGAGGTTGAAACCTTGTATATTGCCTGTAACAACCCAGATGCAGCAGAAAAATTATCATATTTTTCACTGCAAAGGCAGTTAAAAGACAATGAAGCTTTCCAAACCACCCAATTTGATTGGATGCCCAGTTTTATTGATTGGTTTAAAGTAGAGTCTTATTCAGGAATATGCTTTGATATGGTGATTTAATTGTCTCATTGATAAAAAAATATTCTTTTGCTGATTTCCTGCCTAAAACAGGGGGCCCGTGGTGCCGCAGTGATTAGAATGCAGTACTGCAGGCTACTTCTGCTCACTGCCGGCTGCCTGCAGTTCAGCAGTTCGATTCTCACCAGCTCAAGGTTGACTCAGCCTTCCATCCTTCCAAGGTCAGTAAGATGAAGACCCAGATTGTTGGGGGCAATCTGCTGACTCTGTAAACTGCTTAGAGAGGGCTGTAAAGCACTGTGAAGCAGTATATAAGTCTAAATGCTATTGCTATTGCTAAAACAATCTTCCATCTTTAATAAACAGCAGCCACCACTAGGAAATAAGAAACCATAAAAATAAACAGAGAATTATACCTAGGAAACAGAAAATGACCTACCAAAACTGTATTGGCAGAAGTGCTTTCAGCTGGAAAACCAATATAGATTAACTATTATGGATTTACAGGAAAGCAAAATTAATTATAAGAATGAATCTAAGGAACCTGGTATATTTGAAAACAAGGCAGAATAGTAATATAGTCAATGAGCTGTGTGAATTGTCTCTAGTCTTTCCCCAGATGCTGTCTATTTCAAGTTAATGATTTAAAATTAAAATTAGTAATTGTAAGTGCAGTGGTGGAATTCAAATTTTTTTACTACCGGTTCTGTGGGCATGGCTTGGTGGGCATGGTGTGGCTTGGTGGGCATGGCTTGGTAGGTATGGCAGGGGAAGAATACTGCAAAATTTCCATTCCCACCCCACTCTAGGTGAAAGATACTGCAAAATCTCCATTCCCACCCCCACTCTGGGGCCAGCCAGAGGTGGTATTTGCCTGTTCTCCAAACTACTCAAAATTTCCGCTACCGGTTCTCTAAAACCTGTCAGAACCTGCTGAATTTCACCCCTGTAATAGTGTAACAATAGTAACAGAATAAAGTGGGAGAGGAAAAAAAATATTTTAAGTAAATGGACACGGCTAAGAAAAATGGGTAGGTAATGGTAAGTCAATTATACCCACTTTCTCCTTTTGGCACTACAACTTTCTCCTTTGTTCTTCCCTAGTGTCCCTGACACAGATTCTGCAACTGTGCCTCAAATGTTTGTCTCATTCTTGCCCAGAATCTGTCATTCTATTCAAGTAATTTAGAAAGGATCAGGAAAAGGACATGCTAACAAATTGTTGACAAGAGGTAAACAACTGAGTCAGGCAGATATTTTCTGTAGTGAGATCTACCTTGAATTTCTGCTTGACAAATAAGACCTGCAACACCAAGTAATTTTCTAATGCCAAAACAAATGGAAATGTATATTCTAATTTTAGCATATTATTTTTGACTTCCAGAATAAAAAATTCAAAACTGCTATCTGAAATGAAAACATGCACATCCTGAAGATATTAAAATTATTCCATTTTCTATCATACTTTTTGTAACTTATAATTATGCTGTTTTCAATATAGTAAAAGCATTTTATATCACTTTTGCTGACATGAAATGATGAGGTTTTATAGATTTGTTTATAGATAAGAATTGTGATACGTGAAAAAGAGATTATTCGTTGTATTTTAAGAGACAATGATAGGTTACTACAATTGTTTCCAGTTGCTGTGATAAAGGGGAAAGTTGTTTCTTTATATATTTTCTTTTTCTTTACTATATTCTTATTCTTTTTGTTTCTATTTTTCTCTCTCGTTTTCTTATTTTTTCTTTTTTTTTGTAGTTGCACTAATTTTTGTTGTAAATTGTAATTTTTAATAACATTGGTATTGAAAAAAGAAACTCATGAAATTAGATCAGTTAGGAATGGAACAAAACTCATCTCCTCCTCAAATAGGGAAATGTAGATTCAAGATAACTATTCAAATAGGAAGCACCCTTAAAGCTGGTTTTCTCAGTTTAGTTTTTGAGTTCTGTTTGGCTCAATGAGCATTACAACAAAGGCTCCTTGATGTGGCCATCTGACTTATCCTAATAAAGTAATTCAGAGAGAGGCTAAAGGCTAGGAGAGATTGAACACAATACAAAGTATTTATGGGTTTTGAAATGAAGTAGAATGAATGACTCATACTAGAAATGGAGGTGAAAGGAGGGTGTCTGTGTTTGTTTTATTTCAAATGAAAATCACAACTGATTGGATTGAGTGGATTGAATTGGTTGGTTGGTTGGTTGGTTGGTTGGTTGGTTGATTATGTGCCACTAAGAAATGTTGAGTCATAATGATTGGTCATCCATTTTTTTAAATTTATAACAATTTGTGCTCTTTTCTGTGATCTCTTAATTTGGTTTTCCTGTGCAAAACATTTAGTTAATTTCATAAAAGCCAAATCTCCTTTTTCAGCAACAGCAAAAGAACAGTAGTCATTATAATAATGCAACATTGCTTGATCAATTAACACTGTAATCTGGTTACATAGACTATTTTGGAATACTTTATTGCCTATTTGATCATAAACTATTGCTAAATTAGTTCAATTAGTTGGGACTCAGTGGATTAGTTGGACTGATTTTGAGAAAGGTTATATCATTATTTTTATTTTAAATTAGAGGAACAGTTTATTTTTGAGACAGAAGCTATCATTTCTATATTGACATAAACTAGTAAAAAAAAAGCTAATGGCAGAAAGTGAAGGGGAACTAAAGAGCCTCTTGATGTGGGTGAAGAAGGTTGGCTTGAAACTCAAAATTAAGATCATGGCATCCAGCCCTCTCAATTCCTGGCAAATAGATGGGGAAGAAATGGAGGTAATGACAGACTTTATTTTCCTGGGCTCCAAGATCACTGCAGATGGGGACTGCAGCCAAGAAATTAAAAGATGCTTGCTCCTTGGGAGGAAAGCTATGGCAAAACTAGATAGCTTACTAAAAAGCAGAGACATCACCCTGCCAACAAAAGTGCGTATAGTCAAGGCTATGGTTTTCTCAGTTGCAATGTATGGCTGTGAAAGTTGGACCATAAGGAAGGTTGAGCACCAAAGAATTGAGGCCTTTGAACTATGGTGCTGGAGAAGACTCCTGTGAGTTCCTTGGACTGCAAGGTGATCAACCAGTCAGTCCTAGAAGAGATTTAACCCTGACTACTCTTTAGAAGGCCAGATCCTGAAGATGAAACTCAAATACTTTGGCCACCTAATGAGAAGGAAGGACTCACTGGAGAAGTGCCTAATCCTGGGAAAGGTTGAGGGCAAAAGAAGAAGGGGACGACAGAGAACGAGGTGGCTAGATGGAGTCACTGAAGCAGTAGGCGTGAGCTTAAATGGACTCCGGGAGATGGTAGAGGACAGGAAGGCTTGGAGGAACGTTGTCCTTGGGGTCACAAAGGGTCAGACATGATTTCACAGCTAACCACAACAAAGTAAAAAAAGCAAAGGATGTATAAACCCCTTTTTCCTGAAAGTAAAGTTTATTCATATTTTTGCGTAATATATACTGTCATTAATAAGACTTGTACTTAGCAATTAACTTAAGCTAAGTATGAAGACAGCTACCCACTAATCAAATATATCTCGCTCTGATTAGCTATGCTCGTTTCAGATGACCTAAAAATACTGGCCGTATCTGCTGTCCTTTATTATATTCTCTGCCAATCTTGGTTGCTGATATGGTGAAGAAGAAAAAAAACATAAAACTGACTATGGAAGACCAAGCTTAGAATTTACAGTTAAACCTTGTAGCTAGGACAACACTGGGTCACCATGAATCATAAACAGTTTTACAACACATAAAATTTAACAGACCCAAAGAACATGAGAGTAGAAGACATAAATGTTAAAATTAACTACAGGAACACTCAGTCATTACATAGGGATCAGGAGACCAGCTAAAGAGCTGAAAACTACCCAAAGGCCTGCAAGAAAATATGATTATGTAGGAGTGTGCAGTAAGTATATAAAGTAGATGGGACCAAAAGTCCATCTTAGCTAGTCTTCTGGTTCACACATTATCCAACCAGATGCCTCCAAGAAATTGAAGACCAAGAATGTGAGAAACAGTAAATAACAGAGATAGCTATTTACTATATTTTTCGGACTATAAAACGCACTCCTCCCCAAAAAAAGTGGGTGGAAATGTCTGTGCATCTTATAGAACGAATATTGCAATGGGGGAGGGGGTCGGTGTGGCGCCAATCAGCTGTTCTAGGCGGTGGGGATCGCCACCTATCGCTGCCACTGCTGCCTGATCATGGCGGTCAGGCTGCAGCAAATGGGCAGCAACGAACAGGCTGCAGCAAATGGTCCATGGCGAACAGGCCACGATGGCGGCGAATGAGCAGTGGAGGCAGAGGCAGAGGCAGATTCTTTTTTTCTTGTTTTCCTCCTCTAAAGTTAATGTGTGTCTTATAGTCCAGAGCGTCTTATAGTCCAAAAAATACAGCATTTGGAAATATCAATCTTCCTGAACTTAGCAATTCCATGTAATCATTATATATAAGAGCCAGTAATAGAACTACAAACACACACATATGAAAGTTTTAAAGAGAACATGAAAATGTAACACAAATTAACACAGAATTTTAAAAAAACTCAAGAAAGTAAAAGAGAGAGAGAGAAAAAGATTTTTTGGGTCTTTTTAATACATTCTACATATATGATGAAAGGTGCCTTTATATTACTACTCAGAGCCCTTCTGTGAGGAAGAAGAGGGGGGGATACCAACTTTGATGAATAGTTTCCAAAATTCCCAGTCAATATTATCATAGAGCAGAAAATTCCATAAATATTTCTTCTTTGTATAAATTGAACATTTATTTTGCTGATATTTCTGTCAATAATTTCATTGGATAAATTCAAATTCTAGCACAGTGAAACAAAGTAATCATCTTCCCATACTTTTTCCTAGACATCATATGTTATAAAACTCAATAATTGCCCTTAATTGCCTTTGATTCTTTAATTTATTTGATACTAAATGATGTTTTAATAGTGAGTGTATAGAGATGAAGGATATGAAAAGTTAACATTTTAACAGAATAACAGAATAAAGAATTGGAAGGGATCTTGGAGGTCTTCCAGTCCAACCCTCTGCTCAAGCAGGAAACTCTATACCATTTCAGACAAATGGTTGACCAATCTCTTCTTAAAAACATCCAGTGTTGGAGCACCTACAACTTCTGGAGGTATGTCATTCCACTGATTAATTGTTCTAACTGTCTTTGGAGATTCTCAGCCGTCCAGGTCATGGTTGTCCCAAAGGTGCTTTTTCAGGAGGCACCTGGACCTTCTTGTTTTTCTTTGAAGACAAGTTTTTAGATCATCTGAAACTTTTCGTTTCTCATCTAAGAAGCTTCTTCAGATCTGTTCTAACTGTCAGGAAATTTATCCTTAGTTCTAGGTTGTTTCTCTCCTTTATTAGTTTCCATCTATTGCTTCTTGTCTCACCTTCAAGTGCTTTGGACAATAGATTCACACACACACACACACACACACACACACACATTCTTTGTGGCAGCCCCTTAGATATTGGAAGACTGCTATCATGTCCCCCCAGTCCTTATTTTTATTAAACTAGACATACCCAACTCCAGCAACCATTCTTTATATGTTTTAGCTTCCAGTCCCCTAATCATCTTTGTTGCTCTTTTCTATAGTCTTTCTAAAAGAGTCTCAACATCTTTTTTACATCATGGCAACCAAACTGGATGCAGTATTCCAATGGTTGTCTTACCAAGGCATTATAGAGTGGTATTAACACTTCATGTGATCTTGATTTTAGGAACAATCATAACTTTATGCGGTAGTGGAAAACACTATATTCATAGGGTTTTGTGTATGCAGAAGTTTCAGATATTTTCTGTGAGAAGGAATGATACAGACCCTTACCAAAGAGCCTAAAGAATTATTCTCAGTCAGCATAGGGTTCTATAATCCAGATGTTACACTATTTTAAGATGGAACAAACTACCTTCATATAAAACCAACTATAGCCTAATGAGTACTATAAAAGAAAAACAGACCTTTAAAAAGAAAATGCTATAAATTTGAGTAATGATTGGGACTGTGAAGAGGTCCAAATACAAATGGGGAAAGATGATTTGGAGCATGCACAGTTCTGCATATCACATCTGTTGGTACCTCTTTATATTAAAGTTATGTTTCCATAGACTTGGGAAGCTGCCACTCTATGAGCCCAGGAAAAGATGCAGCTTCTTTAAGAGTTGCCACCTCTTAAAGTGTTGTAATATGAAGGCAATATGACCACTTTTGCATATTCTGAAGCACAGGTTACTTTGGTTGTTTATTTTAAAAGGCATTTGTCTTATCCTCACGTTTAATGCATAATCAGAGTTCTCTCTCACTCACTCACATTTACTCTTACTCTATATTAAACCTGTACACTATTCAATATGGTTTGAAAGAAGTTTGGATATTACAGATTATTATATACATTGGAAAATGGATGAAAATCAGATTCAAGCAATCAAAAACATGGGAGTTAAAAATGTTTGGGGGAAAAATAACTCTAAGCCTGAAAGACAAAAATCTGAAATTAAAGTCACTAAGGGATCTGAATTCATAATTAAGATTAGCTGATGAGGCAGCATTAAAGTGTACATTTTAATCCCTGCAGAGATTTCTGCTCTTTTTTTAGGAACACATCATATGGACATTGTTAGGAAATGGTTATTGTCTAACTAATTGGTCAGACAATATATAAACTATCAATACATGCTTGTCAAAAGGTATTATATTGCTTTAAGACTGTATTGCATCATCCTGTATCCTGATTGGCTAAGCTCTGTAACCAATGTACTTCAGGGGAAGCCTGAATCATGGCTTGTGAACATTACACCATTTTATCTGCTTATTTGCTGTTACTCTCTACCTTTTCTCTCTGTATGATCACTGTTTGATCATTGCTACTTGTTGCTTTCTACTATTTACTGAATGTTTTAATACTGAACTTGTTCCTGTTTGAAACTCAAGAAGAACTGTTTTATTGTGTAATGACAACAACGGGTAAGAAGACTTTGAACTTGGAATATCCCTGAATTGATATTTTAAGTATCGCCTTATCTGTGTATGACTTGGATTGTTATTGGACTTTGCTTTACTTTTTTCTAAAAAGTAAAAGACTACCACAACTCAGTGTGTCAGTATATTAACTGTGGTTATTCACTCTCAGCCACTTTCAGTACTCAAGGGGTACTCTGCTCAATAACTCATAACATCGGTTATGAGCCAAGAATATCCGTAACAGACATACCAGAATTCATCATAGATTAAACACAGTTAATCTGGCCTTGTTCCTTCCAAGGCTTTCTGCATTTTTGCATCAGGTCAATGGGAAATCCACAGATAAATCTGGATATGCTTACTTTTCCATAAGTAGGTATAGTAATACACGCAACAGAATTTTTTCCTCTTTTTTTTTTTTTTTGGAGTTGTGAAAACGTTGCATGACTTCATCATTTATCAACTGATTTCTCTATAGCACTGAAAATTGCTTTTCTTCCATGGATAATATATTCTATTTTGGATAGCCTTTAGAGGTTTTCTGAGGAATGATACATGATATATATATTCCATATCAACTGATGATTTCCAGATTAGGACTGGAAAGAGCAAACTGAAGAAGAATAATTTCCAAATGCAGAGCAATCTAATTCTTCCTTCAACCATTGTAATTAAAATACACTCCAAATATAGATAGATAGATAGATAGATAGATAGATAGATAGATAGATAGATATAGATATAGATATAGATATAGTCAATAGAGCAAATTGCTCCACAAAATCAGCTGAATTTGCTACATATTTTACAATACCCATGGATAAATACGTGAGTTAATAAATCTGGGAACTGGTGGCCAAAAAAACAAATTGTTTTTTTTTCTCCTCTGAAATGGCCTGTTTCACAACTACTACTACCACTACTACCACCAATCAACAGCAATTATTAGAAACCTTGGGGTAATATAACAGTGTTTATATGGTTTTCACAGCTAGTTCTTTCCATAGGACTAATTTATTTAGCATCTTCAAGTGCTGATTCATTACCATACATTACCTAGGGGACTCTGTTTGATGGCCAAGGGGAAAGAAAAAGCAATTTTGAAGACCCCGGATAGATTTGTGTCTGTGTTGGCCTTTTTCCATCAGCTGTTAAATGGACCAGAGCTTCGGGCTTACAAAACAAGCATCCAGCATAACTATACAGGTACTCTGGAAAGCAAGAAAGAAAAACAGAAATTTTAATGTTTCAGGATAAGAGAAAAGTGACAGAGTATTAAACTGTTTCTGCTTGAAAGACAGGCTCTGAAATAGATTCACAATCATTCAGACACAGCCACATATTAAAATTTAATTTTTTTCTTTCTCCTTCCCAGGAAAATAAATCTTGGATAGAGATGTTTTTCATGCCCAAGATTTCAGAGTTATAGTTGCTCAGGTTGAAGACTCAATCAAATGGAGTGGAAAAGATTCTTTATAGTTCTGTGGGTTTTCCTTTAGCTAGAGTAAAACGAGGTACAGTGTTTCATTTTACCAGAAGAATAACCCAGTGTATTTTTCCCTTTCTGAATAATCTGTTTATCTAACTAATCTGCAGAGTTACTTTGTGCATCAGTGAATAGAGATTTTTAAAATGACCCACCAAAGGAAAGCATCACTTCTTACTCTGATTATGCAATTGCATTTGGCATTTCTTCACACATACCAGGAGACAGGCCCACCAAATTGACCTTAGGATTCAGGGTCAACTTTTTAATATGCATAACTCACAAGATCATAGGTAAATATGGTAATGGAGGTGTTTGATGGCTTTGATTGCTTCCAGCCATCTTGTTCAGCTTTCAGTGTGATTTTGCTCATAGTAATTTGCTTTTGTCTGTCTGTCTGACTATCTGTCTGTCTGTCCGTCCATCCATCTATTAAATTGATATAGTCACCCATCTCATCAAAGGCAACTTTTAAATTAGACATCAGAAAATAAAAAGTAAAGTCACTGAAAATGACAGAAAAGGCATACTTATTTATCATAGGTGAAAAACAACTAGAAATTTGGAAGCCTGAGTGGTGCAGCAGACTAATGCAGACTAATGCTACTGTTAAAAGTAGTATTTAGCTTCCAGCTGCCTGAAATTACTGTGAGTTCAATTCTTACCAGACTCAAGGTTGACTCAGCCTTCCATCCTTTCTAAGGTAGGTAAAATGAGGACCCGGTTTGTGGGGGCAATAAGCTGACTTTGTATAAAATATACAAAAGTATGAAGGCTATTGCTTAATGCATTGTAAGCCGCCCTGAGTCTCCAGAGAAGGGCGGCATATAAGTAAAAAAAAAATGGTTTCCCAACCTAGATAACTGTTACTTATCACTGTTAGGTCTATATGACAGTAGATGACAGTCCATTTCTAAGCTGAGAAAGAGCATTAGCTGTGATAAATATTATCAGAATTCCAGGAAGGAATTCTAGGGCCATAGACTAAACTGGGAAGTTTGAAAAAAATCCCAGAATGCAATGGCAAACCACTTCAATGTTGTCACCAAGAAAAACTCAATTGCTAGGTCCATGAAATCACCAGAAGGTGTGTTTGACTCAAAGGGGTTGCTTGTATCCTATCCTTGCTCAATACATTAGAACAGGGGTGTCAAACTGGCAGCCCATGGGCCAGATGCATGGCCCAGATGCCTCACGTGCAGGCCACGCCCACCCAACTCCGCAAAGGGAAAAACATATGTCATGTGACAGCAATGAGACGTGGCGAATTTGACACCCATGCATTAGAATAACAGAATAACATAGATGAAGGAGAACTTGGAGGTCTAGTCCAACCCTCTGCTGAAGCAGGAAACCATGTAACATTTCAGACAAATGGTTGTCCAATCTCTTCCTAAAAACCTTCAATAATGAAGCATTTGTCTTCTGGAGGCAAGTTGATCCACTGATTAACCATTCTAACTGTCAGGAAATTTCTTCTTAGTTCTAGGTTAGTTCTCTCCTTGATTAGTTTCCATCCATTGCCTCTTGTTCTACCTTCAGGTGCTCTGGAGAATAGGTTAATCCCCTCTTCTTTGTGGCAGCCCCTTACATATTGGAACACTACTATCATTGTTATCCCTAGCCCTTATTTTCATTAAACTAGATATACCCAATTCCTGCAACTGTTTTTCACGTGCTAAAACTGGATGCAATATTCCAACTATGGTCTTACCAAGGCATTATAAAGTCATACTTATAATACTATAAGAATAGTATGTTTGGGTATTCCATTCTCCATGCATCACCTCCATGAAATAGCTTACATTGTCAGTTAGCCATCAGGCTAAGATCTGTTGCAGAAGTTGGTTAATTAAGGATTCAGATAGTAGCCTTAAATTGAATTTTACTTGATAAAAGGAACAAGCTTGGTGAAAAGGCAAAGCTTACAATAATCATATAGGAAAGATATGGTAACAACTAGGTGACGGCCTCTTCCCTGAATTTTGGAATACATTTTTAGCATAAATATGCTAACTAGTGGCCTTACTAGCACATGGAGCATTTCACTATAACTGTTTTGTATTTCAACACAGTAGTAGTCTGAATTTCATAGCATAACCTGCAGCTGAATGTCCTTTTCTAATCCAAGTCTATTAGCATGTCCACTGGGTTACATATATGTGTGTCACTGGTATTTTGGTTTGGTCACACAAACGTATAGTGATATATGAGGAGGAGGAAGGCAATCATAAAAAATTAGCATTTAAGATTTAGCTAATTTAGCTTCACTAAAAGTTCATGGCTGATCACCTCCTTCCACTACCCTTCTGCCTGCGTTTTATATGGTTATCAGAAAAAATGTTGCATGAAAGATTGAATAAACAGAGATTGGTGGTCTGAATTTATTTCCCCTTTTAAACTAATATTAAAATTATTATTCCATGATTTTTTTTCAGTTTTCATTAATGGCCGTGTAATCAGAAAATTTTATCAGTTTGTTGGTCACAGTAATTACATTACTACCTTTACTGCAGGTTCCTGTACTATCCCTACATCTCTGAAAATCTCCCATGACTTTATAGAACACATTTTCAAGAAAATTGAATGAATGAAAGATACCATTCCCCCTTCCCTTCTATTTGAGATATTCTGTTCATGGGCATTTAGAGTAAAAGTAGGCATAATGTATGTTTACTATTCCATTACACATTTGATTTTAATGTTCCTGAGGTCAAATCATCCCAGTCCATAATGTGTTCAATCATTTATCATTACTGATACAAGACAGGATTGGGCATCCTCCAGCCTTTGATCTAATTCATTGATTCCTCACTGTAAGAAAACATGTCCCTTCCCTGGCTGTGATTTGTACATATTGGCATGCATAATGGATGCCAATAAACAATTGAATTATAATAGGATGCTTCATTCCATTCATGGCCAAGTTCTATAGGGATATGAATAAATAAATTGAATATTATTCTCAGTGAGAATATGATTCCCATAATATCCTTTTTCCCAACATCTGTTGTGATCTAGGCTTCCTGAGTCATTAAAACACATGAGTAGTCCCAAAAACCTCTTTTATTGCAACAGCTGTGAATTATGTTCAATCACAGCTGAGTCCCAATTAGTTGCAAAAAGTCCTTCAGGAGAAGCCCTTCGGGATAATCACCAACCTTTATCTCCCTTGACATGCTGCCAAAGACCTACTTGCCAAAGCCACATGGAGTCCAGAATCAAACAGAGATGCCAACTGGGAACAGAATTAACAACGTTGCTTTCCTGCAAAGGAAAGTCCCACGTCCCTTTGCTCCTCTTTTAAGCCTTATGGGAGGGGCCAATCATCTCCAGGCCTTACTCCTGAGTCGTTCCTTTTAACTGTTCTTGCCTTCTGGCAGCTCTGTGCATGCGCACACTAGGAACAGGCTCCCCCTGTTCCTCTGCCTGTCTGATGTCCTACTCTGGAGGCTCCAGAGTTCACACATAACTCCCAGATGGCCCTGGCCCCATCTCTGCCTCTGATGCAAAGCCCTCATCCGAGCCTTCACCAGACTCCAGGACCAGCCCATGTTCCTCCCCAGACTCCTCACTGTTCGACTCCACTGCCAGCTCCACAGGCTGCTGGCAGACCACAACAACATCTTATTTCTGTGTTTCAAATAGAGCTGAACTAGATGTGGCATTGATATAGCAGCCTTGAATAAATATTGATTAGTAAATACTAAAATGTTATTAAACAAGCAAAGGCTCAGAAGGAATGGGGGATTTGTTTGCATAGCTCCAGCTCCTTTCCCCATCTGCTCCAGAACTTCTGCTAGATCTTTATTCTCAATTGGGGGAAGCTTTCACTTCTTCAACAGACTCTTCAGGATAGCACTCTCCAGCAGGGAAGCAAGTATTTCTATGACACTATTTGCAATACTTAATGCAAACTGAAAGAGAAGATTTTGGAGCTCAGCTGAATCCAGAGAGAGGATTACGTGAAGATAGAAAATGAATCACACATATGAATGGGTCATTGTAGAAAATCTCTTTATTCTCCTTCAGAGTAAAATAGTTGAGATTAGGTCTGCTTAGATACTACCACCTAGAAACCACTGGGTACAAACAATTAGCATTCAATTCTCTCTGTGACAGTTCCAACAAAAAATGCCCCTTGAATGCTGTAGCCAATTCTGAGATGTTTGGATTTCTACTCTGGGGTGCAGAGAACATGACAAGAAAAAAAAATCCCAGTCATTTCTCAATAATTCAAAAGCTGAGCATGTTTCCCTGTGACTGCTATGCAGATATTAATAAGCATAGATGCAAAGAAATAACCCAGGAGTGAATCTTAATTTCAGTAAAGGAATAAATGCATCCATTAATTTCCTATCTTTCATTTAATAGCTGAAAAAGTATTTATTTTAAATTGAGATGGAAGATAATATTGGGTTGAGAATCAATAGAGAACAGTAAAAAAAAAGAAGAAATCTGATACTGCTTTCTTTGATAAGCACTTTCTATAACTGTTTATTTCTTTTCTATTCATAATAATAATAATTAAAGTAAAACCTAACAATGTCTGGCAAATTAGTTCCTGTCTTTTTGTAGCTTTTTTAGCCTCCTTCCTGTTCTGGAGTCAGAAGAACCTCTACTGCAGGACTGTCAAACTCCCAGACCGTGGGCCAGATGTGTCACATGCTGGCCATGCCCATGCCCCGTTTAGGGAAGGGGACAAAGTCCTGATATGTCATGTGTGAGTGTTGCTGTGATGACATGAGTTTGACACCCCTGCTCTACTGCATATCATGGAGGTATGAGAGGAAGAAGTCCTATTTCATGAATGGAAAGCCCATCAAATGTTGTTGGGTGGAACACAAAGCTCAGAATTGCTTAGCAACAAGAAATATAAGGCACAGCTGGCCTCAGAAGAAGCCAGCTTTTGCTGGTCTGCAAATTTATTTAATACTAATAATTTGAGATATGCAGATGGTAACACTTCATTAGCTGAAAGTAGAAAAGACTTGAAAGACTGGAAGAAGATGCATGTAGTTTTAAAATTGGAAGAAGAAACAGTAATAATGTGGATGACCTTAATTTGACACACTGGAAAATGCCAATGATCTGGAAGCTCTAGTAATAAAAGGAGCCAAGTGAAGAAAAAAATGGAACTAAAATTAAATCTAAAGAAGATCAAAGTAATGACAAGTGATATAGCAACCAGCTTTAGAAGTGACAATAAAGAGTGTGTTTCTGTCTTTTAAGATCAACTATCAACAGTAAAGGCATCAGCAATCAAGAAATTTGTCAATGACTAGCATTTGGTAGAGTAGCAGTGAAGTTGTTGGAAAAGATATCCATATACCTAGACATTCTATATCTACAAAAATCAGAATCATGCAAGCAACAGTTTTCTCGTGGATGTAAAAGTTGTACTTTGGAAGAAGTAAAATATAAAGAGTATTGATATTTTTGAGCTTTGGTATTGCAGCAGACTTCCGAAAATATTATAGACAGCCAAGAAAACAAAGACATGGATTATAGAACAAATCAATTCAGAATTCTTATTCAAGGCACAAATGACTAGCTTAAAGTATCATACTTCACACATACATTAGGTAAAAACGTAGCTTTATGGAGAAGCCATTAATGTTGAGTAAATCGGAAAGAGAGAGAAGAGAATGGCCAGTAGCAAGGTGGATGGAGTTCATTATAGCAATAATACTTGCACCATTGAAAAAGCCGACAAGCCAGAGGGAGGTCTTTCTACTCTATCTGTCTGGTCACTAAGAGTCAACACCAATTTGATGGCGTAAATATTCATTATGTGTAATATCATTCATAATGCAGGGGAGTAACATATCTCTTTAAATACATTTTAATAGGTTTTTTTCTTAACTATCCATAATAGTGATCAAGGGAATACATTTTCTCAATAAAACTAAATGCAATTACTTAGTATTTCTCAAAATAGCAATATATCACAGTAATTATCTATACCGTAATAGACTTGAGACAGAGAAATTCTTGACAATTTATTAATTGAGCTGAAATTATATTGTAGGACAGTGCAGTCCTTAAGAGGCAATTCTTTGAAGAGAGTTGGGAAAATATGGAAATATGAAAGTAACATCTGTCTGCAATTCTTTAATCAGCTTCATTTTTACCAAGGAAGACTAACTTCTCTGTAAAGTTGCAGAGGTGTTTCATCTTTCTTGTCATGCGCTCTGAAGCATCTTTTAGGAACTGAATCTGTCATGGCACGGTCCTATTGTTTTAAAAAGTGCCTACAATGTTCTAATTACTCAGAAACTAACTTTAACAGGAACAAAATATTCAACTTTCAGTCCTTCACAATTCATAGACACTTTGAATTATTTTTATATCTAATCACTATGACTATGACTATAATTACTGAAGTTTTCTTCCAATGTCTAATATTCATTTATAATGAGAAGGAGAAAAATGAAGAGAATGTTTCATTGTTTGTTATTCTAAGATCTAAGTTGCCAAATATCTCTCTATGAAATATTTCAAAGTATATTTGCCCAGTGTAAGCCAGTACCTTCCTTTCAATTTTCTTTTGTTTTTAAATTATCTTTATTAAATAGCTTTTCAATTTTCAAATAATATTTTGTCCTTCATGGCCACCAGACATAAATTATATGGGAATGTACCACCAAAACATGGAAGGTAAGCCTCCAGAACATGTACAGTTAGTTGCAATATAGCTTTTGAGCAATAATTAGTCCTGTGGACTCAGGATAAAGCTGGACAACTAATGTACTTGCAACATTTCACACTCATCTGTACTCCTTGGTAAATAGACTCTGTCAACATCACTGCATGGATGAAGGGCATAATTCATTGTCATTGTTTTTCTGGTCTTTCTATCCAGGGCCTCTAGTTCAGCTTATATCCAGTCTACTATTCTACTATTTCTATATCTGATGACTGGAATTGCCCAGGTGTTAATCATTTTGTGTATTTCTGCCAACTTCTTCATTCTTCAAATATATCCACCATTAACCTTCTTCTTGATTTCAGTGTGATGTTGTCAGTTTGAAGAATGCTGACAACATCAGTTTGAAGTATTTATAGTGATCTTCTTCATCCAGACTCTTGATGTTATTTTCATAGGGTGTCTTGATTCCTTCTAATTTTCACTATTTTCCTCCTGTTGATGCTAAGCATGGTATATTTGTCCAGTCCAAATTGCATATTATTATGTATTAATATTATTACCATTATGTGGGGAAATATTAATTGCCACTCTTTTGATATATTTAAATAAGAATTTTACCTTAAAGAAGAATTGATAAGGAGTTTATTTGTAAATCTTATATAAGAAAAAGACGAGATTTCAAATTTTTTAATTGCTTCTCCTTCTCTTCAGATCAAGATGTATAGATGTACTGTATACATGCACATATCTGGATTATTTTTAAAGAATTGCAAATTGTATACTGTGTTTCATTTTATTATCACACTGGCTTCAGAGAACATTACTTCTTGGGAAGCTTGGAAACTGCCTTTTCTTACTGTTAGCGTCTCTGATTGGTGGGGTTTGTTTTTCAATTTATCATTAATGACCATTTATCCTATATTTATTTATTTTGCTCATTTAAGAAAAAAGAGAAAAACTACTGCATTTAACTTTTTTATTATTTTAAATAAAAAGAGATAAATGCTGACAGTTTCTTGCCAGTCTTTCAATTTAGCAGAAACATGCACCATGCATCTTCATTATGTCATGTTTTATTTTCTATATTTTGAAGATGTCAAGAACCAATGCATCCTGGAAAGAATGAAAAGAATATAATAGAAGAATGATAAAGAGTACAAAGCAAAATATTCATTAAGTATCTTCTCCGTCACTTTCTTTTTTTCTTTTAAGACAAATATTCAGGGAAAGGCCAATAGAAAAGTTGCTATCTCACTTATTCACTTATTCATATTGGGGGAGGATCCATAAACATCAGCTCAGAAATACATGCTTGGCTTTTCAATTTAATATTACTTTATAACACTATATCTTAATTATTTCAGGGGGCACGGGCTTTAGCTAGGTTTTAGCTAATATAACTATACTAGAACTTATAGGACATTAGATTTTTGTTAGACTCATTAGATCTTTCTAAATTTAATCATAACTTCTTTAGACAAATTGAATGTGGAGGCAAAAGATTCTTATTCTGTTATTCTATTATCCCATGCTAATAATTGAGATGCAGCAGTATCTGGCAGGCAGTTTGCTCTCTCTGAATGATCTTCTGCTTAAAAGATTATTTTCTTGACATCTCTTCATAACCATCACTTAGAAAATTGCTAAATCTATTCCAACAAACTGCCATTAACATCATCGCTGACTGAGTTTTAAAATAAATGTTTTTTGGTTCGATTATAAATGGATTCTTTGTGAGGCACTTTCTCTTCCACTCTATTAATCTCTTTGGCACCTTCAGTTTCAAAGGTTTATTTGAAGTTGGTTCAGCAACTGACAACTGTCACGTTCACTGCACAAGCACAAAAATGATCAATATAGGTAGTCCATGATTTATGATAATTGAGTCCAAAATTTCTGTTGCTAAGTGAGACAGTTGTTAAGTGAATTTTGCCCCATTTTACAACCTTGCTTGCCACCGTTGCTAAGTGAATCACTGCAGCCAGTAGTGAGTTTCAAGTTTGGCCGCTATTGGTTTGCTCATGGGCGTGTGCGTGCTCATGTGCACGCATGACGCTTCTGCGCATGTGCAGAAATGTCCGGTCAGGTGGGCAGAGCCTCCTGCCGCCTCTGCTACCGATTTGCCTGATCCGGGGCGAACTGGTAGCAACCCACCACTGCAGTTCTTAAATTAGTAACATGGTTGTTAAGTGAATCTGGCTTCCCCAATTGGCTTTGCTTGTCAGAAGGTCACAAAAGGTGATCACACGACACAGGACACTGCAACCGTCATAAATCTGAATCAGTTGCCAAGCGTCTGAATTTTGATCATGTGAACATGGGGATGCTGCAATGCTCATAAGTGTGAAAAACAGTCATAAGTCACTTTTTTCAGTGCCATTGTAACTTTGAATGGTCACTATATAAACTGTCGTAAGTCAAGGACTACCTGTATATTAAATAAAGTTGGGCTTGATTCTCATTAATTAGGCATCAGCAGAACTGTACTAATGGGAGTAATTAGTTGAAGTGAAGTGCTATTACAGAAGTGTGCCAAAAAACTTCACTCCTCCATTAAAATTGTTCTTGGTATTGTCCCAGTAACAGCATGATTAACTTCCTGTTAGAGAACATTGTTGTAATCATTTCTGTTTTGTATCTTGAAGGAAAAAGTAAAAACTTCAAAATGCAAATATTTTTGTATGGGAGCAATGACACTCTAATAAACGCCTTTTTAAAAGGATGAGAAATATTTGCGGGAGGGCACTCAGCATCCTTGGCATTTCGGGAACATGCTCCTTCAAAATTCCTGTCATTTTGTTTGTGATATCCATGAACGATACCTATTTACCTAAAACAAACAAAAATCACTCCAGATGTTTAAAAAGCCCCTAATTGAAGCTGGAGAAGCCCTTAGATTTAAATTGTTTACCAATTAAAATACCAATATATTAATTCATATAGATTAGCGATCATTCATTGTTAAGTATATGCGGAATACAAAGATATGAAGATATATATTGAAACTCAAGTATCCTTCTGTATGTCACTAAAGAAAAACTGACAGAGTGATAAATTTCAAAAGGGCTATGCGAGGAGACTCATGAACAGCAATTGTATAAAATGAAATGTATTTATCCTAAAACAGTTTAACATCTTTGTCACTTCCACTAAGCATCATTCTAATTATCTCTACACCAGTCTACCTAGAACAGGATACAAATGAGTTCTCATTTATTTTAATTGTTCATTTTAATTGGGGATTTCATCAGGTGCTGTGTTATCTTCCAAGAAAATATCTAGCAGCTATAACTTCATCTGCTTATTAAAGGATAGCTCATTAAATCAGCCTTATTCAGAGATTTATAGTCCAGGAGTCCTACTGTGGAATCTCTTCTATGCATGCTTGGAAAATAATTTGGAAAAGGTGTTTCAGAAAATGCAGAAACATGGCTGAAGCACCTGTTTAAAAAAAAACCTCATTCCCTTACCCTCAGGTTATATGAAGCTGCAGCTGCTTCAAGGAGTCATATTAAAGCATAGCAGTTTTTATCAGTCAGCCTTTAACAGTATGCATTGCACAGAAGTCTGAAAAAAACATACATCTGCTTTAAAAAGATGCTGTACTCATTTTCTTTACCTTCAAAGCACTGTTTCTAATTTGTTTGAAAAGACAGGCATAGGTCTAGATTCCAATCTTCAGCAGGCAGCAGTTTCAGCATTGCAATTTTGAGACAAGAACATAGAAGTTAATTGTGGGACCGTGGAATTATAGAATGACTTGGAAGAAATCCTATAAATCATTTAGTCCTTTGTTTTTCAAATTGTGTTCTGCAGAACCCTAGTTGATGAGGTTCCAAGGGTGGCTGGGGGGGGGGGTTAATTCATTCAAATCCAATCAATCTTTTATCATTTTGCCTCTTGTTTAAGTGTTCTTACAAATGTGGTTTTAATTAACATATTCCATGGTTTTAAAAAAATTGAAAACCAATAGTCTAGTCTAATACCTTGCTCACTCCACAAATCCATTAAATTGTTTCTGAGAAATAGCCATCTCCCCCATTTGAAAACTTCACTTTAGGGGGAGTCATCAAAATTCTAGTAATTCAGCTATTTAATAGCTTTTCCTGTCAGGAATTTTTTCCTAATATTTGATCAAAAATTTCTGCCTTTTCATTTCAGCCTATTGGTCTTTACCTCATACTTTGGTTTCATGTGATAATCAAGCCACCCTGTTTGCACATTATGGTATTTTAGATACTTGTACATGCTGTTATACTGTCCCTTATATTTCTCTAGCAGGCTAAACAAACTTAACTCCTTTCACCATTTCTGACAGGATTTAGTTTTCAGATTTATCACCTTAATAGCTCCAGCTTCTCCGGGTCCTTGTTAAAGGGCAAAGCACAGAGAACAATAGGTCTTCTCTGACTTCAGTTGCAGAGAAATATAAGAGTCAATCTACTCATCTTTGAGGGCAGTTTTTCTCAACCTTGGCAAGTTTGAGATGGGTGGACCTCAACTCCCCAAAGGCTGGCTGAGTGCAGATGTGAGGGTGTATACTCCAGAGGTCTCAGCTCTGATGGTAGCAAGGAAGAAGAATCACTGCAAAAAAAGTACCGTATTTTTCGGAGTATAAAACGCACCAGACTATAAGACGCACCTACCTTTTTTGGTGAGGAAAACAAGAAAAAGAACTGTGCCTCCACCTCTGCCTCCCAGCAATTTTGCCTCCTTGCAGTAAACTGCAAACAGCCTGCTTTACTTTCATTTTCGTTTTCAGCATAGCTTGATTAGCACAAGGAAAAAAAAGTCTGCTCCCAGCAATTTACCTCCTTGCAGCAAGCAGCAGAGGCCTGCGCAAAACAGCTGAGAATTGAGAGGCTGATCCAATCAACTTGTGCTAATTAGGATGTGCTAAAGCTGAAAGGAGCTGTTTTTTCTTGCTGTTTGCTGCAAGGAGGTAACTGCTGGGAGGTGCAGGCCAAAGGGTGGGGGCCAGTGGTGAGCAGGGCTACATTTAGTGTATAAGACACACCTAAATATTCACCCCCTTTTAGGGGGGGGGGAGGTGTGTCTTATACTCCGAAAAATACGGGTAATTAAGAAATTAGACAGGTACCACACAAATATTGGCTGGCATATTTAATTTTGAATGAAAAAGCCAAATAATTATAATGCTTCAAATATTACTATTCTAAACTATAACTTGTGTTGATAGAATATCCACTTTTTCTTTTCTTCTCTCTGTATTCAATACTTTAAGATACCAAAATAATAGAATGATAACAATGTATGTAATAAATATATCATTGTTTTGAAATAGGATGCTGTATAAAGAAAGTGATAAAAATGTTATAACCTGAGGTTTATTGCAAAAATGAGTTTCATTGTATTCACCCATAGCTGCCTCTTTTCTCCACAAAGAAAGGATTTATTGAAAACTCATGAGTCAATGTCCATACAAGACATTATTAATAAAAAATAAAGTTCAGTAATATAAACCTTTCTTGGTTCTCACTACCAATGCAATTCTGCTTCTTAGGCCCTAAACTAATGCAACAAATAGTCTGGGTAATAACAAGGTTGAAGAAAGCAAAACCTTGACTCTTTTCTCCCCTACCAATCCTGTTCTCCAGCCCAGAGAAGCCCTAAGAAGCTCTTTCCTTCTAATTGCAAAACAGACTCTTACCCCCTGGTTATTCTAAGATGACTCTGCTTGCCTCTTCCTCCATGAGTTTCCGTCTTCTCTCCTATATTAAACCAGCTACACCTAGACTCTTTTTCTATGACTTCCTCAGTTAGGAAGAATTTCTGCTTTCTCTCTCTCCAATCATCCTGCCATCTTGATGTCCTTATTGCATGTAGGCCTTCTCTTATCTAAGTTCCCATCTTTTGTGTCTTTCTGACTTTCTTTGCCATTCTTAACTCCCCCTTACCCATGCCTCTTCCTTTGCCAAGCTGCAGTTATGAGGTTGCATTTAGTTACCATATCCATATCAGAGCTGGGTTTCAGCAGGTTCTGACCACAGGTTCTGGAGAACCGATAGCGGAAATTTTGAGTAGTTCGGAGAACCGGTAGTAAAAATTCTGACTGGCCCCACTCCCATCTATTCTCTGCCTCCTGAGTCCCAGCTGATTGGGAGGAAATGGAGATTTTACAGTATCCTTCCCCTGCCACCCCAGCAAGCCACGCCTAGCAAGCAATGCCACGCTCACCAAGCCACACCCACAGAACCAGTAGTAAACATTTTTGAAACCTACCACTGATCCATATCCATATCCCATATCCATTTACTAGTATAGGACTTCAGCAGCAGATGGCCTGCATTCCATGCCGCAGAATAGGATCTGGGCTACCAATAGACATAATCCTGTTGCCTGGAGCTGAAATCAGTATATCAAACAAAATCATTAAATAATGATTTGATAATACAGGAAGACATTTAATAATCTTGAGCAAATGAGGTTTAAATTCACCATTGACTATAAGATAGTAACTTTTTCTAAAACCTTGGATACCTAAAATTTTGAAAAGACTCTCTCTTTAGTACAGGCATAGTATATTATCAAACTGCATTTCAGACATTACTACCACCCCAAAAAAAAGCAGGAGAATTGAAATGTACTCAAACTAAAGAAACTCTGATTTTTTTAAGTTCACAAACAATAAAGGCTCTAACTTATAGAGCAGTAAGTTATCTACTTAAAACTGGAAGCAATTAGGGAGACATTGTTGTATTGTATGACTTTGTTTGGAAAACAAATAACCTCACTTATCCTGTGAGTGTAATTCTTTGATGTCTACTGACTATCATCTTTCACGGACATCTTGTCCATTCATTTTATTACTCTCCATACCAACTGATCTTTTTACAAAGTCAGAAATTAGCAAAAAAAAAAAAACCCACAAGAAGCATAATTACAAGTCACCATTGGAGAAAAAATGAAAGTAGGGAAACATCCCTATCTGGATTTAATAAGGCAGCATATGTTGCCTTGATCTTCTTTTTTTAAAAAAACACACAAACAGCCTGGGATAAATTTTCTATGTGAAATCAATTCTTTGCAACTGTTCTGTCATTACCTTGCCAATATGGGCAACTGCAAACATGTAAAACAAAATGAGCTAGGTTTATTGACCGACTGATGTGTAGCTCCCAGAATCTATATGGATTACAATAATAAAAACAAGCACTGCAAAATGGAAGCAATGTTAGTGAATAAGCATGTACTTTATAAAATGTGTAGAACTTTTCATTTTACTGTTGAAGCTTGGTAAAAAAAAAAGGTTGGTATTCAAGCCAATTGCTTTCATTTCTTTAAGTTCTTTATTTTATCAACTAGGTGATTGGTTATGTTATGTTATGTTATGTTATGTTATGTTATGTTATGTTATGTTATGTTATGTTATGTTATGTTATGTTATGTTATGTTATGTTAATATATAATTTGTTTAAGTATTTGTTTTATGTATGTATTTCAAGGAGATTAGACTTTTCTAACTTCGCTACAAATGTCCCTCATAAATGAGTTAATTAATTAATGAGCTTGGAGGAGGCAGAACTTCAAACAGAAAATGTTTCCAAAGGGAGGACTGTCCTTTGGAAAAGAGCATGTAGCTATTTCCCCTAAAATAACTTGTATAGATGAAGAGTGCTCTCTCTCTCTCTCTCTCTCTCTCTCTCTCTCTCTCTCTCTCTCTCTCTCTCTCTCTCTCTCTCTCCCTCCCTCCCTCCCTCCCTCCCTCCCTCCCTCCCTC
>WNWU01000162.1:5996059-6058577 GCA_012654045.1 Ptyas mucosa | reverse complement strand
CTCTCTCTCTCTCTCTCTCTCTCTCTCTCTCTCTCTCTCTCTCTCTTGTATCAGAGGTGGGTTTCAGTAGGTTCTGACCAGTTCTGGAGAACCGGTAGCAGAAATTTTGAGAAGTTCGGAGAACCGGTAGTAAAAATTCTGACTGGCCCCATCCCCATCTATTCTCTGCCTCCCAAATCCCAGCTGATTGGAAGGAAATGGGGATTTTGCAGTAACCTTCCTCTGGAGTTGGGAGGAAATGGAGATTTTACAGTATCGTTCCCCTAGAGTGGGGTGGGAATGGAGATTTTACAGTATCCTTTCCCTGCCATGCCCACCAAGCCACACCCACAGAACCGGTAATAAAAAAATTGGAAACCCACCACTGTGTTGTATACACACACAAACACACATGTCACAATATTTCTACTATTAAAGGGTTGCATTTTCCAATGAAATTTCATTGTGTTTGATAAAATTGTTTTCAAAAACTATTTAAATCTATTATCACACACATGAGAGAGAGCAAGAGAGAGAAAATGGGACAAAGCCTTTGAACTTATTTAGTTACAAAGTAGGAGACATTTATTTGGTGCACAGGTTCACACAATCCACCCTCATTTGAATTACTTGAATCAATATGCAGGCTTAATATAATTATCCTTCAGTTTTCACACACAGATCACTTTTCTTGTTATTACATGTGTGCATCAGAGAAAATTGTTTTAAAAAGGAACATATTAGTAAAAATTACTTGTTTTACAGTTTTCTATGCCACTCTTCAAACAGTATTTTCAGAAGGGACCACTTCTGGAATATGTTTTCATACTGGCAGCAGTGGGATTCAGCCAGTTCACACCACTTCAGGAGAACTGGTTGTTAATTTTCTGAGCAGTTTAGCAAACTGGTTGTTAGAAGAAATCATTAGGGCAGAGAACCGGTTGTTAAATTACTTCAATCCCACCACTGCATACTGGTGCAAAAACAGGGTTCAAGAATGTTGTGCTTCAAAATATTCCAAATAGTACAAAGTAAAATAGACAAGATTTTTATATAGCTGGAAGTAATTTTTATGAAGAAAAAAATGTAATTTTCTGTGCACCATAATAAGCTTCTATTACAGCTTGCTGATTGCTGTTTGTAGTAGGAACCAAATCCGAAATCTATTTTCCACTGTGCATTGCTAACAACATACCTTTATTAAATGCTAGGATGAAACAGGTAATTGGAATTTTACAATTTCAGATTTCTTTCCTTAAGGGAAGGAAAAAGTCAGCCATTGAAGTTGTAAAGCTCTGATAGTTAGTTAGTTAGTTAGTTAGTTAGTTAGTTAGTTAGTTAGTTAGTTAGTTAGTCACCTTCAATTTTCTTGTCAAGGTTTCAAAAGTGGTTTGCCATTGCCTGCTTCCTAGAACTGAAAGAGTGACCAGCACAAGGTCACCCAGTTCCAGAAAATGCCCTTTGAGTTCACACATGAAATCCTGATAGTTCTCCAGCATCAGATTGTTCCCCTCAATAAATGGCCATGGGCCATTTAGTTTCTGCTTCCTTCAGAAAACTCATAACAAAAGTCACTCTGGAAACTCCACCACTCTGTCTGCCATAAACATTTCACATTGTCAGGAATTGAAACTTTCCCTTCTGACCATCTCTAGCAAGCTCACATAGAAATCCAGGCACATTGGCTGAGTTGCAAATTGTTCTGCTGCTGTCTGTTAGGACAAATTCTGCCCCAGCTATTGTGTTAGCTATATCAAGGCATACTGCAAATCATCTATGCGTCCACTTGTTGAAACAATGCTGCTGCCAATTGCTCAATGGATAATGGAGTTCCTTGAGAACTGGAGACCATTCCTGAAATTCCTCTTTATCATTTTCAAGATTGATGTAAGTATTATTAGGTAGACAAGCAAGAAACATGGCAATGAATTAATTCTACTTTATTGTCAGTTATATTAACAGTTGCAAGTCTGAAAGTACACTTCTCCTGCTGTCTCCTTTTTAGCCTGGGAAACTAGGAAGAGTGTCTTCTGAGCTTCTTGTCCTACCCACTATCAAGTGGTGAAATTCGATTTTTTTTACCACTGGTTCTGTGGGTGTGGCTTGGTGGGTGTGGTGTGGCTTGGAGGGCATGGCAAGGGAAGAATATTGAAAAATCCCCATTCCCACCCCACTCCAGGGAAAGGATACTGCAAAATCCCCATTCCCGCCCTACTCCTGGGGGAAGGATATTGCAAAATCTCCATTCTCACTCCACTCCTGGGGCCAGCCAGAGGTGGCATTTGCCGGTTCTCTGAACTACTCAAAATTTCCGCTACCAGTTCTCCAGAACCTGTCAGAACCTGCTGGATTTCACCCCTGCCACTATCCAATTGCAGACTATGCAGTCTGAACATTCCCAAGGTGGTGACTATTGGCCCTATCTTCCAAGGTCCTATGGACCATTAATATTCCTACCAAACACAGTATAATTTCCCTAAATACACATGATAGGCTTAACAGAATCACAGAGCTGGAAGGGACCTTGGTGTAAATTTGGTTTGTTTGTATTTTTCCTACCATTTTCTCACAAGTACTGAGCCCACTTTTTCTTCTGTTGATCAATCAAATGTTGATCCAATGGTTTCAACAGGCATTGATTGGCTGGCTGGTTGCCTAAGCCTATCATTGTTTGCTAAGAGTTCAAAGTCACCCAGCCAGCTTCATGCCTAAAGCAAGACTAGAAGCTAGAAGACTCAACGTCTTCTAGCTTCTAGCCTGATGCCTTAACCACTAGATCAGAGGTTGGCTGGAGAATTCTGGGAGTTGAAGTCCACAAGTCTTAAAGCTGCCAAGCTTGAAGACATCTGCACTAGACCAAACTTGCACTCTTTTCCTAATGATGTTATGTTTGGCATGAAATACTCAAATGATCATTTATATTACATAGTGGTTAGTGAGCTCCCTGTGTTCAAAGGTAATGCACAAAAGAACTCATTTTTTTAATAGCTTCTCTCCTTATAAAAAGAACTAATCTTGGTAATATTATGACATGGCTCATTCATTGTAAGTTGCACCATATAGACAGACATTTCCAATTCTAATTCTTTCTTTGATATTGCATATTCCTTTAACAAGAATCTTTTACACTGTTTGTCTCCACTTCAAGTGTTATACTCCCAAATACATTAGTTTTATGCATTGCATTTCTGGCTATCTCATTTTCTACCAACTGAATTAGATGCAAAATTATTAATAAGACTGTCTTTAGTTTGGCAGTTGTACTTCAATAAAATGAAATATTTCACAGTAGCTCCTTCTGGGATGTGATCAAGATGACATCTTTGAAATAAAATATGCTAGAGAGATCTAATAGTACCGGTTCATTTTTTTTCCTTCTTCTTCAATCTATTTGACTATTCTCATTCAAATTTATGGGAAATATTTTTGTGGGGTTTTTTTAAAAGAAGAATATCATTTCAATTAAAATTCTTGTGAACTGAGTTTGAAATTCCTGCCCTTATCTTAGAAACGTCCAAGATGTGATCATCAAAATGATGAAAGAATTTTCACATGGTGCAACGCAATTTCCACTTTTTTGTACCTGGAATGCAACATCAGAACATGAATACAAAAGAAACGAGTTTTTAGTCAGGCTGGCTCTTCACTAGATCAAACTGGCTCTTATGTTCCCTAAATCTGAAGCAAAGATATAATGAGGGAACTTCTCTTTTTCAGGGCATGATGTGAGAATAGCCAATGTAGTTGCAGAGCAATGGAGAGATGTGTCACAGAAAACAGCAGCAGCAACAACACTTGTCTGCCACCTCAGAACATTGAAGCAAAAATGCTACTGAAAGAAATCCAACAATACTTTAAGGAAATAGGAAAAAAAAGAAAACAAAACCCTTCCACGGGGAAAGAAATTGTGTAATTGTTCAAAATTTCAATAACACATTAGCAAATATTGTGTTTATAGCCACCTTTATTTTGTTAATGTCTAGATTTGTCTAGAATCGCCATGAGCAAGTAGCTATATAAATTTTCTAAATAAATAAATAAGTATATTTATTATTTATTTATTTATCAAATTTTTATACTTGCCCATCTCACAGAAGTGATATTTTCCCCACAACAAATATCTGAGTGGGGTTGGTCTGAAAGAGACTGACTGATCCAGAGTCACCTAGACAGTTTTCATGCCTAAGGAAGGACTGGAGCCCACTGCCTCGTTCAGCACCTTAAACTACTATACCAAAGGGGATTTTGGTGAAATACACTGAAATCCTGATTAATCAGAATTTGGTACAATGGATTTCACAAGCAGTGTACCAAATCTCTTGGTGATTTTTGTTATCTGAGCTCTGGTGGCGCAGTGGTTAAAATGTAATACTGCAGGCTACTTCTGCTGCTGGCTGCCTGCAATTTGGCAGTTCGATTCTCACAGACTCAAGGTTGACTCAGTTTTCCATCCTTCCGAGGTTGGTAAAATGAGGACCCAGATTGTTGGGGGCAGTATGCTGATTCTGTAAACCTCGTAGAGAGGGCTGTAAAGCACTGTGAAGTGGCATATAAGTCTAAGGGCTAAGCGCTATTGCTATCTGTGCAATGATGTAATTAGAAATATGATTTAAATAACCAAAAAAATGCATCACTTGTACCATGATATCATTATTGCAAGCCATATAAATCATCAAGATTCATTAATCCTCTGCTATTCATTAAAGCAACCCAATTTTTTCAAGCTTCCCCATGAACCTTTAAAAAATGTCACCACTTTAAGAGTTGTATTAGATTTGATAAGTAAATTCCTTAAATTAATATTATTATTATTCTTTCAGAGTTGTGCAAAGCTTGAAAATGTAAGCTTGTTTTACTGAATAGCACAGCGGTACTGAGTTCATATGAAATCCAAAGATCTATTTCCACATTATTTGTGAAGCATGCACAACCTTATAATCTAAGGAGTTTCAACACCCTGAGATTAAAAAACAAACAAACCACAATTTTGAAGTAAAGGCTGTCCCTCTTGCTCCATTTAATATTCATGCTTCATCACACAATCTATAATTAACAAAAAAGACACTTCAATAAGACATAATATTGACAAATAGCTCAAATGATTTTCTTAAGAAATAGATAAATGCTAGGTCTAACATTGTCCATTGGGCACAACAAATAGATTCTGTTCATAGGCAATATAGTTCTAAATGCCTCTTGTGAATGTGTTTGCCGTCACTGCTTAAGCCAGTGTCTCTCAATCTCAGCAACTTTAAGATGAGTGACTTTCAATTTTTCTCCAACCATCAGAATTTTGGGAGTTGAAGTTGACTGGCTTAAGGATTTAAGAATTTCCAGGGATTTCTCACTGATTATTGGAATTAAAATGCTAGAAGGCTCTTGCTCAAATTCAGCAGAGTTCAAATTTGGCAGGGCTTTTTCAGAACATAACTATTTGACTTAGGGGCATGATCAAAATTGTTATTGAATGGTGCCATCATTCCAAGACTTCAGGGCAAAAGGTGAAGTCCCCATTTAGCTTACGACTTCTTGAAATAAAGTCAACTCTACATACCCTTCCTCTAATTTCTAGAACCTCAAGATATACCTTGCCATTGATGGGACATTCATAGAATGGCTGCCATTACACACCTTTCTCAATCAGATCAGCTGAGATCTTCCCCCATACTCCTGGCCTTCTGGAAGAGCCTAAAAACTTGACTCTGCTCCTTGGCCTGCCCCTCCCCTCAACAGTAGCTTTGTATATTGGATGTGGCTGATGGGGTAGAAAAGATTCTCGCCCTTACTGCCCATCATCTTGGTTCTTAATTTTTAATACTTTATTCTAATTTTAATAGTTTTCAGCACTTTTTGACTTGATATGCACTTGTTATTTCTGTATTGGTGAGATGGGTGGCATATAAATTTAATAAAGAAACAAATCCTAGCATCTATGAAATATTAGCAGCCAATAATTGTACTATACACATAGTACTTCTGGATAACCCTTTTCAAAGACAAGTAACTCAAGGCAGGGATAGTTTAGAATAGAAGTGCAAGAGCTAGTAGATGAAAATAAATGTGCCATCATCTTGGGCATGGAAAACATGATTGAAATCCTGACTGAAGAAGCAAGCAGTAATGACATGCATTTGAAATGACAAAAATCCTACTTTTCAGTTGTTCTACTCCTTTTAGAATAAGCTGATCTACTGGGAGATATTACCTGGATATGGCCTCTATACCAAAATAGCATGAGTTCTAGTCCTGCCTTAGGCACAAAGTCAACTGGGTGACCTTGGGCCTCTCTCCCCCCCCCCCGTCTCTCCCTCTCTATCTCTCATTATAGAAACTATCATTTCTATAACTTTACTAGACCGTAGTTTCTGCTTAATCTGACTGTCATGCTATTTAACAAGGAAAGCAGCAAGTTAAGCAACACACAACTTTCTGCAATTCCAGTTTTTTAAAAAACAACAGTGATTATCTTACAAATACAGACACTAATGGTTAATCATTTAAATTATTAAGTATCACAAGCTAAGAAATAATATTCCTGAAAAAGGCTGCCAGTTGTACTAATGCTCTCCATGGGCTTTATCTTATTTTCTTACATAGAATTTACACTAATAAAGTATCCACATTAGAGCCTCAATAATATTTTGGCTCTCAAGATTATCACTAGATGGCAGGAAAGAGTTATTGCAAAATTTTATTATTTGCACCACCTAGCAGTCATCCAAATTGTTGCAACTCAGATGCCCCTGGTAGCAACTCTTAATATTTCACTATGGCTGGCACGGTGTTTTGATGTCCAAATGTCATTTCTCATAGGTGTTAAAAATAAATATAATAACCATATGAAAAGAGAAAAAACATCTTCTGTCATCCATTGAATGGGCTGTACTGCAACAGCAACTCCTTTTGGAGAATTTTTGCAGAGTCTATTTTCATTAATGCAACCCATGCAATATATTTCCCATGTTTTTTGTAGGTCCATGAACCAGGATGATAGGGGGCTGACAAATAACCAAAGAAAATACAGACCCCCTCTTCCCGCCCCAACTAGCCCATCTTTACCACATTTTTACCACAACTGCATCTCTAATATTATATTTTAAAGTACATCTTCAACTGGCATTGGAAAAGGTTAACATATTTGCCCTGGAACCAACATTCATTAGATTGAGTGCCATCATTGGGAATACCTCTTTGATTGCTTATCTGAGATATCAAGAAATTTTGAAAGTTTTCAAAGATGATCTCAGTATCTGACAGGAGGGTATAAATCATAGAACCACTCCTACCAGCTGACGTGGCAGGTTAGGACAGGAAAACAATATAATGTATTAATCCTGGATCTTTCTTGATCTTAGAAGAGGAGTGGCTATTTCCTAATTTATTTATTTTATTTATTTTATAAAATTTGTATGCCGCCCTATCTCCAAGGACTCAGGGCGGCTCACAATGACAGTTGACAAGCGACTGTTAAAAACAACAACTACACATAAAAATCTAAAAAGTATTTTTAAAAAATTAAAATATACTACCCCATCAGTCCAGGCCAGGGGACATAAATAACCAGGTTTTCAATTCATGGCGGAAGGTACAGAGGTCAGGGGCCAACCAGAGCCCCAAGGGAAGTTGATTCCAAAGGGTGGGGGCACTCACAGAGAAGGCTCTACCCTGGGGCTCACCAGCTGACATTGTCTGGCTGATGGCACCCTGAGTAGGCCCTCTCTGTGAGAGCATACCGGGCGATGGGATGGGAATATGTTGGCTTAGCGCTTGTGAGCACTTCCCCTTCATATTCCCAATTAACTTGAATGGCCATCTGAAATATGCACATAGGTAGTCCTTGCTTAGTGACCAGCTGCTTAGAAACTTATTAAAGTTACCACTGAATTCACCAGATCTATTAGGCCCATTTTTGAAGTTCTGAACACTGTATTCATTCCTCCCAGAGTCACATGACTATATTTTAGGCACTTGACAACCGGCTCACATTTATGGTTGTTTGCAGCATTTTTGGCCCGTTTCTGGCATTTACTTTGGATTTCTTGCCTTTGGGGAAAGCAGATTTGCTTAATGACCATGATGTTTGCTTAATAAGCCCAGTGTTCACTTAACAAAAATGATTGTAAAATTGGGTGAGGTCACACAATGACCCATTTAATGACCACCATCACTTATGATTTGTAATCCTGGCTCACTTATGTCATATGTCAAGGACTATCTGTATGACTCTAAACGCCAGGGAGTGAAAGGAGGCAGACTCCGTTTTGGATTCCAAAAGCAGGTAATGCTTCAGTAAAGTTTTATAAGGATTTTAAAAGTCAGCGCCAAGACTTTTTATTGTCCAAGCTGGACATGAGAGAGAGATTCCAACCAATCTGCCCCTAGTCAATCAAATTGCAATGATTTTCTGAACTATGATGTTCTATGATTCAGGTACTCCTCAACTTATAACCACAATTGAGACCAAAATTTCTATTGCTGAGACATTTGTTAAGTGAGTTTTGCCATTTTATGACCTTTGTTCAGTGGTGGGTTCCTCCCGGTTCAGCCCGATTCCGCCGAGTCGGTAGCAGTGACAATATGACATTACTGAACCGGTTCTGGGCCCCCCTTGCTCCCCGCCCCCACCCCACCCCACCCACTCCCCGCATTATTCTTACCTTTTATTTGGCCCCACCCCCAATCTATTGCTGCCTCTGAGTCCCAGCTGATGGCTAGAGGGAAAAAACTGTTTAAACTCTTGCTGCGGGGCTTCAAAGGGCCGCCCTACCGCTGATCAGTGTTAAAAGAAAACAAATGAGTAGACCGGTGCCTGCAAAAATACATGCGTAGATCAGTGCCTGCAAAAATAAATGGGTAGATCGGTACAGCTCTGCAAGCAATTAAAAGCCTGGTAGACCAGTACCTCTGTTAAATCCTAAAGAATTGTCACATGACCATCAAGCCACACCCACAAAATAAGCCACGCCCACAGAACCAGTAGTAAAAAAATTTAGAACCCACCCCTGCCTTTGTTGCCACTGTTATTAAGTGAATCACTACAGTTGTTAAGTTGTACAATTGTTAAATGAATCTGGCTTCCCCATTGGCTTTGCTTATTAGAAGATCTCAAAAGATGATCACGTGACCCCGGGGTACTGCAATGGTCATAAAATATGAGCCAATTGCCAAGCATCTGAATTTTGATCATGTGAGCATAGGTGTGCTGCAACGGTCATAAGTGTGACAATCTTCAGGGTGATCATATCACAAATATCTTTGAATTTTCCAGGATGGTGAAATTTCCTACCATCAAGTGGGATAATAGTAAATTGCTATTTGAAACCCATTCAAATTGCTCAAACTTCTTGCTTTGTTTCAGACAGCTCCCAATAAAAGCCATAATGAAACAGAAAAGCATTTAAAAACAAAACAAAAAAATCAGAAGTGGCAACCATAAAATGAACATCAGTAATAAAAATCCTCTTTCCTTGCCAACAGGTCCAATTAATCACCTTTAGCAACCAGACCAGCTGAGCTGCTGAAAGCCAGTCTAAATAAATCAGACTTACAAATCTCCCGGAATCTTAAGTAAAAGGTTGGCTGAATTCGTTCCCCAATACTTTATTGTCACAATAGAAAGCAGAATTTTTACAGACATATAAGATATTTGGGCACATTGAAGTTTGAACAAGGACAGTTACCCATTTCTTGTTTGTGTTACTTTTCTGACCTTGCTATATGTCTTTATATGTAGCTAGTCAGAAGACTACACTTGTCAGATTCCCTTCAAACCAAACTAAACAGGAGCCAAATTTAAACTACCTATTTTAAGCTATCTACCTAACGTTACAGGATGTCTACCTGCAATTATTCATATTAAGTAGAAACCCTTTAGACGTTTCCATATCTGCCTTATAGTCTACTCCTCTTTATATACAATACTTTAAAGAATATTTATTTATTTACTGGTTCGATTTATATGCCGCCCTTCTCCGGAAACTCAGGGCAGCTTACAATGCGTTAAGCAATAGCCTTCATACTTTTGTATATACCTGCTTAGTAGGGCTTTCGGCCCCCCCAAGCGGTCTTCTTTTTTATACAAAGTCAGCTTTTTGCCCTCACAATCCGGGTTCTCATTTTACCTACCTCGAAAGGATGAGCCTGGTGAGATTTGAACTTGCAGTAATTGCAGGCAGCTGGTGCTACTTAACAGCACTTTAGTCTGCTGCGCCACCAAGGCTCTTCTTTATCTTTATTTATATTTAGGTGTGTGTTTATGTGAAAAGAGAAATGTGTGATCTATAAGGTTTGGGAAGGCACAAGCACAGGCCTGCAATCTAAAGTTGTGTTTTTTTAATTTTATTTTAAAAAATTTTATTAAACAGTTTTTTAAAAAACAAACAAAAACAGATATTTACATCTTCTTTTCAACAGTTTCACGTCAGTAAAATTGTAATATTGTAAATAAAATAATTAGAATAATATAATATATTATAATAGTATATATATATATATATATATATATATATATATACGATATATTAGAAATATATGCATAAAAGATATATTAACATAAGAAAGAGAAAATATCTAAAGTAGTTTTTTTAATTCTTATTGAAGATCTGGGATTGGTATCACAGCATGTCTTCAGTATCCAAAATTACATTAACATAAACATCACACATTATTCCAAAGCCAATGAAAATAATATTTTGAAATGCCAAATTCTTACAAGGTTTGGGATATTGGGTGATTGGAAAGACATCCTATTGTTATTGTTGTTAAACAACAAATTAAGTTTAAAAAAACAATCAGGCAATTTTGAGAAGGTAAACTGTAAAAGCTTGAATTTAAGATTAATTAATTTAAATAAAAATGTATTGAGTCAGCAAGTTGTTTTTTTATCGAATTGCTATACATATACAAGAAAACCTTTTTTCTCAACTACTCAGAAAATCTCTGCTTGTTATGTCAAAGGAATTATGAAGCATCAACACAAAGTAAAAATGTTTACTCTTTTAAAATTTACATTTTCACCAAGTTAATTATCATCATTTTCCAATAGTTTTTAATGAAAAAGGTTGGGCAGGCAAAAATAGAGTTAGGAATCAGATAAAGGAGAAACATCAGACATATCACAGCTTTGGTATTTTATGTATCTATGTATCTATGTGTATCCATGTAACTTATACTATGATCTGGTTATGAAAGTAGTAATTTTCCTGGATTATACACTACTGAAAACATAACTCTGAAGTAAAGCTATCAACAAATGCGTACATTCAAAACATAAATTTATCATACTTGATGCTGCACATCTTTGCTAATTAACTCACTTCTTTTACTCTCCATCTCCATTGTAAACTAGCTATTGAAATAAATATTCATTTCAGAGTAATTGTAATAATGGAACCAATAAATTAGAGCAGGAAATTGCTGGTCCTTCAGGTGTCACTAAACCATTGACTCCAAGAACACCTCCTTGGTGGTCTCTGGAGTTGCTAAGACTGAGTTTTACAATTTTCAGGAAGGCAAAGATTAATATAACTTCTAATAGTTATCACATTGTGTCTGATCCATATCAAGGCATGCTTTAGTGCATGGAAATAAATTGCTCCATCTTGACAAAAATTACTGTTGGTGAAGTGCACTCCCTTCAGCTGAGACATGATTTTTCTTTATGAAATTACTCTTAGGTCAATTCTGCAATGAAGTGTTGAATCCATTCAAAAATTACCAAAGCCTTACTAGCAGCCAATTATTTCACCACCTTATGATATTCATTTAAAAAACAAATACTTAAAAAATAGCAAAACAACTCAGCCTAATGATAGGTAGACTGAGACAATCAATCTCATTGACCTGGTTGAGAGGATGGTCACGTTGGAAGCACAGGAAAGAGCTCAGCTCTTTCAAAGGTAATCCACCATTCAAAAGTCATCATTCCCTTTCTTACAAGTGTTTCCCATTTACTAAAAGACCTCCATCACAGCTGCTGCCGAGCTCCAGTCCAGGGCTCAATACACATCTGGGGGAAGCGGAAAAAGCAGCAGCCGAAGTTTACGGTGGTGGGAGGAACAGAATGGCACAGCAGCAATACTGGACAGGTGTTCGGGCAGCGGCACCGCAACAGTCCCAATGGGCATGTGGGCAATGGCATGGAGGCGAGCTCAGCAAGCCTCCCAGATGATGGTGGATGATGTCACAGCCTTCTGACATGAATTGGAGAGCTGCATCGGGTGGGCCATTCAAACCACCACTGAACAGCCGTGAACACGGAAGGCTTTTGGGCGCTGGATGCTGGTTTGCTGGTGGGGTGGCTTATACAATTTGTTAAAAGAGCATTGAGAGGAGGTAGCTCTCAGTGTTGACTTTAATTCACATTGTGGCTTGGCTTGAGCTGGGATTGGATTTGTAGCAACAATAAAGCTCTGCATCACTGAAGTCGGATCCTGGGTTTTTTTGTATACATGCACAGACTTGGCTTAGCCAGGCTGAGAGAAAGTCAGCGCTCTTCCCTTCTTTTTTCTTGCTGACTGGGAGCTACCAGGGATGGCAGAGGAAATGTCATCTGGAGAGTTGGGGGTGGAAACAGGCTGTGGAGGAGGAGGAGATGGAACAGGAGATGGAGGCTCCAAAGGAAAGGGACCTGCCTGTGGTGAGACTGAAGGAATGTAAGAACAGGAGTGAGGGGTGTCCTACAGAGGGCTGGGCGGGCCCTGAGCCTGGGACTAGTCATGCGTCAACAGGGGACTGGTGGCATAGCTCTGCCTTGACTGGACCTATTAGGCCCAGGATGCCTACACCACCTCATGCTGGCGCTCCATTCCAGGGATGGAGGAGAGATGGTGGACTGAGGATGATGAGGGTGAGTGGAGCTATTCCATGAGTCCATGAGCACTATGGATGTCTTGAGAGAACATTTTGGAGAAGCCAGCTTTCGGAATTCCCCCTCCTGGCAGCCTTGGACAAAGGGGTTGAATCCATCAACTACGTGGCAAGGGGGGCCCACCAATCCTAGCTCAGAGACCCACTTCTGCCTTGCCAGTCTGAAACTGTGCTTGGACAATGCGCCCAGCAGGCCCAGGTACTTAGAACGTCAATGCACCTGGGACCAGGCCTCTTCTCTGGGTGAGGTGGCACAAGGCATGGACCAGGCCCCACACAGGGGCCCCATGGATAAGGAGGTGGGTCAGCCAGCCTAGAGGAGACAAGCAGGGCCACACTGGGCCAATAGGCACAACTCGAGCACCCGAACAAGCCCCGCTGTGGATGCCAGGGTTGTGGCCTCAACAGGCCCTTTGGGGTACCCCGCCAATCCAGGCCATGTTTGATGGCAGCTCTGACCGGGTGGCACTGTTCCTCAGTCAGATCATCAGCCACATGGATCTGTATGAGTGCTTTTACCCATCCCAGTGGTGATGGTGGTGGCGGTCACAGTGGTACTCACAGAGAATCTACATAGTGACTATGCTCGAGAATTGGCAAACATGGGATTTTTCCTGGAGGATAAGGTTTGAGGATGAGTTCTGGGCCCAGTTGGCAGATGAGGATCTTGTAGCGCTTAAGCAAAGGGGTTGGTTGGCAAAGGAGTACATGAAAGACTTTCGAAAGATTACCAGGAGGCTGAGAACATGGCCAGAGCATCTGTTGGTTCATCAATTTTGCATGGGCCTGGACTGGGACCTCCAGCAAGCATGTGTATACCGGGGACTGCTACCCCATCTAGCCGATTGGTTCCAGGCAGCAATAGACCTGAACATTGGGTTATGGGAGTTTCAGCCACTGGGGGGGGGGGGGAATGGAGGACCGAGTCAGCAGAGGAGGGCTGTGGACAGGGCAACACCTCCCAAAGAAGCAAAACCTGCTGTGGTGACCCCCAAGGCTACTGACCAGGCCCCGAGGCCACTGTTCTGCTGTTTCAGGGGTAACCAAGTGGGCCACTGAGGAGTGGATTGTCCAACTCCACCACCATGGTCTCCAGCTCAAAAACCATCTCCAACCAGAGGGAAGGCCAAGGAACAACCCTGCCCAACTCCTGAACGATTCTGGGTCGTGATGCAGATGCTTCTAGCAGATGCCCAGACATCAACCCAGGAGGTTGGAGTTATGCCAGGTGTCTCACCCATGGTGAGCGATCCCGTTTGTCCCTTCATGATCCCGGTGACAGTCCACAACCCACACACTTTCTGAAGGGTCATACATGGTGCCCTGGTTGATTCAGTGTCTCATCTGCAACTCTACCTCCATTGTCTCTTTTCCCACTGAATGAATTACCAAGCAAGACAGGAAAGCCTTTGAGCTTATTGCTCAATTTTGGGGCCAAGATCCATGTGAAGTTATTTTTAGGACATATTTTACCAGGTGTGGATGCAGCATCTTGTGTGGCTCATGAAATTAGCATAAACTCACATTTACTTAACTTTTCTCAGCTTTACCAACAACTGTAAGTCTTCATAAAAAAGTTACATGTGAACAGGTGCTCCTGTTCAAATCTCCCACCAATATGTTTATTGTGAGAACTGGGTTGAGGTATAGCTAATGGATCTAGCAAACACTGATATACAAATACACTACATGCCTTGTAGGAGGAGAATCATGTTAGTTTATGGTAGCAAGAAATCAGGAATATGGTAGAACAATTTTGATTAACAAATTGTATTAAAGGTATAAGCTTTTGTGAACTGCTGCTCATTTTATCAGGTGCAAAGTAACTGAACTGTTGTAGGATTTAAATGGGATGAGGTGGGAGAAAATAGAGAAGACAGGTTGGTTATACAGGTTATATGTGAGACAGATCTTAAGTACCTAACATTTGTAATGTCTTAAAAACCCATCGTTTTTATTGAGACCTTCTGAGGTTTCGTGAAACCTTTTGATATATATGTGACTCTTTACTATTTGTTACTTGATTTGCTGTCAGACCCATTTTTCTAAAACAGTCACTTTAAGGTCTACTCTGGAGAGTTCAACAGCTAGGTGGTTGAAATGCCCTGATTTTATTATGTCTTGGTTTTGAATACTGATGTCAAATTTTGAATCCATTAATTGTTTTGCCAAAAGTTCATTCCATTGGTTCTACATAGAATCTACAATGGGAAGAATCCATAATGGGACCACTCTTTCAGGGATCAATCTACAGTATTAAAATGCATTCATTAAAAAAATCATAGGCTAAATATTGAATACTCCCAGACTAATTTTACTGGAAAGTTTGTAGTGTTTATTATCTGTTTTTTTTATTATTGGAAACTTGTGATTCCATAGAAGTCCATCGATAAAAATTAGATATTTTTATTCCAACTTCTTCATTGCTTTGAAAGGTCTAGTCAGGTATTATTGGATGATTATGATATTTTATCATTCCTTCTAATACTAATGATAGAAGTCTATCTATGTCTGGAACACAATTTTCAACAGAAACAGACACAATATCAATTGTAAAAGCCATGGTGGCGCAGTGGTTAGAATGTAGTATTGCAGACTAATTCTGCTGACTGCCATCTACCAGCAGTTCAATTCTCACCGGCTCAAGGTTGACTCAGCTTTCCATCCCTCTGAAGACCCAGATTGTTGGCAGCAATATGCTGACTTTGCAACCGCTTAGAGAGAGTTGTAAAGCACTGTGAAGCAGTATATAAGTCTAAGTGCTATTGCTGTTGATATTTAAGTCACCGCCATCATCATTTTGGTTGCTTCCAGCCATCAAGCTTTTGTGAGTAGTGACTCCCCCCAAAAATATATTGTCATTAAAAATAAACCTTCTCCCCCCCACCCCCAAAGCAGGTTGTTGTGTTTTTCTCTCTTTTATTTCAAGCAGTATTAATTACATCCTGTCAAGGTCAGGACACAAGAATTCAATATTATCTTTTACTGTGACTAAGAAATGAACCCTGGCCTGATTCCAAGTTCTAGTAACAGAAGCAACCCCAGTTTTGACATGCTGAAGAAGATAATAAATTTCCTCACATACTAATTGTCTTGTTAACATGGATTGTGCAGCTAGCCAAATAAAAGTGTTTTTAATGAGAATTATAAATCTCAAAATGGAAACTGTGTTGTGAATTTTGTTGTTTCTTTGTTTCTGCTATTTAACCTTATCTATATTTATAACAGAAAAAATAAAATTTGAACCCAAATAAGGAAAGTTATGTGGGAAGCAAAGTTTCAACCATATATGTCTGTCCCCATATGATCTCGAATGCAAGGTTAATTCACAAACCAGTGGGTATGTGAATCCCTTCCGTGACACATCTTTAATTAATACAAGCAGTTTTTAAGCAACAAAAACAAACAATACCGATATAACGTGCAGCCTTTTAAAGGCTTATGCTGAGAGGATCTTTTTGTCCACCAAACACTCAACACTTCTTATAACAAGGTCTTGGAAATGACTATACAAACTTTGATAATTATTTCATACTAAGTATTTCCATTCTGCTTTTCAAATTGTTTTCATGTTACTTTATAATTAGTAACCCAATTGTTTGTTGTGGTTATACTGAAAGGGTTATGTCATGAGTGTTCTTGACTGTTATTCTATGTTTTTGATGTTGTTCCTAATGTTAATTGGGTTTTTTTCTTTTTTACTCTGACTTTATTTTAATTGTTAACTAAATAGAATTGTGTATTTTTATTTATTTAATATTTGTTTATTTATGTACTGACTTTATTATTTATGTAAATAATTCAAGGCGGTGAACATACCTAATACTGCTTACTCTATTTTTCCCACAACAATCCTGTGAGGCAAGTGGACTGAGAGAGACTTTGGGTGGCCCAAAGTCACCCAGCCAGCTTTCCGGTGTAAAGGCTGGAGTAGAACTCATGGGCTTCTGGTTTCTAGGCCAACATTTTAACTACTAAACCAGATTGTCTGTTTGGCTTGTAGATATGATGAAAGTTATCACAAGAAATGATAGCACTACTTTATACTGCACTAGTGAGGCCACACATGGAATACTGCATCCAATTCTGATCACTAGAATACAAAAAAGATGCTGAGACTCTATAAAGAGTACAGAAAAGAGCAAGTAAGACGATAAGAGATCAAAATAAATTGTACAAAGAACAGTTAAGAAAACTAGTTATGTCTACTGACATGATAGCTATTTTCCGGTACATGAGGGGGCTGCCACAGAAGGAGGTCAACTTATTCTCCAAAGCTCCTGAGGTTAGGACAAGAAGCAATGGGTGGATTAAAGAGAGCTTCAACCTGAAACTAAGGAGAAATTTCCTGAAGTGAGAACAATTAACCAGCTTGTGTCCTGGAGTTGTGCATGCTCCATCACTGGTGGTTTTCAAGAAGAGATTACACAGCCATTTGTCTGGGGCAGTGATGGCGAACCTTTTTGCTGTCATGTGCCAAAAGTGGGGAGAGTGCAGGGGGGTCATGCATGTGCGTGCCCACACCCATAATTCAATGAGCCCTGCCTCCCCCACGATGTGTATGTGACCTCCCCATGCTCCCCACTCTTTTGGCACGCAATGGCATGGTGTGCCCAGTATGCCCATTTTTCACCCTTCCTAGGCTACAGAGACTTTCTTGGAGCATGGGGAGGGTGAAAACGGCCTTCCCCACCCCTCGGAGGCCCTCCAGAGGCCAGAAATGGCCCATTTGCCGACTTATGATGGGACTGGAAGGCCCATTTTTCGCCCTTCCCAGGCTCCAGAGCCTTTCTAGGAGCCTGGAGAGGGCAAAAACAGCCTTCCCCACTCCCCCGGAAGCCCTCCGGCAGCTGGAAACAGCTTGTTTCTTGACTTCTGGTGGAAAATCAGCTGACCGGGGCACACATGCGTGCCTGAGCTGAACTAGGGCAACACTCGCATGCCCACCAATATGGCTCCACGTGCCACTTCTGGCACGCGTGCCATAGGTTCGCCATTACAGGTCTGGGTAATATAATGTCTCCTGCCATGGACAGAGGGTTGGATTAGAAGACTCCAAAGTCCATTCCAGCCCTATTATTCTATTCAGTTCTGTTCTAACTTGTAAATCAAGGCATCTCTTCTGCAAAGAAAAGGAAAAAGATAAAGTCTTTGAAAGTCTCCATTCACTCCTGGATGATGTTTAAAACATTCATCTTCCTTCAAGTCATAATAGAAGTGGAAAGCAAAGGGTTTTTGAAGGTGTTGTTCAGGCATTTGCAGAACATTCACTGGGGGGAAAGATCTTACCTTTAAAAGCAAATTAAAGTCAGTGGTATAGTGCAGCTCATTGATCTTTTTCTTTTATTCATGCAGTTGTACTCTTGTTACTGGGGCTTGCTACACTCTATGTGGCAGAAAAAGGGCCTGCACTAAATTAGCAAAACTATATCCTTGATTCCCTTGATTTTTTTTAGTAGTATTTTATATCCACATTCTTGATATCCTTCGAAACCCTTGTGTGGATATCAGGAAGGCTACTACTTTGTCATAGTTTTGTTTGCATGTTGACTTTGATTGATGGGTCATTCCAAAATATGCCAATTCCTGGAAGACTCAAATGGAGAACAGTATTGCATATAGTTGTCAATACTCTTTCTCTCAAATGAATCATTGGCTGATATTTTCAGCCAATGAAGTGGTTAGAATATGATATCATTAGCATGCTGTCTATTTTTAGTTCTCAAAATCTGAATTACACAAAGCGAAAATTTTAATATATAGGTAAGATAAATTTATTTGAAATGGCTAAATGGCCTTGATGGAGAGAAAGATGGGGCTCTGAAGTATTTTTCCCTCCAGTTCTTTTTTGTAAGTCATGCTGGATTACCTCAGCTTGTTTGATGGGATATTCAAATGTCATTATGATATATCAAGATCTGATAGATGTCCATATGATAAAAATGAACTGTTCTCACAAATGCACTGTCCCTTCATATCTTGTAATATCTTGCATCTAGTCTTGCATATGTATTTGTTTTAGGTTCCACCTCCAATGCAACTTATTAACCCTTTGTTATCAGACCATTAATTTATTGGATTAAAATGACATTATCCATTCTGTGTCATTAGAATATTACAATCCTAATCACTTGAATGCACAAATCATTTTTCACAATCAGATGCAGCCATCAGAGAGATGGTATGGATGCTTGCTTCATTTCAGTACTATCTCAATTGGTTGCACATTATTGATTATACGTAACAAAGCACCATACTGTACAATCACTTGATTCTCTAATGGAAAGAAATTGATTGCTAAGGTCAGTGCTGTGTAATAGTTCAGCCACAACTTTATAGAAAGAGACAATTAACACCAGCTCTGTACCTTCAATTAACTTTTCCTTGCAATAGCAAAAACTCAGAAAACATTCTTAATAGATATCTTCCACAGCAGTGCACAAACTCTATTGCAATCGCTTCAGTAATTATTGAAAGTTAGTAGAGTGAAGCAATTCTTTAACAATGCTTTCAATTGTTATTTGAGGATATGTTTGTTATTATCCAGGTAGTTTGTGTATTGAGTACAATCATTCCCCATTTCCCAAACACATTGTCTACCAATTTTGAACATATCTTTCCAGGCAAGTATGAGGGAGTTATGGTGGATTTCTACCCAATGGAGCAACTTATTACAAGACGTCCAACATTCATATCATCATCCCTGATGAATGACTGAGACATACTACATTTATAACAACCTCAGAATGTGTTCTGCTATGGAGACAGTATCTTAAAACCAGTCAAATAGGGTATAACTGAGTCATTTTTTTTCTTTCTGATTTGGGCCATCCAAAAATTATTCAGAACAGATCACAGAATGAATGAGTACTTCGTGGCAATGAAGGTTCCATTGTACTTAGGAAAGTACTACTTAATTAACTAGTTTTTAAAAACCATTTAAAAATTATGCTGTTCTAAAACAGGGCCATTGGTTATCATTTTTTTAAATGTTAAAGGCAGTTTTAATAAATAAGCTGTCATAACAGAAATATTGTCTCTTGTAGGAGAGTCAGAAAATCATTTTATGTCTTGATATAGATTCTAAAAGTAAAATATATTCATAGGTCTATCTTTTTGTCCATGCAAATATAAATAAAAATATTAATAGATGGGTTTAAAATAAATACAAAAATTGACATAATAGATCAATTATGCATATCTATATACTTGATATCTATCTGTATATATATTCATTCTATCAGGTTATTATCCACTTCAAAGAGTTTTCTTTGTTCATTCATTTAAAATTTTGGAGGTATGTTGTGGATGCTCTCACAAAATGGATTTAGGGATTGGATCTATTTGGACTACAAGCAGTTCTCCCCACCCTGGCAAAAACCTTTCAACTACTTGCCATTAACTCCTTATGCTTCATTTTAGAAGGTGGGAATGTCCTTCCTCCAGCTTCTCTGAACTGTTCAATAGGGTCAGACTACTCAGAGTTAAGACAACTCTGCAAAATCCAATTCTTTATTTCGGGGTGAAATCCAGCAGGTTCTGACAGGTTCTGAATAACCAGTAGCAGAAATTTTGAGCAGTTTGGAGAACCGGTAGCGGAAATTTTGAGTAGTTCAGAGAACCAGCAAATACCACCTCTGGCTGGCCCCAGAGCGGAGAGGGAATGGGGATTTTGCAGTATCCTTCCCCTGCCACGCTCACCAAGCCATGCCCACCAAGCCACACCATGCCCACCAAGCCACGCCCACAAAACCGGTACTAAAAAAAAAATGGATTTCACCACTGCTTTATTTGCTTACACCTAATGAACAAAATCCTGCCAAACTAAAGTTATAACCCTTCACTATAATAGATATATCCCTCAAATTATAGGGTGTGGCTACCTTGAACCTCTTTCCTCTCCCTCAGCCAGCTCAGGACTGTGCAGTTGTTTAATTTGGGCTTTTCGGTGGTATGTTACTGCCACTTCACAGAAAGCTCTGTGCTTCCAAGACTCCTCTCCACTGTTTCTCAGATACATATTCCATCACATCCATGAAATAAAAAGTTAATGTATAGCTTGAGAAGTATCTATGAGACTCCAGAGTCACAGGAGAACTTGCTATTCACTGTTCTTTTTTTGGCCCTCCAAATTTACTTTGTGTACTTGATTTTTGATAGGCTTTTAGGGTAAAGATGAAAAAGTCAACTGTCACTTATCTCTGAAAACCTGGGTAGGATGTTTTTGGAGGAGGTTGTACTGGTGTATTGAAATGTGAATAGGGAGACAAAGCACACTTCCAGCAAACCCACACATAAAAATTGGAAACGTATTTAAAACAGCCAAAGTGTGCCCATACCATAAGAAGACAACAGTTCTAATGTACTTCTCTTGATTGCCTCAGATGAAGTAGGGAAATAAAACTACAATAGGAGATCCTGGTTTTGTACTTCTGCAGGAAGTAAAACTATAAGTTAGCATTATACTTATTATTGTAGTCCTGTGGGAAGTGACCTCCAATCGTTCAGCTTGGAGGCTAAAGATGCAGCATGGCCTTCTCCAATTCAAAGAGACACTTGTTTGGCAGGCTGAGGCAAAGAGGCAATCCTGGAACCAGCGAAATCTGGGGGCTGCGCAGGGGATGGAATGTATCTGCCCTCAGTGTGGAAGGGATTGCCATTCTCCAATTGGCATTTTTAGTTACACTAGATGCTGTTTTAGGACCTCTTTCCATGGCACGATACCATAGTCTTTCTAGACTGAAGGATGCTAATGGATGGTGGGAAGTGAAACCAGGATTTATATTCTTTATCCTTTACAGTCAATGTTCCAACCAGAATGAGCAAAAAAATAATAATATGATTATTACCCATTTATTCTGGGAACCAGAATTTGGAGATAGAAACAGAGAATTTGGAGATAGGGGGCTTGTCAGTAAGTCTCATAACAGGGCTGTTCCGTAATAACTATTTGGTGGACTTAAATAATTGTTCAATACATTATGCCACAAATATTCCTCCTCCATCTAATGCAGTATCCAGCCAATCTGTGATCAAAACACTTTTCTAGCTTTATTTCATACCATAACCATAGTACACTTACCGCTTCATGAAATGTTATGTTGTCTAGTTGCTGCCTAGCAGTGATTCTTCTGCAGTATTAAATACAAATCAGCAAGCCCATAAAGCTGTAAAGAATGGAAATAAATAATTTATAGCAGTTTTCTAAGTAGCAATGTTTACCATCTAATACATCAAGCCTCCATTATAATTATCTGCTATACAATTTCACTCAGATTTTATGCATCAAATCCCTCCCTCCCAAAACCTTGATGAAACTACAACTTTCATGGGCACGCTCAAATGCAATAAATAATTACAAATTACAGCAGTCTTCGGTTATCTGACCCATGCTAGCTCTTCATTAATAACTCTGCAATACATAAATGACTCACCACATGAATTTATTTCCAGGAGAAGCTTTTTGATACAGGCATAGATGTCACACAAATTCTTTCAGTAAGAAATTGGAAAGGACAGAATGTTGCATTTACAAGCATAACATGGAGAAGATTTCTGATACTGAAAACCATGTCTTCCATTTATATTTTACCTCCATATTCAAAAGGTTGATATTTGTTACCGTTTGGTTTATCTTAAGTTAATAACTATATTTGACATTTGGTATAAACAACTATAGTTTAGATAAATGAATAACAATTATCATCTCACCAGTGATTTAAGAGAACCTTGAGGGGAAATCAGGGGTGAAATCCAGCAGGTTCTGACAGATTATGGAGAACCGGTAACGGAAATTTTGAGCAGTTCAGAGAACCAGCAAATACCACCTCTGGCTGGCACCAGAGTGGGGTGGGAATGGGGATTTTGCAATATCCTTCCCCCCCAGGAGTGGGGAGGGAATGGGGATTTTGCAGTATCCTTCCCCCAGGAGTGGGGAGGGAATGGAGATTTTGCAGTACCCTTCCCTTGCCATGCCCACTAAGCCACGCCCACAGAACCGGTAGTAAAAAAATTGGATTTCACCACTGGGGGAAATGTCTTCTCCACCTTGTAGGGAAAGAAGGATCAGCAGCAACAACACAGGCTTAGAAGTTCATAATGTCAGCAGCCATGCATTTATTTAAAAAAAAGTCAAGGATTGATTTAATTTATAAAAACAGATTATCATCCAGGAGTGAAATCCAGCAGGTTCTGACAGGTTCTGGAGAACCAGTAGCGGAAATTTTGAGTGGTTCGGAGAACCGGCAAATACCACCTCTGGCTGGAGCCAGAGTGGGGTGGGAATGGAGATTTTGCAATATCCATCCCTCAGAAGTAGGGAGAAAATGGGGATTTTGCAGTATCCTTTCCCTGGAGTGGGGTGGGAATGGGGATTTTGCAGTATCCTTCTTTGGCCATGCCCACCAAACCACACCCACTAAGCCACACCCACAGAACCAGTAGTAAAAAAAATTGGATTTCACCATTGTTATCATCTACTCTGTAATGAAGATGATAATCCAATCTCTTTACAGCTGCTTATGGTGCTTACCAAGGGCCATACAAATAGAGATCCAGAAAGGACATAAGTAAACATTTTTCCTCGTTTAAGAGAAAAAAAACCTCATATGAGAATTTTGGGATTTAAATTTTGAGATTAAATTCATTACTACTGAAGTCAGATTCAAGACTCTGAATGCGTATTACACCGAAGAGGAGGACGAAGAGGAGGAGGAATACACTCTTATCCTTCCCAAAGGAAATCAGCATGAAAGCAATCTTCAATAAGGTAGTTGAATCAATAATAAAACCTCCAAGCCTAAAAAAAAAAACAAATTAAAATAACGTGAAAAATTAAATCTACTGGTTCTAGGGTACATGTACATTTCAACAAGGGGGAAAAATACCTTTCCCTCTGTTCCTCATTTAAGGCCAAAATATCATCCATGACACAGACTTACTATGTTATGGATATCCACCTGTGACTCCAGAGGATGTGAGTCAGTGGTGGGTTTCAAAAGTTTTTACTACCAGTTCTGTGGGTGTGGCTTGATGGGTGTGGCTTGGTGGGCATGGCAGGGGAAGGATAATATAAAGTCTCCATTTCCTCCCAATTAGCTGGGACTTGGGAGGCAGAGAATAGATGTGGATGGGGCCAGTCAGAATTTTTACTACAGGTTCTCCAAACTACTCAAAATTTCCGCTACTGGTTCTCCAGAACTGGTCAGAACCTGCTGAAACCCACCTCTGGTGTGAGTATGAAGATAACTGATTCAACTGACTCGCCATATGCATCTTTGAATGTATCTAGCCTTCTTTGTTCAGCATGACTCAGGACCTGATGGCAGATCTTAATTTGATTCATCATCAGCGGTCTTTATAATGACTTCAGTCATGATATAAATGTTGTTCATTCTCATTGAATCATAAGAGTTAAAAAATACCTTCGAGGCATCTAATCCAATATCCTGCTCAGTGCAAAATTCACTAAAGTTTCTCTGATAGATTAGTATCCAAGATTTTGCTTGAGGATCTCCACCAAAGGTTAAATCATGGTGTCGTTGTTGAGGCCTGTTCCACTGACTGACAATTTGTATAGACAAGAATCTCCTAACATCTATCCTGAACTTATTGACCTGTAAATTTAGCTGAGAGGAGCAACACAAAATAAATCTTCTCCCTATTCTCTACAATGACTGTTCAGGTATTTGAAGACTATCATACTTCCCTCAGCCTCTTCTGGGGGCTAAAGTAAACTGATCCTTTAATCATTCCTCATACAGCTTGGTTTCCAGATCTTCCCCATCAGGCTAGTCCTCCTCTGAAATTTCTGCAATTCATTACTGTCTCTATTATGCTATGGTACCTAGAACCAGATGCAGTAATCCAAATGTTAGGTCTGTGAAGCCCACATTTGGTAGACGTGTAGATATATTTTCTGTGTTTTCAACTATCATAATACCTCAACAGTTATATTATAACAGATCTGCTTCAATTTCTTCTTAACTGTCTCACTCCTGTAAAAGTTGCCATGTTTTCTTGTGATAGAAGACACTTTAGTAATCCGTGAAAACAGTAACAGTGCTTCTGAAATGTTATAATCTGTACTTAAATTAGTATTAGACATTTTAACTGAAATGTTCAAAGTCATTGTCTTTCAGATTATACATGACGAACTTGAAAGCTGATTATGATGCTTTCTTGCATTGGCTCCACTCCTCCACTCCACTCCACTCCTCTGCTCACAACAAAATACCTTATGCCACCAGGCTTGAAATTTTGGGATTAGACAATTTAGAACTATGCCACCTTCAGTCTGACCTAAGCATAGTACACAAAATTATCTGCTATAACGTCCTACCTATCAATAACCACTTCAGCTTCAACTGCAATAATACATGAGTACACAATAGATACAAACTTAAGGTAAACCGTTCCAAACTTGATTGCAGAAAATATGACTTCAGAAACAAAGTGGTCAATGCCTGGAATGCACTACCTGACTCTGTGATTACTTCCCCAAATCCCCATAACTTTAACCTTAGACTGTCTACTGTTGACCTCAGCCCATTCCTAAGAGGTCTGTAAGGGGCATGCATAAGCGCACCAACGTGCCTACTGCCCTTGTCCTACTGTCCCCATTTATTTGTATCCTTATCCTGTATTCATAATCATGTTTATACTTATATCTGTTATCTTATATGTATTTGACAAATAAATAAAATAAAAATAAATAAATAAATTCTTGTATGTTTGTCCGCTGAATATTATCCCCCACATTATTCCCCCCCTCTTCCCATATTTTTCAAAATAATTACCTGCAGGGTAGATTGGATTAAGAAATAAAGACTGCTCTAAAATTTTCCAACATTATCAGAGTGAATTTGGATTTGGGCCATCTATCTTCTACTCCAGTATCTTGAACATCATTAAGTTCAGAAAACATTGAGGTGGTAATCATGAGATACTGTCTAGTACAGCTATGATACTGTGAAGTATTAAGTGCTACTAGCAACATAGTAAAGAGTAGGGTTGTGCAAGTGACTAAATATCTGTCTGCTGTACAATACTCCAGTGTGATGTGTTCTTTTTTGTCCTTTAAGAAATGTAGAAAATTCTGTAATCATTTACATTTGCAATACAACATATTGAAAGATTTCTATATATATCCCTTAATATACTTAACTATTAATGAAAATTGCCCAGAACATTTTAATGGAAATTATCCTGGTTTTTATTCTTTGATATGTAAACTGTCCTAGTGAAAGTATTAAAAATGCAACTTTCTCTAATGTAGACTCTCTGTCTCTCTCTTTTTTTTATGTAGTTATCTTTGTCTCTATTCAGTCTTCATTAGAATTTAGCCCATATAGCAATGTTACATTTCTCTTTCTCAGTAGGCTATTTGGCAAATCACTGAGTAAACAGAAAAGAAATCCATATATCCCTACACCCATTTCGGAAGTCACTGAGGACGTTATGAATATCAGTGCAAAAAAAGCAACAACAGAGAAGGACCCAGATTGTCTGTTTAATTGTCTTTTGTAGTTCAAATCACAGTTCCACTCTCCTACTAAGCTATCTGGAGATGAGCAGACAGCACTGCTAACAAATATATCCTTGTCTTCCCTTTCCATGGCGCAAGTGATATATTGCTTTGAAAAGTGCATGGATCTCAGAAACTTATTTTGTTATGGTTCAAGATCAAATCCCAAAGTTCCACACAATATAGAATCTGAAATTGTATTTTCACTTTCAGCAACTTTAAGGCTAGACAGATTAAATGACTGCTTCTGTCTCTCTAGGATTTTAAAATGGTTGGGATTGATTTTTCTACTAGAGGTTTAGAACTAGTTAGATGCAATTTCCACCCCTTGGGGGGGGGAGTGCTGTAGTGAGAGTTGCTCCTAGTGTCATACATAATATATAAAAAAAGGAATTTTAGTCACAAAAACTTATTCTAGTATTAGCTGATGAGAAACTGTTAATCCACACAGAAGCAATTTAACAAATATCTGAAACTCACCTGTAAGGGAGACATTAAAGTTCCATTTTCTACATCAAATATATAGGAAATGTTTCTGCATAATAGAAAGGGGAAATAAATAGATCTTTTCCTTTGCAATCTAATTTTGTAATATTGTGGCATGCTCCAGCTCAATTTAAGGGTGTTAAAATTCTATTTTCTCTAAAAGTTTCATACAGTATCTTGGGAACTAACATATTTACCCACTTGTAAAGTCTAATCCACTTTCAAAGAATTCACCTCATGAGTTGACTGTCCATAAACCAGCATACTAAGACTGTTTTCATATACAGTCATAAAGTAAAGTATAAAGTGAGTCTTATACAGTGGTGGGATTCAGCCAGTTCGCACCACTTCGGGAGAACCGGGTGTTAACTTTCTGAACAGTTTGGCAAACTGGTTGTTGGAAGAAATCATTAGGGCACTGAACCGGTTGTTAAATTACTTGAATCCCACCACTGGTCTTATAGCCCCTATGATTTTCTATTTAGCATCTATGAGCAATGTAAACCATGGTTTATGGCTTAGCATGATATATGAATGCAGGCATTGTTTAACAAAATATAATCCCTGCACATTTTATCTGTCAAGAACTGCAGTATCTATTATGCCATGAAGAATGGGTGATATTTATTGCCCATATTGGAATGTGGCAATTCCTACGATTTATTCATATAACCATTTTGGACATTAGGACATGTCTGGACATTAGATAGGTATACTCAGTGTTCCTCAGTTGTGTCTCTTGGGAACTTGGTGCTCCAAACATTAGCTGTCAAATATGACAAGTGTTGGTAGATAGGGGAGTGAGGATGTAGTAGGGGCTAGGGGATACAATAGAGAGAAAGAGAACAACCATGCAGTAGTACTGAGCTGTCAGTATTACTTCACTGTTGCACATAGAATCACCTTGGAAAAGGAAGCATAGAGGGTTAGGTAAGAAGGATTGAAACTGCATGCTCCCCTAAATGTGAACAAAAAGAAAGAAAGAGGGGGAATGATTTGGGAAGAGAAATAAAACATAGTTGACTGAAAACAGCTTCCTCGAACAATTTACTTTGCTTTCCACAGTATAGATCTTTAATCCTGAGGATTGGTTCCACTTCTGGACATACTTTAAGAAGGGTCTAAGAAGCTGCAAAGAGAGATGACAAGGTTGATCAGGGAACTAGAAACTATGAACTATGAGAAAGATTTGAAGAACTAAATATGTTTGGTGTTGAAAAGAAATTACTGAGAGGAGAGAGGAGAGTTATATAAAAGTGTTGTGCAGAAGACTATATATTTTGTATCACTGCAGAGTAAATGATGTGGAATAAGGGATTTAAGACAGAATCCAGGTGATTATGGAGAAAATTTTCTACCTGAGAAGTTTAGTCATAGAACCAAATCACAAAGGAGATGAAACTTACCAGGTCTCATAGTAAAATTTACCTCTAACTAGTATCATACCTTACCACTGCCATTCGATATTTATGTGCAGATAATTAACAAATGAAATTTTAATATTGGAGCCAGAACTAGGTCATCTGGATGTGAAATGACCTGGGCAATCCTAAACCTTGCCTTACAGTAACCACCATTGGAGTTCTTCAAGAAGTGTTAAGATCATTGCATCCTAGCCTGGTGCAATTTAGTTTCACAAGGACATGTCCATTATTATGGAGCTTCTCACAAATCAGTAAAATGTTATGCTGATAACCCCAACAGAACCATTCATATCAAGCCTTGTATACAGAATCAGGGGAACACATGGACTGTTGCTTTGCAGGCAACTGCCAACTACTGCCCAGTTCTAGCAATCATATGCTGCTAAAATGGGACGGGAAGACAAAGGAGCTATGAGAAATAGACTTATGGCACCCTACTAAAACATACCAGCCAATTGTAAAAGGTCTAACTATGTGAATCGATAGCAACTAGATCACAGTTCAGTTATTCTGCTTCCTTAGACAAATATAAGCAAAATGGTCTGATAATGATCCAACAAGGTTTATTTTGTCGCTGCACTAACTGCAGCCTCAGTTAAAAAGAAAGGGATTTAGTCATTACCACTACTTGACAACCTCTGGGCTTTCTCATTTGCTTGGCCTGGATCTACACAGTTCCAATGTAAGTACCACCCCCTCATGTAACTACTGATGAAAAGCAGTAGAAGATTTGCTCAATAATATCCTTGCAACCCTGCTGCTAGCAATGGGGCATTAAGTTGTATACAGATAATGAGAACACTGGGAATAAGAAGGTAGGCTAGAGTTTATTAGATAATAAATTATCAGTGCATAAAAACTCCTCTGTAGTTTCTTTTCTCTCCTCCCATGCTGCCTTTTCTAAAGTCTCAGGAATGTGGTGACCACATACATTGAAGAGGCTACATGTATTAAAGCTCTGTTGTTGTTGTTGTTTACTATCTGATTTAGGGGAATAATGGAATTTTTTTTACTTGTCACTTTATTATCACTAAGGCTACCTGCTTTATAAATATATCTTGCCTTTATTCATCACATTTATTCATTACATTTAAATGGCTGCACACAAAAAACTGACTTTATGTGACGTACAGTAAGACTATAAAATAGTTGACAGAAAAACAATTATTATTAAAAGCAATTAAAAAACCACAAAGGCTAAGAGAGGACAGTAGAGGTTAACAACAATGGTGCCACCTCAGTACTTTGGTGGTTCCCTGGGGCCCAAGGCCTGATGGAGTAACCAGGTTTTGTGGCACAAAATTAACAGGGTTGGATCCAGGCTCACTTTGGGGATGGGGGGGGAGGGTAGGATGTTCTATAAGGCAAGTGTCATGGCAGAAAAGGCCCACCTCCTGCAACCTGTAGCTTCCTAGCAGATGGGACCTGCAACATGTCTTTTCTGCCAGATCTGATGGGACAGACTAAGCCATGAGTAACCATGACCAGAGCCCACTGATCAATACTGCTGCACAATAGGAAGCTGTGCAAAGACCCTCCCTAACCATGACTGCCATCTGATTTTCAAGCAGGAGTCATAAGTCCAGGAGGACCAGCTGGTCTGTTTGAGACAGTGCAATCCCATCCAGCAGCAATGATTTCTAGAAATGGCAGACCTCACAGCCCAAAGCCACTCAATCTTGCCAGTGTTCAGCTGAACCTGATACATCCAGATTCTCACAGCATCCAGGCACCAGGATAAGACATCCATGGCACTGTTTAATTCACCAGGGACAATGTATAATTGGGTATCACAGTCCTAAACACCCTGGACACTTCCTCAGGCCCCATAGGTTCAAACCAATCCTAGATAAAGGCAAGATTGCTCCCCAAGACTCTGGACCTACATATAAGAATGCAAATGATCTCATATTTCTATTAAAATCTCAGTTGAGATTAAGGACTTGTTCCTAAACATGTGTTGACACAATAACTTTGAATATTTTCCTAAAATATATTTCCCAGAAAAAAATATTTGCAGTAAACAGACAGTTATGGAATTGTATGCTTTTTGTGCTTTGCTAGGACAGGGATATGTATTTTGATGTATGACCACAATTGAGCCTAAAATTTCTGTTCTTAAGTAAGACATTTGTTAAGTGAGTTTTGCCCCATTTTACGAACTTTCTTGCCACAGTTGTTAAAGCAAACCATTGCAGTTGATAAATTAGTAATCCGTTTGTTAAGTGAATCTGGCTTCCCCATTGACGTTGCTTGTCAGAAGATCACAAAGTTGATCACATGACCTTGGGACACAGCAACGGTCATGAATATGAACCAGTCGCTAAGCATCTGAATTTTGATCACATGATCATGGGGATGCTGCAAAGGTTTGAACTGTTAACTTTGAAAAACCATCATAAGTCACATTTTTCAGTTGCATTGTTGTTTTGAACGGTCACTAAACAAACTGGGATAATTCTTTTTTTTTTATTGAAAAAGTTTTAAAAGTTTTACATACATTTTCTCCCCCCTCCCCAACCACCCCCCCGACTTCCCAGAGCAAATACAAGATAAAATACAGCTCAAATTCTCTAAATTAAACTCCATTTCACACTTATCATAATCATTAAACAAATAGATAAAAGGAAAGCAAGTCTTCTTTCTTCTTATTCCATCTAATTCAACAAAATTAATATCCATTTATAATTACAGCAGTTAATAAAACAATTAAGTATTACCTAACCAAACCTATCATTACTCAATTTAGCTAATTGATACTTAACAAATTATTAGGTCTATACAATTTAACAAGATATTTTAAAACAAAAAAAAAAAACAAAAAGAGAAACCCTCATTCAAAAACCCCAAATTTAAAATAAAATACTATATAAACTCTTCCGTCCTCCACTTTTAAACCATCAAGGTCCAATTATAATTAAAACACTTAATAAATAATAATAATAATAATAATTTTTTTAATTAGAAAAATAACAATCAAACCTCTTATTAATTTATCAATACATATTAACAAATCAACTAAAAACATCATTTAATAACTATATCAAACATTTAAATTCTTCATACTAGATTAAACCAATTGCTAATCTTCTTGTCTTCACATCTTCCAACAGCATATAGAATATCTTCATTTGCGTCTACCCACCTAAATAAAAATTGCTTCTTTATATAAACCCCTCCCGAGTGACTTTATAATTATATTTGATATAGTATCCATCAAATCCAGTCAAAAATTAGATTAATAAATTCATCAGATGTATTAGGGAAACCACCAGATCACCTGCAATTGCCCTAGGTCCATAGTCCTTTTGCCTTATATTTATTATCATCAAACAGGAAACTCCAATTTACTATATTCAATAAAACTTCTGCGATTGCAATTAAGTTCAAATTTATTACAGTCCTTAATAAAATATTCCAAATCATTCAATTCAGGGCATATTTCACAGCCCAACACACCAGCATTGCTGTGATCTGTTTATTCTTCTCAAAATATTCCAATACAGCTGTAGGTTGCCTCCTCATCGTCGCTCATCGCTTAGTTAACTGGCATTAGACTGCTGTCTGTTTTTTTTTTCCAAAAGTTCAAAATCTTTAAACAGTTAAACAATACTTTTTAAGGACCATCATCTCATCAAGCAGGGTTATTTTCCATTTTTCCAGTCTTTCTTCTTTTCCTTTTTACGAACTTTCTTCTTAACTTTGATCCCTCTGCCTTTTTTAACTCCAGTAGAATTTTGCAGTTTTTGGGATTGCATATTATAAAATTTTTGCAGAAATGTAACTTCTTCTGGAAACAGCTCTTTAAATGCAAATTGGGTTTTATAAAAAAAAATTCGTGTGACCAAAATCTCATCAGCTTCCAAAATTTCTTGCTCCTTATTCTGCACAGCATTCATCTATCTCTCCTCAGTAAAAACTACTATGGTCTGTTGTTGTTCTTTTCCATCTCCCAACTCTTCATTCAATCCCCCACTGCTAGATTGCAACTCAGTATTTCCATGTATTTCATTGTTTCCAGCTTGAGAAGCTTGAAATATAGTATCAATTCTTTCCAATAAAGCAGAGGTAACTGGATTCCAAGCTTCCTCAAAATCAGACCATATCTGAGGGTTAATTAACCCTTCTTTACTTTCTTTGCTTTCAAAAAGACCAGCCATCTTGCCCCCCTTCTTCCTTCCCTTCCAGAAGGACAGAAAAAAAAGGGGGGGAAAGAGTATCAAAAAGAAAAAGAAAAGACCCTTTACAATTTGTAATTTATATTGCTGCTTCAATTATTATTATTACATCCTTTCTTGTTTCATCCACTTTTCAAAAAAGAGTTTTACGTTTCAAACAGGGGCTTGTCAATAATTACTTTTAACTTTCACTTCTTCACACCCCGTTGAAACTCAAACGCCATCTTGCTTTCACTTTCAGCTTAGGGAAAATCTTTTAAAGAAAGTAAATCTTTGGAGTTAAAAGGAAAAAAAATACTTGCTGTTTCATTCATGCTGCTTGTGCTCCGCCAGCTTGATTCAAAGAATATTTGTTTAAAGTTAGTTGCTGGGATGGTAACGACATCTAGCTCTGCAAAGCAGAGACATCCAGGGTCCGGAGTACTGACAGGCTTAACGGGGAGCTCTCATCTTCGAGCGCCAGATTATGGGTAAAATCTGGCACTCTCAGGGAGCTCTACCCCACCCGTCTACTCACTTTCCCCCCTCATACCAGGGGGAAAGTTTTCAAACTGCAAGACAGCTGATAGTCGCTGTTCTTGCGGTTCTACGGAGCCCTGGGTTGGCGCTTCAAAAAGAAGCGTCCGGCGATGTCGCAGTCCCACCGGAAGTCCCAAACTGGGATAATTCTTGAAGTGTATGTTTGCTATCCAATCCCAGGTGCATTTATTTATTTAGATTAATTTCTTTGGACAGTTTATGAAAACTTGGAGTGTTAGGTACATTTTAGAGGTAATTAGAACAGCTACACTGGGATTTGGGATTTAGGAAAGAATTCTTTGAGGAGTGCCACAAACTTAGATAACTCATAGACCAATTCCCATGTATGAATACATATGTAATAGTGAAAGAAAATGCAATATTTTATGAAAGTTGACTACTTCCTGAAACTTGGGACTTATTCTACCATTAAAATATCTATATTTCTTAATTCCAAGAACCCTTTTCACTTTGTCAAATGTGAACTAGTCTAAGCAATTGTATTACTTAATTGCATACAGCACCAGTCTGCAGAAAGTCCTCGGTTCCCCATGTGTAAGCAAAGCCATGATCCAAATATTTTTTTAACTGTGATATGAATAAATACATAATTATACACTGTATGGAATTTGATATTTTGGAAATAATTATTTCTGTCTAATAAATGGAGGATTTATTCTGAATAAATGTTGTCTAAATTTAGAACAAGTCCATTTAAAATGAATTGAAGTAAATAGCCACCCTTCTTCTAGTAAAACCAACCTCTTCTAGAAACCAACATTTATTTCTCTAGATATTTCTTGACCCTCTCAGAGTGGCTTAGAAAAATACATCGTTAAGACTAAAAATGGTTTAATAAAACTCAATAAATGCAATAAGATATAATTAAAAAGTAATAAGGCAAAAATTTTCATGAAGCCCTACAGCATTTATTATCGAACACATTAAACTCAGCAATACAGGCAATGCATATAAAAAACATCTTCAGAGCACATCTGCAGTTAGCACTTCAACTGTTCTTTTCTTGGACTTGTGTCACTTTGATTTTAAACTGGCTTAAGAAAATCTTCCCAAAGTATCTGCCTAGCTAGTTTGTTCTAGCAGGCTTGATGTGCTCTACATCCTTCTTGGGTGCCTGGATGCTCGCTTTCTCCCTAGCAGTGCCTGCCCTCTGGAATGAAGTTCCTCCAGAGAACAGCTCCCATCCCTGCTGGTGTTTTGAGGGGCATTCAAGACCAGTTCTTCACCCAGGCCTTTGGAGAGCATGATTTAAGCTCCTTTCTTCCTTTCTATTCCCTTCTGAGTTTACTTTTCTGCCATCATTGTTCTTTCTTCTCTCTTGTGATGTTTTTGTGTATGTGCATGTTGTGTTTTAACAATTCTAAGCTGCCCAGTCATAAGGAGTCAGATTGTATATTATTTATTATTACTGTTGTTATTAATAATAATATCCCCTGTGCAGACAGGCACAATTTGTCAATAACTTGCAAAGCCTTAAATCTGAACAATAGGCTACCTGTTCTGCCCCAGCTTCGGATTCCCAGAGAATGTGACACACACCAAACTTCGCAAACACTGTTTAATTCCAACAAACCCCTTTCAAGAATGCAGGCTTCCCGTGCAAAGGGTCCTTATCCAAGTTATTGAGAACAAAGTCCGACAAAGATTGGCAACCAGCCCAGAAAACCAGATATGAGAAGTCGCTCGCTCTCCAAGATGCTCTGTAGTAATGAGACGTTGTTTCTAGCAAGAAAGCACTAGCTGTGTGAGACTTAAATAGGCTAAGGGAGTGGCCAATTATCCTCAAGCTCTACTCTTGAGTAGACCTCCTCCTCCTGAGTAGCCACTCCTGCCTTTTGGCAGCCCTGCGTGCCTGAGCATAGAGGAGAGGCTCCTTCACTTCGCTCTCTCCACTGGAGAGGTTCTGAAGGCCCTGGCTGAGTCTCTGCCTCTGGCATCACATCCTCTTCGGCCTCCTCACTGTCTGACACGAGCACCAGCTGCACAGGCTGCTGGCACGACACCACACCAGTCTCATCATCATCAGGATCAGCCACGATGCACGCAGGCTGCTGGCGGGCCACAACACTACCAAACTCTCCTATTGGATGATTTGCCTGTTGCTATGTTCTCTTACCATTCTGTTCCAAGAAAGAAATTGCCAATTCATTTCCTTTCTTCCTGAAGATGAGTGGATGGATTTTACACACACACACACACACACACACACACATTTTGATGCTTTACATTTCTCTATATAAATTCAGCTTAACTTTCTGTTTACAGATACACACACAGAAAGAGAGACAAATTTAAAATGAATTTATATACAGAGTGCAAAGCATTAAAAAATGCATATAAAAGTAGGCACAGAGCTTTTTAAAAAAAAATCATACTGCCTTGTTTCATTCAGATATCTCATGATAGCACATTGGCTGTTATTCTTGCCTTTAAATAAAATGTACTATTGAATATAGACCAATCCCCTGTAAGCCAAAATGTTTGGCTACGTTAAAGTCACTAGAAATGAACTCTGGCACTTATTACACAAGCTTTATAAGGTATCCAGTTTTCCTAAATCTATCACTTGATGTATTTCATCATCAAAAAATTTTTTAGTAATACTGATGCAAGGATCCTGAGAAGTTCTGTGCTCAGCAGAGCCTCTCACTTGAAATATATTAAAATGTTGCTAAAATTTTAGTTGACTTCCTTTAAAAAAAAGAAGAAGAATTCATCCTGCCATTCTAATGCATATGCAGAACTAGGAGCAAACAGAGTCTTTCTCAACAGACTGTCTACAAATTCTTTTTTGTTCTCTTTCAAATGAGTCAACCTTTGGCAGAAATTATCACTGCTCTTTGGATTCAGTGTAAACCAATGAGGATTCATATGCCACCTCTTATATTCATTTCCAATTATATATCAAGTGAGAAGCTACAGTACTAATAACCTGTACCATTACACCATTTGCCCTAATATATTAATAATCTGTTTCCAATATTACTGTATGTTGTGTAGTAACTCCTTTTTATTAATATCACCTTGGTATTTTGAAACATAGTTTGTATACCAGTTTGAAAAGAGCAGTGCAAGCTAGTAATATAGCAGATAACCTTCTAATCTGCAGTTATAAACAATCCTTCAGGCCTAGAAAATATTGTATCCACCCTTTAAAGAAGATAGTTTAGATATGAGAGAGTTCTAGGCATGCTCAAAGATTTAATTGACTACTATAAAATTATGGGAGTCTAATATTGGAAATGACCTGAAGGGCATTTTTCATTAAAGTAGAGCTTCATAACTTGTGAATGCTTCCAATATGGGGAAAAAAACATTGATTATTATACAGTAACAGAAAAGTTGCTGGAATTATGGCATTGCTGGTAGCTCAATGGGGGTGGGGGGAATCCTATACATATATCCTATGTGGTGTGAATTGGTAGATAAAGTCAGATAACTGTACATGCAGCTTGGTTGACCAGAAATAGCTGCTGTACGCAAGGAGAAGGCTGACGAAGACTATGTATGGATGCTGTGTCCAGATTGTTTCAGGATCCAAGCAGACAAGGCCAAAGACTTCCAGGTAGCCTCTTTCAGTGCCAAAAGAAAAAGATCAAAGATACATAAAGGAGGCCAATGACATAAGCCAAAAGGGGATGAGAAGTATTCATCAGTTTAGCAGTAGCTGTTTGGCTGGCAGACTGATAGTGGCCTCAGTGTGGGATTCAAGCATAGTTTGTGAGAAGAGGCAAGGAGGTCACGGCCTACTGGAGAGATGGTACACAGAAGACACAAGCCAGCAGGGTGGTTGACCATGGCTTGCACAGAATCAAGCACTAGCAGAAAACCTAACTAGCATGACCAACTAGTAGAGTGGAGCAATGGCAAAATGAGAAAGTCAGCCAACTCAGAAAAACAATTGTGGCAAAAAGTTTGGCCAGTGAAAATGGCTGGTGAAGTAGAGGCAGGAACCAGACAGGACAGCCAGCAATATAAGTGAGGAAGGGAAGAAACCCTGGTGAAGATAGCATCAGGCCCCACCTGAGACCAAAAAAAATCTCCAGCCAGTTAGACTAACTCAGCATCAATTGCCTAATGGTGGCTAAGATTGCTTGAAAGGAATGGAATATGAGGAAAAATCTAGTTTCCTGCACTCAGCAGCCTGAACCCAGCCAAGTTCAAATCAACCCTTAGCAGATTAGCAAGCAATGATTTGAGAATTTACAGGGAGTTAAAGTAACTAAATGAAGGGTGAAATTGAAAAGTATTGGCAAACAGGAGGCAACAAACAAATCAATAAAATTAAACCATTTTGTTGTAAATAATAGATCATGCTTTAATTTGTAGAAGAGAAAATTTTATTTTGTACACGGTTTTTGTAATAAAAAGGAGGGCGGGAAATCTAATGGGAATTGGTCTATGAGTTATCTAAGTTTGTGGCATTCCTCAAAGAACCCTTTCCTAAGCCCCAAATCCCAGTCTAGCTGTTTTAATTACCTCTAAAATGTACCTAACACTCCAAGTTTTCAAAAACTTTCCAAAGAAATTAATCTAAATAAATAAATGCACCTGGGATTGGATAGCAAACATACATTTCAAGAACTATCCCATTGTTTTGTTATCAAAAGAGAAAATTAAATTACTAGAGTCCTTCATTCTTATCTTTACTTGATCCGGAAGTAAGTTCCACATAGTTTAATGGACTTTACTTCAGAATAGTCATTAGAATGACTATGTGTCCAAAAAAAATTGGATTTGCTTTCTGTGGATCTAGGCTTTCCTTTCCAGGTAATGAAAATACTAACTGTAGATAAATTATCTAGGCTTACTTTTTAATTGCATTTTTAAAAGCTTTACCCAGTTTTAATAGCATACTAATTTAAGACTGCCAAAAATTTAACCCTGTACATTAGTATGGATGATTTGCTTCATTGCTTGAACAAAAAAAAGATATCCAAGACTATCATTACTAGTAACTATTTTTATTTTTGGAAAAATATGTAATAAATTTAGAATTTAAAAATAGATAATTAATGCTTAAAGGTCATTTTCATTTTATCCCATGTAGTAGTTGAATTCTCAATGAGCAAGGCAAAAAAAAAACAATAAAGAACAGCGTACATGGCAATTCTCAAAAGCAATAATCTTTCTTATTATTCTTGGGGGGGGGGTTCCAAAATGTGCCTGTAGCTATTCCCCCACTTAACCTACCATCTGTTTTTAACCCACATTTTGAAATGTAAGGGTCAGTTTCCTGTAGGTCAGGGGTGTCAAACTCGCATCATCATGGCAATGTCACGTGACATATGAGGACTTTTTTCCCCTTTCGCTAAACCGTGCAGGGATGGGGCCAGCACATGACACATCAGGCCCACAGGCTGCGAGTTTGGTACCCCTGCTGTAGGTAGTTCAGAACTTCTTTCATAAAACATACAGGATATCTCTCCATTTTAATAATCCATGTAGTAACTGTGCACGGGTACAAGATTCAAAGACATCCTGAACAAATGGGCTATCTACCCTTTGCGATTGTGGTGACATGCAGACAATAACACATACAATATGTATAACCCGATCGATATACCTTTGAAAACTTCCTGGCAACATAACAGAATGCAATTAATGTTGCTAGGTTCTGGGAAAGATTTGTTTAACTTGTACTTAATTTAATCTTGCATTTTATGTTTTATTTTTATTTTTTGTTATATAGTATGCTTTATTTTAATTGTTATGATGCTTCTGACGCAAAGAAACAATCCATGAAGCTATGAGGGAATTGCAGCTCAGTGGTGTAATCCAAAATCTCAATTCTCACCCCACTCCAGGGGAAGGATACTGCAAAATCCCCATTCCCTTCCCACTCCTGAGGCCAGCCAGAGGTGGTATTTGCCAGTTCTCCAAACTACTCAAAATTTCCGCTACCAGTTCCCCAAACTGCTCAAAATTTCCACTACCGTTTCTCCAGAACCTGTCAGAACCTACTGGATTTCACTCCTGTTGCAGCTATACTTTTCAGATGTGCCATGGAGAATTTTTTTCTACTCTGGCAAAGACAAGGAAGAGGAGGAGGATTATTTATAAAAAGACATGATAATACCCTCACAGATGCATAGCCAAGGATTTAGAGGTAGTCCTCAACTTTCGACCACAATTGAGCCCAAAATTTCTGTTGCTAACCAAAACCGTTGTGAAGTGAGTTTTACCCCGTTATATCACCTTTATTACCACAGTTGTTAAGTGAATCACTGCAGTTAAGTTAATAATGTGGTTGTTAAGTGAGTCTGGTTTCCCCACTGACTTTGCTTGTCAGAAGGTCAGATGATCCTGGGATACTGCAACCATCATAAATATGAGTCAGTTGCCAAGCATCTGAATTTTGATCATGTGCTGCAACTATCATAAGTGTGAGAAACAGTCATAAGTCATTTTTTTCAATGTAACTTCAAACAGTCATTAAATGAATTGTTGAAAGTCAAGGACTACCTGTAATGTATTTATTTATTTAGCATATGGCAGCCTTAATTTGTGTGTGCTGCTGTTTTGTAAAGGCTTGTTAATCTCCTAATTTTTTTGATCTTTTAAAGATTTTAGACTCTTATCTATCACAGTGTGGACATGAGAATACTATTAAATCTCCCTTCTGGAGATGATAAAGTTAGTACATCAAAGCTGGACTTTGCACAAGCAAAAGATGTTAGCAAAACCGCAGGCTGCTGGGAAAGGTTTTCCAAGTAAGTTTGAGTTATATAATTTTGAGCTGAAGCTTAGACCTTTCTGTAGATCTGAGGTTGACTCACTTCTTTGGTTTTGATAGGTTTTTTCCAAGTTGATTGGGCTTAGACTTTGAGGAGAAAAGCCACAGGATTTTAAGTCTAAATTTATCCCAATTACCGGGGATCTTGAAAACTTATTCCACAGAGGTCTAGAGAACTCTTAAAACTTTTATGTGATAGAAGTACTGTAGGTGCCAAATGCAGTACTGTTTCACCCTTTGTTTAAAAGAGGGGGGAAGGAAATACCCTTGAATGCCATCTGCCTTGTCTCATGCTGTTTTCTGATGGAGTTTCATAAAACTAAGGAAAGAAGATGCCAGACAATACACAAAGCAATCAGTTTTTTGTGGAATCTGTTCCTGGGAATCAAATCAAACGATGCCTTCAGATCTATAAAGGCTACATAAAAATTTCCCAAGGATAAGTACCATATTTGCCCATCTAAATGCTGAAGGACTGGGAAATTGTCTAAAGATGACCTACGTTTCCTAAATCTGGCTTGTTCCTCCACTAAAATGTTATCTTGCGGCATCCAGGCCACCAATTTCCAACAGGCTTGCCTGAATAAAGCTTGCTTACAATACTCAGCAGACTGTGTGATAATTCACTAGATTTCTTTTGTTCCCCTTTTAATATAATGGGACAGTGATGGATTTGGTCCAGTCTGCTGGCTTCTAAAATGAATGGTGTATGTGAGTAAAAAGTTTGGGCAATATTGAAGCCCACCAGCTAACATTTATCTTCAATAATTCTACTGGAAATAAATCACTGTGGCTATATTACTTTTTAGTTAAAGAATAAGTTATCTTAGAAGCAGATACAGGGGACTTGCCAGTACTAACTTTAGAGCATTACTTCAGAATGAGTGTGTTTTATGGAGAAAAATAATAACAACAACAACAACAGCACATTAAAAGAAGTGAATCTTTCACTAATACAAGTTATAGACTATTCAGTCCTGACACAAACAATTATTAAAGGTACATTTGAATATATGATCAAATTAATACTGTGCCATCCTGCATATATGTACTTAAAATAAGTCTGTAGAAGGAGTCACATTACATGAAATGAACAGACACATAATTTCGATTAATAAATAAATAATCACCAGATTATGATAAAGTCAGTTTTAAAAAGCTATCAAAATTACCAACAGAATAAATATATTTATTTATTTTCTGTGTTTATATACTTCTTTGGGCAGCCTGATAGCTCCGTGGTTAAGACACTGGGTTTGTCAGCTGGAAAGTCAACAGCTTGGGTTCGAAGATGGGTGTTCACCTAATGGGGTGAACACCCATCTTTGCCTCTCTCCTATCCACCTAGCAGTTCAAAACTATACAAATGCAAGTAGATAAATAAGAATCAATTTGGTGGGGAAGAAACAGCACTCACAACATCAGGCTGGCCACATGACTGCAGAAACATCTTCAGTCAGCATTGGCTCAATGGCCTTGAAACGCAGACACATGCCACCTCCTACTGGGTGTAAGAATAAAATCTGCAGACTCCTTTCCTTTTTATATATCTCTTGAGAGGTGATCACATTAAAAAAGCAAGTTGCTATGATTCTTTTGCCTGCCCACCCAACACGGTCCTTCCACTGCTGCCTCACTTTTCTACCCTTAGCTGGATAGTCTGATAACGCTTATTAGGGAACAAAAAACAGACTTATTAAGACATATTCCTTGGGAAAAGCAGAAAATCCCTTATAATTAATTCTAAGTAACTAATCAAACTGTGGAAGAAAGGGAGGAATCAAATTATCTAGAAATGGGGAAAAATAGATTTCCAAGGAAAAATGACAAATTGAAGATGCTGCCAATAAAAACAGGGATAATGACTGTGGCTGAATGAAGAGCCAGTAAATAGATGGGCTCTTAGAAATTCCTCTCTGGACAAGGAAAGATCTTGGAATTGCCCACAAGTGCTTGACACAGTTGATGTTCCTGAAGAGACTACAAGATTGTAGTAAGGCAGGGGTGTCAAACTGGCGACCTGTGGGCCAGATGTGTCACATGCAGGCCACGCCCACCCCAGCTCCACAAATGGGGGACACATTGCAAAACATCACATGATGGCAACGTGACAAGATTGCAGTAAGGCAGGGATGACACCCAAGCAGTAAGAGGTCCTTGGTGTTCTCTGAGCTTGGTTATTTTTTTGCAGATGAGTCCAAACTAGGTAACATCATCAGTGGTTGTAAAGAGTAGAGTTTGCTCTAAGTTTATAGTCTAATAACCCTGTCAGTGGTGGTGGTGGTGATGATCTTAGAGGTTCTTTGGTTGAGTTGTTTACTGTTGACTTATTTGGCAGTTTCCTGAGTGGGATATTGTTTAATTTATTGTTGATCTAATCTTGGAATTAATCTATGCTCATCTGGGTGTTGACTGCTGATGGGGAGGTGGTTTTATTGGAATATTGGAATATTTTTTTTATTGGACCCACAAGAAATTAAGTTCTTTTTGTTCCCTTTTTGACTTGTTAATTGTCTCTGTTGCATAGTATATAGATATTGTTTATGTCTATGTGTCTATTTATGCTAATTTTTCAGTGTGCCAGGCTTCTAGAAATTCCCTAGCATTTTCAGACTTGGTTTGTCTAGGAAGGCCACAGTGCCAGGTGGACGTACAGCTTTAGGAGATGAGGGCATAGCCATGTTGTTCAAGTCATGGTTGTTACCTTCAAAAGGACACAGGTTTTGTATATTTCTTTTTCTAATTTCTTTTGGAAATTGCTTGTTAACTGCTTTTCAGCTGTTAGGAATCTTTCGATGAACAAGTTTATAGCACTAGATGACTTCCCGTCAATTCTAAATAAAAGAAATTTTAAATACAAGTTTAAAAGTTTAAACAAATTTTATTTTAGAATAAACAGCAAAACTGTTGATTAGAACTTTGATTTTGGAAAGTTACAAAGGGACTAAGGGTCCAGATGAATTGCAAATACATTTTTGTAATTAATTATAAGAATCCTTCCCATAGGAAAATGCTTTTGTTTTGAACTCTTTTTAAAACATATATGATAGCATGAGTCTTTGAAGGCTGGAAGGAAACAGAAGGAACTAAAGATTACAATTAAAGGAGAAGAACACCTAAATTTCAGTTACTACTACAGAATGAAGCAAAATAGTTTAGCAATGGACTTATTGAAGGATATATTTCTACAATGGATCCAAACGTTGATTTTAAGACTGTCTGCCTCTATAGATATATTGTGTTTGAACAATGTTATGAAACAGGAGCAAGTATTATCTGATAAGATTGAGACTGGTCTGAAAGTAGTTTTAAAAATGTCAAACTACAAGAATTATATGGAAAAAGATACTATAATGGACATTAACATGAAACCAGCTAGTATCCTTATAATTAAAAGGGACATGGAAATAATAAACCAAAAAAGTACCATGGAATATTTCCCTATATTAGATTTATAAAAGAGTCTTGTTAAAGCTTTGAAGAATTTTGTAAGAAAAGACAAATAAAAAATGAAAAGAAATCAAGAACATTATTTGAAGGAACTAAAAACCAAGAGTGTTGAAAGAAACGAACATAAATTTGGTTGATTAAGGTTAAAGTAGATATAGTGTTGTCTCTGATAACTTTTTCTGGACTTTTGCTGGCATGATGACTGAAATGATGAGGCTTTTAAGGATTTGTTTTTAGATAAGAAATGGGATATGAGAAGAAAAGATTGTTTGTGTAATAACTGTGTTTTTAATTTTCTGCAGATTCTATTTTTTCAATGTTTTTTCAGTTTGTATGATATTTTATCCTTATAATTGAAATGTTTAATAAAATTACTATTAAAAAATAAAAAATTTTAAAAGAGTGTTGAATGGGAGTGTGTTTTTTTAACCCACTGGGAGAGTAAGCTCCCTTAATCTTCTAGGGTCTAGTGGAAATAGCAATTGGGGGGCAGGGAGCGGAGAGGAAGGCTAGGCTGTTATCTGGAATATAAGGTGAGTAAAGAATAAGACCTTGATGGACATCTGGGGGGGATCTAGGACAACTCACCATAGCCAACTTACCGCAGCCATCTTGTTGTGGTTAACTCGCCATGGGACAATTCGCAGTGGACAATTCCACTACATAACTCAATGTAATAAATGCTATCTGTGAGTTAGCCGCAGAGAAGTTACCATGGTGAGATGGTTGTGGAAGGCAAGTTGGCTGCAGTAAACTGTCCCATTCAGAGCTGGAGGACCTTGGGTTAGTCACTTTCTCTCAATGCTAGGAAGGAAGCAATGGCCAACCACTTCTGAAAAACCTTGCCAAGGAAACTGCAGGGAATAGTTCAGGCAATCTCCAGGAATCAAACATGACTGAGTAGAACAAAATAAAAGCATTCTATGTAGATGTTTTCAAAAGGCAACTGGACTTTCTGGTTTTTCTTTGAAGACATTTTGCTTCTTATCCAAGAAGCTTCTTCAGCCAAGAAGTGAAACGTCTTCGATGAAAAATCAGAAAGTCAGAAAGTCCAGTTGCCTTTTGAAAAAGCACCATGACCTGGATGACTGAAAATCTCCATAGAAATTCTATGGAGATTATTCCTGGTCTGGTCTACTTGGTGAGACTCATTAAATACTACAGAGTAATGAAACTTGGATATAAGTGTTGATTGGCAGGAGTGCTTAGTGGATGAACAGCTGGCTCAACCATAGGACACAGTAGATCACTCTGAGGTGATCTATCCAGGATGCTCAAGTGTGTCTCAGTGGTGGTGGTAGGATCTACACCAGGAGTGTCAAACGTGTGACTCGTGGGCCAGATGTGTCACACACTGGCCATGCCCACTCCCAGTTTAGCGAAGGGGGGGAAAGTCACAATACATCGCATGATGATGTGACGGTGCGAGTTTGACACTCCTGATCTACACAAAAACACAAAAGGATCAATCTGTTTGAGAAAGCAGAGGAAACTCTTTTAAAATATGTACATTTTGTTAACCAAAATTATGAGTAAATCTATAAAATTGTGTATAAAGTGATCATGGGAATATGTTTTAATCGCTACTTTTTTGTTTCAAATATGCTAATTGCTAATTATATGACTATATTATTTAACGAAATGTATCAGAGGGTATTTTTTCCTCCTAATTTATGAAGAGGTGTTTTTATCTTGTGGTGAAAAACAACAGTTGTTGTGCCCAGTTGTTAACACTGCAAATCTTTGTCTCAATACTACATCCAGTCTCCACCTCTCCTGTTTATATCTCCGCACTTTGCATTATAACTGAAAATTTATATTCTCTTTGACATATCATTTGCCTCAGTCTGCAGCTTCAAAATTGTCATGTCACTTTCCTTGCTATAGGGAATGTCAGCTATAAATCAGTAGGCTGACTTCTATATCAGCTCTGAATGGGTAAAATTCTTTCTTGTCATTTACTCTACTTTAAAATATCTACACACTTCCATACCATCTAATGGGCCATTTGCAGGCAGCCTATATTACTCATATCAAGTAGTAGAAGAGACCTCTTTTTCAGTGCTCTGGTTACTATAGGCAAACACCTTAAAGTATCCACCAGAAACTGGGTTTTAATAGAGTTGTTTGCATTTCAAAACTGAAACAGAAGGGCTGATGGGTTAAATTAAATACACTTTTTTCCAGAAGGTTGGTCTAGATTAGAATAACGTGGTACTCTCATTCAGATGTCTATGAATAACATGCAGCTCAAATGAATGGGAATTTAGAAAAATAAGCCATGATTATCTTTTGCCAGCGGTATTCTTTCTCCATGATGCCCTAGTGTTCTTTTGTTTATTCTCTTTACTTCCAAAAAGAAACAATTATCGAACTTGAATAACCGCATCTTAACATATGTGGAATTATCGAACTGTGTCTACATAACTATACTTGCCACAATTACAGGATCTATCTTGTATGGAATAATTATTTATCCGGTCCATTTTACTGCCCATATTAGTTAGTATTCTAGCCTGTCAGGTTTGCTAATGGAGCATGTTAACATCTCCATTAAATTCACATCTATTTTCATTCACTCATCGCTAATATACACAGCTTTTGTAAGGAATTTACCATAATAAATGCAATTTAAATTCTCCAAGTAATATTATAAACTAAAATTTCCTTAATGCCATCCTTTCTTATTTTAATATTCAGATGTTGAAGGGAGGGGAGGGGTAGCAGTTTTTATTTTTTTAAAATATATTTTTTCCTATTTCACTTTCAGAAACATGTTTTGTTTCAGAGGCTTTGCTCATAAAAATGTTTGATGTTTTTTAATAAACATGTACACAAGTACACACTATTAAATGCTACAATCCATATTATAGTAGAATCCATTTCGGTAGGTCTTGCAAATCCAATGTCTTGCAAAGTCAATGGCAAAGCCAGACTCGCCTACTAACTTAACTGCAGTGATTCACTTAACAACAATAGCAAAAAAGGTCATAAAATGGGGCAAAATTCACTTAACAATTGTCTTGCCTAGCAACAGAAATTTTGGGCTCAATTGTGGTTGTAGGTCAAGGTCGATTGTACATATGCTTACTTTCTCCAGCTTTTCCAAATTAATTTTCCAAACATTTGGTGACTTGTATGGTGGACTGAAGAACCAATATCTGACAGAAAGTAAGACCCTGGGTTATCAAATATCCAGTTTTGCTAACATATTATTTTGTAATATATAAGCATTCACATAAGCATAAGAGGTATGATATTTATTATTATTATTTCCTAAACTTATATGCTGCCTAACTCCCAACAACTCTGGGTGGTTATTAATTATATTGCTTTATAATTTTTGAAGTTATGCTGGCAATATTGAAAAGCAAAATAAACTTATAAGGTAGTCCTCGACTTACGACCACAATTGAGCTCAAATTTATGTTGATATGTGAAACATTGGTTAAGTGAGTTTTGCTCCATTTTATGACCTTTTTGCCACAGTTGTTAAGTGAATCATTACAGTTGTTAAGTTAGTAAGTGAATCTGGGTTCCCCATTGACCTTGCTTGTCAGAAGGTCACAAAAGCCTATCACATGACTCTGGGACACTGCAACTGTCATAAATATGAATCAGTATCGTCAAGTAGCCAATTCTGATCACATGACCATGAGGATGCTGTAATGGTCGTAAACATGGAAAATGGTCATAAGTCACTTTTTTCAGTGCTGTTGTAACTTTGAATGGTCACTAAATAAACTGTTTTAAGTCGAGGACTACCTGTATATAATTAATGTGCTATGCAAAGAAGAAGAATGGTGTTGTCAGGTTTCGACGTAATCTCAAATAAATTTCATTCTCAAACACAAAGTCTTTGATGAATCTCTCATTTATTGAAGAATTACGATCCGACCTGAACTCATATGCAGCCAAAACTGATTCTCTGAAACCAACCCCTCCCTTTCTGCTTCTCAAAATCTCAATGCCCATTGGCCATCTTCCAACTTCAGTCTCTTCTGCCAACTACTTCATATCACAGCAATGTCCCCCTCCCCCATCACCTGGGTTACCCTATCTACTAAGGGGGAGAAGAACACTAGATCAAATGCCAAGCTACTAAAACTTCAAACTGCTTCTGCTAGCTATTTTTTTTCTTTTCTCTTGGATCTTCATGGCAGCGATGAAAATAGAACAAGTTAGATCGCTGACAGGTGTTTCTTCACATACATGTACATTCTTCGAAGCAATATTTTGGATGGGATGTGAAAAGCTAATCCAGTCTGGACTCTTCGTGTTGTTTCATTTAAGACAGTGGTCTCCAACCTTTCCAGCTTGGTGGCCGGCCTTGCTGGCGGGGGGGATGAAAGTGGCAGGTGCACACATGCACGCACAGATCCATTTCAGTGGTGGGTTGCTCCTGGTTCAGACTGGTTCGCAAGAACCAGTAGTAAAACCAGCGGGGGGCTCCGCCCACTGATCCAAACATCGTCATAGGTGATCTGCATATGCGCAGAACAGCGCGCACATGGACGCAATGCAAACCAGTAGTAAAGGTAAATAGAACCCATCCCTGATTCTTTTGTGTGAGCAGCGGGCACCCGCAACCTCCATTCATGTGAGGGACAGGCACTTGTGCTTGTGCGTGAAGCTCCTCATGCACGAGCTGAGGGCTCTCATGAGCAAAGCTCCATTTGCATGACTGGAGCTTCGCTCACAAGCGCAAGTGCCCATATGCACGAGTGGAGTTTCACATGCACGCACTTGCCCATCTCTCCCACAGCCCAATTTTGCACAGGCCACAGCCCAGTAGACCCCCGATTTAAGACATACATTTAAGCATAGTTAATGAAAAAGAGTCGGGCAACAGATAATGTAAATTAAAAAGGTCAGAGAAAGTATCAGAAAGTCCTTCAAAGACCTGTGAGTTATTACTTAAGGCCTTTGAAAATGTAAGCATTTGTTAAAACTGTTTAATAAAAAAAAATTTTTTTTAAAGAAAGAAAATGTAAGCATTTGTCCATATAGTTACCAAGAGTAGAGCTCATTTCAGTACCATTTAACTGACACCAAGTTATAAGTTATCTCTTTAACCATTTTGATATATTCACTCTAATTTAAAATTTTCTGCAGATTTTAGATCACTTCTTTGATTAAGGAAGGAAAGAGGAAATATATCCATAGGCTATATATATAAATATATAAAAATATATATTTAAATATATCCATGATTTTACATCCTGGCTTAGAATTTTACAGCTATAAACATGTTTGAGTTTGTAAAAGGTATTACAACAAATTTACTATCAGTTGTTTGGTTCCAGTTTACAGTTCATGAAGACCATGCAAAAAAAATGAGGTCTAAAACCAAATCCTCAAAGAAAACATTACATTTGATCCTAAGACCAAACAAACCTTGTGAATAGTGTGTGTGAAATTAAAGGAGTGATTCTTGCTCTGAGGCAGTGTTTCCCCAGTTCCCAGCAAATCTTAAAGTTGCCAAATATGAGAAACACTGCTCTAAGGAGAATTTATCTGTGGTATGACCCACTGTTTCTACCAATGTAAAAAAATGGAAAAGATTGTAGACATACAATTATGGATATAATCTGCATATTATTTGTTTGTTTGTTTGTTTGTTTGTTTGTTCATTTGTTTGTTTGTTTGTTTGGTCAAGCATGTAATAGGTAACAGATATAAGTATAAACATAATTATGAATACATGAAATGGATACATATAAAAGGGAACATTAGGACAGGGATGGTAGGCATGCTGGTGCGCTTATGCATGTCCCTTAGAAACCTCTTAAGAATACGGTGAGGTTGACAGTAGACAGTCTAAGGTTAAAATTTTGAGGGTTTGAGGAAGAAACCACAGAGTTAGGTAGTGAATTCCAGGCATTAATGACTCTGTTACTGAAGTCGTATTTTCTGCAATCAGGTTTAGTGCAGTTTACCACAAATTTGTATCTATTGTCTGCTCGTGTATTGTTGTGGTTGAAGCTGAAGTAGTCATTGGCAGGTAGGACATTGTAGCAGATAATTTTATGTGCTATGCTTAGGTCTGACTGAAGACGGCGAAGTTCTAAATTGCCTAATCCCAAAATTTGAAGTCTGGCATAAGGTATTCTATTGTGAGCAGAGGAGTGGAGACTCTTCTCGTGAAATATCTCTGAACTCATTCAATTGTATTAATGTCCGATATGCGGTTCCAGACAGATGAACTGTATTCAAGAATTGGTCTAGCAAAAGTTTTGGGTGCTCTGGTTTGCAGTTCAATATTGCCGGAGAAGCTACGCAAGATTAGGTTAACAACTTTTAATGCTTTTTTGGCAATGTTGTTACAGTGAGCTCTGGCACTTAGATCATTTGAGATGAGTATTCCAAGGTCCTTAACAGAGTGAGGGTCGTCTACAAGGTCGTATCTGCCCAACTTGTATTTAGTGTTTGAATTTTATTTTATTTTTTTGCCAATATGTAGGACAGAACATTTGTTGGTTGAGATTTGGAGTTGTCAATTGTTTGACCAGTCAGTCAAGGTCTTTTTGTAGGGTAGCAGCATTGTCAGGGTATTGAATAGTTTTACATCATCAGCGAAGAGAATGCAGTTGCTTATAATATGATTGCAAAGGTCGTTTATGTAAAGTATAAAGAGTGTCGGTCCTAAAACGCTTCCTTGGAGGACACCACTGTTAACTGGTGCAGGGTTTGATATTGATATTGGCCATTTGACACAGGTGCGTGCTAGTAATATCACTGTTCCTTTCCAGCATCTCGGGCCTCCATGTACAATCTATTTAAGCCCTATCTGGTGCAGAGTCAGTAAGTTTATAGAAATCAAATTCCCCATGTACATGAATTTATTTGTGGATCTTTCCTACAGGTTCACTGTTTTCATGCAGGGAACTTAAAACAAAAGTCTGGCTTCTCCACAGCGATGAATGCTTTTTTACAAACTATCTTTAAGTCATACTGATCTGACATATTGCTCAATTCCTATGTATATTTTATAAGGAGGGTTTAAATTAGAACCAAAAAGCACTTCACTGCAATTTATTTCAGTCCCCTCAGATACGTTAAATCCACTTCCCAAGATGTGGTAAACTTTGATCCTCCATATTTTTACCTGCAAGATGGAACTCTCTCTCTCTCTCCCTCTCTCTCTCTCTCTCTCTCTCTCTCTCTCTCTCTCTCTCTCTCTCTCACACACACACACACACACACACACACACACACACACACTGACACACACATGAAAAAATACCATGAATCTGGCTAGACTTTTTAATAAAAGGGATACAAGAGAAAACAGTGAGACTGTTGACACAGCTGTGCCCCTTAACTTCCTTAATTTTCACAGGTTCATCTGGGAGGTCTACTAATGTTGACTCAAACTCAAATATTCAGGTTTTGCCATAACCCAGGCAAACCCTCTAATAGAAGAGGGTTTGGGCTGATATGGAGAGCTATTGTCATGTTCAAACCAACTGAGTCTACAGCATATATATTTCTTCTCTACCTACTCATTCAATTCAGTGCCTGAAGAAAGCTGTACTTCAGCCTTCCTCTTTTTTCATAACAAGCCTGTATATTTTCAGAACAGAAAATAGCTTTGATCACCTCCAGGAGAGAAATGGAATCCAACAGAGAAAGAATTTTTGTCCTTCAAGAAAGACATAAGATTGTGTCTAGAAAAGTAAGCGGGGAGATGAATTTAAGCAAGGGAAGTGCTAAACGAAAATAAAAGGAGAAGCTTCAAAATCTATTTTTTGTCCTGTCAGCAGTGGTGGGATTCAGCCAGTTTGCACCATTTTGGGTTATTAACTTTCTGAGTAGTTTGGCAAACTGGTTGTTGGAAGAAATCATTAGGGCAGAGAACCGGTTGTTAAATTACTTGAATCCCACCACTGCCTGTCAGTAATCTGAAATTGTTTTTCCTAGGTAAAATTGACAGGTTATGAATGACAGGAACTTTTGGGGGTAGTATTCTACAATTCATTCTTTGTTTTATTTTGTGAATTTAGTTTTCTTCACATTTATATACCGTGTTTCCCTGAAAATAAGACCCTGTCATATGTTTTTTTGAACCCTGAAATAAGCGCTTGGCCTTATTGCCATGCGCTTAAAAGCCCGATTGGGCTTATTATCAGGGGATGTCTTATTTGGGGGGGAAATAGGGTAATAATCTGTCACTGTTGTTTTGGAGGATCTTTATTCTAACTAGGAATCTTTTAACCCACATAAAGTGGCAAGATATAAATTATTTCAGAACTACCAAAAGCTGTCCAGAAATGGTTCCAAATGGGTGGTGAAGGGGAGAGATATGACCTCATAATTGAAGTCCCACCCCTTTGTGCATATATACGTATTGATGCATATACAAAAGATCAGACATTCAATCATGTGGTCATAACTTCACCCACCCACCCACCTATCCACCCACTGCCAGACTTCCCTTTAATCCATAACTATTAAAAAAGTTAAAATTGAGGAAAATGCTATCAGCTATAATTACAGCTTTCCTTGAAAATGCATGGCACATACTGCATTGCATACCCTGGAAGGAACCTCAGAAACCCTTGACCAAGTTTCTTCTTGCCGAGACGGGCATGGGGAAAAGTAAAACTTCCTACTAGTGCAATTCTTCTGCTGTTTCTATGCAATCCCTTCTTATCTTTCCCCTTCCTTTGTCTTTGGTTTTTATATTTATAGAAGTAAGGCACAAACTGAAGCTTAGGATCAGAGTATCCTACCTCTGCAATAATGTGTGTGTGTGATTTTTTTAAAAGAAAAAGATAGCTTTAGTTGAAAAAAATAAAATACAGGAACAATTCATGGGGGGGAGGTGCCTTGCACAATTAAACTTCAGCTATATCCACTATTTTTGTTTTCCAGAATGCCTTTGAGCATGCTCTATATTAATAAAAACATGGGTTGAATTTCACTGAGCAATATATTCTGGTTTTACATTTAACAAAGAGGTTTCTTAAAGGAAAGGAAAAAAAAGTTGCTACAACAAACAGCACTACTTTGCAATTCCCATGCTGGCCAATGACATTCATCCTGTTTACTGCTGTGCTATGAATCCCCATCTGCCACCATCAGCCAGAGCCTCTGGCTCATGAAAAAGTAGAAGAGATACTGATTCTCTGTTTGTAATGATTTTCTTATGCAAAAAGCTAAAATATAATGGGCATTTTGGTAGTTTAGGAGATTCAGCACCTCAGGTACATTTATTTCTGTTTTTGCTAGGCACTCCTCTGACTTAGATTTGTTTTTTGATCCTGTTTAAATTTGCACAGATGTTCCCAAGTCGGTATTTGCAAGAGACTAATCACCAGTGTCCCTCAAGGAGGTTGGAGGTTTTTTTAAAAAAAAAATCAGTTGTAACATGTGCATGAACACCTCACAACATTATCTAGAGCAGGCTAATTGAGATCATAAAAATGGGAAATCTATTTGAAGTTAGATATTTAAAAATGGAATGGGGAAGGTTCTGAAAATGGTCCTGCTTAGCATAAATACTGGAGCCAAATTAACCTTTGGCATAATGCCTCAGAGTTCAAATGACCTCAAGATGGCAGTCAGAGCAGAGAAAGTGTCCAGTCAAAAATACACTTTGTTTTAAATTGTCTATATTTTGTTCCACTTTCCTATTAGTTCTTTTCTTTGGAACAAGATAAACAAAGAGGCTTTCTAATGGCTATAGCTCCATGTCAGGAAATGGGTTTTAAGTGGACTCAGTCACCACAGAATTGAATATTCTGGAATCTGAAATTAGATTGGGGAGCTGCATAAAATAATATTTCTTCAGAGATAAATGCAAAACATCTTAACGTTACTCTTAAGTTTTGGGGCGATTTGGAATAAATACAATACCGTGGCAAATTTCTACAAGTTGATTACAATAACAGTTAGTTTATAGAGGTTTTGAAATTTTAACCTTGTCTTTTTTTTAATTACTATTGTTTTTCCTGTTAACCATTATTGTCATTCATATAATATATACATAACAGATCAATAATTTTCTCATAGTTTTACCAGTTTAAAAATTTGGGGTGGGTACCAATATTGTAGTAATGTATTAATCAATATTCAGTTAGGGGGAATAACGTGTATATGTTTTTAATGCACTTTTTTAATGTCTTAATTGTTTTGTGGAGGTTTTTTCTTTGGAAAAGTACCACTGTCTGTAAACCTTTCAGGCAATGCTAAATTAACTGCTCATATTTAACAGTAGGCAGGTCTCCTGTCAATTGCAAAGAAACAACAAATGCTTTTTTTTTTTTTGCAACAGGCACAACTTCATCATCATCATGTTTATAAGTTGCTCCAAATGATACTATCACCGAACATTTGTAACTCTTTTTCAGAATCAGATGAAATGTTTAAATAATCTGAAAACTTATTATTCAGGGCATTTGATTACCTGAAGCAGACAACTTGGAACCTCTCAGGATATCCTATGAAAGACTAGGACAGGAGAGTTCAAGCATAAATAGCAATAGCACATGCTTATATGCCACTTCACAGTGCTTTACAGCCCTCTCTAAATGATTTTAGAGAGTCAGCATATTTTCCCCAACAATCTGGATCCTCATTTTACTGACCTTGGAAGGATGGAAGGCTGAGTCAACCTTGAGCTGGTGAGAATCGAACTGCCGAACTGCTGGCAGCAGACAGTCAGCAGAAATAGCCTGCAGTACTGCATTCTAACCACTGCACTACCATGGCTCATGTTATTATGATGTTATTATGTAGAAAGCATATGCAAGTCCATGATGGGCTGTAGGTATATACCTTGACTGAAATGGAATTAATTTACAAGTGCAGATTGTTATTTTATTGCATGTCTTCAAAACACTCTTCCTCTTAAACTATGCAGCTTGCTCGGATGTGGAGCTAAGGATACCTAACCTCAGTGGAAATCAACTGATTAAGAAATTCCAAACTCTGTGAAAATGTCAGCTTTAAAAGCACACATCTCTCCCTTATGTCCATTATAATAAATGCAACAGATTTGAGGCATTTATTTATCTAAGCACTATGAAAACAACTGTCTGAGGTCTTATAATTAACCACGTAGATTTTTTACAACTTCATTTCTGAGCCTACCATCCTCTGCTTTCCCATTTGCAAAAATAGCAAAGACATGTTATTTGTAATTTTTTTTCCTTGTGATTTGATAAGTATATCATCCTTCTCAGCATTCCAAACATTTCTTATGAAAATATGCAAGGAATGAAAATGAGCCCAAGAATTAATGGTTGGTTGGTTTCGTTTCCATACCATTCTTCTTCCCAGAGGAACCCTGAACAAGTTATAGAAAATAAAAAGGCAGCCTTAAATAAACCTAGTACAATAAACCCAGCAATGCCAAATCAATACAACACTGACATCAAAAACAAAGTTGAGTTTTTAAAAGAATAGAAGAACAAACTCTGAATTACCATCTGTGGAACTCAAGAGGCAGAAAAGACAATAAATGAAGAGTGTAAACGTCTCAATTATTTTTTTGGATTCTTACATTATGTCTGCAAAATGACAGAAAAGATGAACAGACATTCCAGATATTGGAGATACAGTTTTACCTATGGAAAGCTGTTAAGGATATTGTTGTGTGAACAACCAGCAGAGCGTAGAGCACATGGAAACGGTGCTGAGAGCAATAATGAATAAAATACATATAAACTGGTTTATCAAAGTTTTTACTTTGTAGTGAAAAACAATCTCATAGTCTTTAATCAATCCAAGTCTTATCCAGTCATAATCAGTCCAAACATACAAAATTCTTCTTACCAGATTTTGTAAAGATCAAACAGGAACAGTTCAGAATAAATAAACCATGATCGCATTAGACCATGTATCAAAATACAGAAACAGCAATAGGTTCACGCTGGTAACAGGTCACGATGGTGGTATGTCCACAATGACTACATTTTAGCTCTCCTTACATACAGATACAACAGAGCTTATCCAATCTGTATACAATGACTCAGCATTACAATGACTCAGCAGTACTTCTTAGAGTCATAGAATACATATTCATCAAATATATTGTCCATATATTGCCTGGACAACCTGTTAGGCATACACCATATCCTAACAAAAGCTATTATGGGGAAATATATAGAGATCAAGATGTTTCACACAAATATATTTTGCTATTTGGGAGAGAAGATGGCCTATCTGAAGTTATCTATTTATAAATATATCCCAGCCATGTAATATCAACAAATACATCAGAAAGAATATAGTGCTGCAGTCTCTTGGAACTATCAAAGACAGGTAGTTCAATCAGATGCTTCTTATTTGCATATGGTTCTCTGACAGAACTGTTAAGCAAAAACTTCATAAATCCTAATAAAGAAATCTGTAAGATGTTTGACTGTGTGCATGTTGTATCAACTTTATACACTTCTGATACATTTTTGACCTATAATAGAATTGTGTCTTGGAAAAGAGAGGGCTTTTTTGCCTCAGTTTTAAAAATAAATACAATTCACACAGATATACATGTATACAATGTGTTGCAGTTCAATATATATTCAGTATGCTTTACTTCAAAACACTGGTAACAGATGGCTTAACTAAATAGAAGCACACAGACAACAGAAGCAACAATTTTTTACCGCAAGTGTCAGGGCTGTTCACAATGTATGGTCAAAAATGTCAAGATGGCTGTCGCAAGAATATGATCAAAATTCTGCCTATGTCTCTGTGTGTGTATGCATGTGTGTACATCACAAGTGTAATGCACATTTTTTAAAAGTAGAATGTAGATAGTCCATTGCTCATCTTGGCATTTTTTTTTATTGAAAAAGTTTTAATTGTTTTACATACATTTTCTCCCCCCTCCCCAACCCCCCCAACTTCCCAGAGCAAATACAAAATATAAAATACAGCTTAAATCCCCTAAATTCAACTCCATCTCTCACTTATCATAATCATTAAACAAATAGATAAAAGGAAAGCAAGTCTTCTTTCTTCTTATTCCATCTAATTCAACAAAATTAGTATCCATTTATAATTACAGCAGTTAACAAAACAATTAAATATTACCTAATCAAACCTATCATTACTCAATTTAGCTAATAGATACTTAACAGATTATTAGATCTATACAGTTTAACAAGATATTTTATAACTTCTTTCATTTAAAACAAAAAAAAAAACCTCATTCAAAAACCCCAAATTTAAAATAAAATACTATATAAACTCTTCCGTCCTCCACTTTTAAACCATCAAGGTCCAATTATAATTAAAACACTTAATTAAAAAAAAAATTTTCTAACTAAAAAACAATAATCAAACCTCTTATTAATTTATCAATACATATTAAGAAATCAACTAAAAACATCATTTAATAGCTATATTAAACATTTAAATTCTTCATACTAGATTAAACCAGTTGCTAATCTTCTTATCTTCACATCTTCCAACAGCATATAGAATGTCTTCATTTGCGTCTACCCACCTAAATAAAAATTGCTTCTTTGTATAACCCCCCCCCGAGTGACTTTGTAATTGTATTTCAAATAGTATCCATCAAATCCAGCCAAAAATTAGATTGATAAATTCATCAGACGTATTAGGGAAACCACCAGATCAACTGCAATTGCCCTAGGTCCATAGTCCTTTTGCCTTATATTTATTACCATCAAACAGAAAACTCGAATTTACTATATTCAATAAAACTTCTGCAATTACAATTAAGTCCAAATTTATTACAGTCCTTAATAAAATATTCCAAATCATTCAGGTCAAGGCATATTTCACAGCCCAACACACCAGCATTGCTGTGATCTGTTTATTCTTCTCAAAATATTCCAATACAGCTGTAGGTTACCTCCTCATCGTCGCTCATCGCTTAGTTAACTGGCATTAAGCTGCTGAATGTTTTCTTCCAAAAGTTCAAAATCTTTAAACACTTAAACAATACTTTTTAAGGACCATCATCTCATCAAACCGGGTTATTTTCCATGTCTCCAGTCTTTCTTCTTTTCCTTTTTACGAACTCTTTTCTTAACTTTGATCCCTCTGCCTTTTTTAACTCCAGTAGAATTTTGCATTTTTTGGGATTGCATATTATAAAATTTTTGCAGAAATATAACTTCTTCTGAAAACAGCTCTTTGAATGCAGATTGGATTTTATAAGAAAAAATTTGTGTAGCCAAAGTCTCATCAGTTTCCAAAATTTCTTGCTCCTTATTCAGCACAGCATCCATCTTTCTCTCCGAAAAAAAACTACTATAAGCTGTTGTTGTTTTTTTCCATCTCCCAGCTCTTCATTCAATCCCCCACTGCTAGATTGCAACTCAGTATTTCCATGTATTTCATTGTTTCCAGCTTGAGAAGCTTGAAATATAGTATCAATTTTTTCCAATAAAGCAGAGGTAATTGAGCTCAAAGCTTCCTCAAAATCAGACCATATCTGAGGGTTAATTAACCCTTCTTTGCTTTCTTTGCTTTCAAAGAGACCAGCCATCTTGCCCCCCTTTTTCCTTCCCTTCCAAAAGGACAGGGGAAAAAAAGGTATCAAAAAGGAAAAAAAGGACCCTTTACAATTTGTAATTTATATTGCTGCTTCAATTATTACAATTACTTCCTTTCTTGTTTCATCCACTTTTCAAAAAAGAGTTTTACGTTTCAAACAGGGGCTTATCAATAATTATTTTTAACTTTCACTTCTTCATGCCCCGTTGAAACTCAAACGCCATCTTGCTTTCACTTTCAGCTTAAGGAAAATCTTTTAAAGAAGGTAAATCTTTGGAGTTAAAAAAAAAAGAAAAAAAATACTTGCTGTTTTATTCGTGCTTCTTATGCTCCGCCAGCTTGATTCAAAAAGTATTTGTTTAAAGTTGGTTGCTGATATGGGCACGACATCTAGCTCTGCAAAGCAGAGACATCCAGGGTCCGGAGTACTGACAGGTTTAGCGGGGAGCTCTCATCTTCGAGCGCCAGACTATGGGTAAAATCTGGCACTCTCAGGGAGCTCTACCCCACCTGTCTACTCACTTTTCCCCCTCTTACCAGGAGGAAAGTTTCCAAACCGCAAGACAGCTGATAGTCGCTGTTCTTGTGGTTCTACGGAGCCCTGGGTTGGCGCTTCAAAAAGAAGCGTCCGGCGATGTCGCGATCCCACCGGAAGTCCTCATCTTGGCATTTTTGACCACATACTGTGAAGGTCTCTAATAGGCATTCTATTAGTTGTAAAAGCTTTATTTGTCAGAGTATCTCAATAAATTATGGCACCAGCATACAAAACTTTAGGTGACAGGATTTACTTAATATTTTTTTGCCCTCAGGGCCAGCAGTATCTACAGGAAGGCAAGTAGAGATTAAGCTGGCACTAGCACAATTGTAGCATTGCAAGGCAAACCTTCCTTTCTATGTGGGTGGTGTGCATGGCACAAAGAAGCAGAGTTTTATTGTGTCATTGCAATGTTGTTCTTGTCATTCTGCTATGTACACTTTTTCTCTGAATCCAACCTTTTGCATAGATCTAGCATGCAATGTAGATGTTATGCAAGAGATGCCTGGCTCTTCAGAAAGATTGGATGGAGGTGACAGTCTTAGTTCAGCTTTTTAAAAAAAAACAATTTTGTTCTGTAACCATCTTTTCTTCCCCAATGTCCAACCTTAGGCTAGGCCTTGGCTTTCAAGGCCATATAAGCAGGGGTGAAATGCTACCATTTTGGACTGGTTCAGCTAAACCAGTAGCAATGGTGGTGGGTGGTTCAGAGAACCAGTAGCAATGGCAGCACGAGGCTCCACCAGTGGTGGGTTGCTCCCAGTTCTGCCCGGTTCTTTAGAACCGGTAGTAAAAATGGCAGGAGGCTCCACCCACCCGCCTGACCATCATAATTGATGCAGAAGCGCACATGTGAGTAAAGCGAGCACACGTGTGCTCCCATTGCAAACCTGTAGTAAAGGTAAGGAGAACCCAGCTCTGGGCTCCGCCTACCCGCCCGGTCATCATTACTTCCTGGTTTTAACCTGTTTTATTACTTTCTGCGCATGTGCAGAAGGGTTTGTACATGCGCAGAGGGTCCGTGCATGCATGTGATACAAGTGTGCGGCACGTGCACGCAGTGCGTGCCCTTCCGAACTGGTGGGGAAGGTAAGTAGATTTCACCCCTGCATATAAGGCTAGGAATTTAAGACCAGAAATGTGACATCCTAAAATATGATATACCAATCTACAAAATTGGAAGCAAAGATGAATAGAATATTGAATAGATTTTCAGAGAGATTAATCTACTGCCCAGTAGGAATTGGAATGAGTAAAGAGACAGGATTGCAGCCAAATTAGAAACCAAGTAGACTACAAGGACCATACATAGATAGTCAGAGATGAGCATCTGGAGAAAAGTTTGAACATCGTACAAGATTAAAATTAGATTGATATTCAGGCTAATATCCAAGCGGAGACTAAATCTGACCTAAAAGTATAGTGAAGCCAAACTGTGGGATGCAGCTGTATCTAGAGAGCATAACTGAAAAATAAAAAGATCCATTTTTAATTAACTTTAAATTTCCCCCTTCCTGGATATTGCAATTGGGTATGTGAGGAACTGAGCATAAATTCAGAAGTTGTATACATAAAAGCTATACATGCCTTCATATAGTGTGGGTATCTTCATTCATCTACTCATGTGTGTGCATGAATGCACAGAAATAAATGCAATGTGATCCTCAGCATATTACTCACCATGCAAGGTCATATTTGTGCACAAAAAGATAATCCATCCCTTATGAAGTCATAGTTGTGAGTGCTCTTATAACTTGCTATTATATATAACAGTTTTGGCTTTCAACAGCTGAAGTTAGTAAGCTACTTCTGACCCACTATCAATTCTGTTGCTGAGGCATTGCAAATTTCACTCATGATCACTTATTGGCTTCTCCAAAACAGATGAGCCTAAATTTGTTTATTCCTTTCTTTATATTTGGTATGAATTGGAAATTGGAATTGGAAAGATTTTGGTTAATGACTAAAATAATTGCCCCTCCCACTGTAAGGCTTGAGGAACTAATTTTGTCTCTTAACCTCTCACAAAAAATGAGAAATGGGATCAGAAATTATGGCTCCACGATTTTGATGAATTTATAACACCATGTGATAATCAAGAAAGGAGAATGATTAGGCCTGATTATTGATGATGGCACCATTGCATTATTGTTGATTCTTAGTGACCACATAGATCAAATTTGCTTCAGCATGATAATTCAGCTTTTCTCCAACCTGTTTTTTCAGGTCTACTAATGATGCACCCATTAATACTGTAATGAAGCCTAGGCACAGTCATCCTGTTTTATTTCTAGCCAATTGCACTGCAATTTTCACAAAAGTCCCTTTAAAACTTCTCAGAAAATGCAGTTAAGAGGGGCAGAATAATATTTCTTAAAAGCTGCTACAACTGCACTCCCTCTTAGTTTGTATAAAGACAACTCAAAGTCTTTGTACCTACACTTAGATCCTATCCCGATATCTGCACAAGCTTACAAATAGATACAATATTTTGGAACAGGTGGGTAAACGTATTCCAATACCTGTTTGCTTTTTAAATTTCTGCACAGTCAGTATAAAGATCTGAAAGGGGTATAAGGGTCTGATTGATTACATCTATGAGGCACTCAGAATTGGGAAGACTGGTTTATTCAGATGCTTATCATTTGAATGTTGTAGAAACTGTAGCCTTAAACTAGGCATGCTAGTTGACAAATTCTTGGTTCAATTCTATGCTTTTAGTGTGACTTGGGATTTAGGTTTTCTCTGTTTCTTACTCTGACACAACAGCTCCTGAACTGCTTGTTTTACTAATCCACATCACATGCAGCCACACAGTTTCTTTTGCAATAATTGCCTAGAGCTGCCACTGGGATAAATTTACTATTCTGTTGGTTGTATTGCACATTAATAATTCAAATATATAGGATAATATATCAGATATACTTAAAATAGTGCAAACTTACCACATTTTTATGCGACTTCAGAATTGATGGCATGGCAATGTTTTAAATACATTCAAAGTCTTATATATATTTAATGATTGCTGTACTTTGTCATAACATCCATTTTTAATTATCACTAATATTGGGTAAGTTGCTATTACTCTTAAGATGGTTTTATATACTGTCAAAGTAGTTAAATTACCACCATGCGCTATTTTTTAAGCATAGCATTTCACAAATGAAGCCTTGCAAGGATTATTCCAAATAAGGAGATAATGTTATACTGCAGCAAGAGGAGAGTTCACAGAGATTATCTGTAATTAGAGAGACATATGGGAAAAACTGAAGCTCCTTCCTGGGCTTTTGAAGCAGTAAGTGAATTCAGATCTGGTTTATAAATGCATCCTAGCAAGTCCAATCTGCAATTTACTGATTTAGTCTCAAACTTTATTCTGCTTTGCCTTAGTCTCCACAAAATAGTATATTTTGCAGGAAATATATTTATGTATTTATTTAAATATTAACTATTTTTTAACAGCCATGATTTCATAAACAAGTTTCAGATATCTGTCTCCCACTCTTATTTAATCTGCAATGTTCATACTCTATAAAGTTTAGTGAAGCAATTATGAAAATTGGACATACTGAATCAGGGCATCTGAGGGCTATATAAACATTTTACAAAGATTTATAATACTAGAAAGAGAAAAGTTGTGATTGAGGGATAAAGATGGATGGATGGACGGACAGGCAGACAGAATATACTGAATGTGTAATTTATTTATTCCTAATCTATATTTATTCTGTGGAATAAATTATATGAAAAAGTTTCTTTGGATGCTGATAATATAGCTTTGACACACGTTTAGTATTTTCAGATATACATATGCTTTTCAACTGCATAAGTACGAATATGGAAATTTACAAAAATTGATTTCCCACACCTTTCATATTACCAAGTCTTGACACTGGAAAAATAAAATTATTGATGCAAATACTCAATAGACTGAAGATTTGATGTCACTTATGAATTAATGAATTGTTTACAAATATAGATTAGAAATAGTTGATTTGAATGAAATATATAATTTATTATTGTATATATATTTCCCCCCGGAAATGCGTAAGATCTCCAACCTCCGGGTATTTCGCTGTGCCCTCAAGACCCTGTTGTTCCACCAGGCTGGGTTATCAATGTAAAAATTTTAAATCAGGTGTTTTAAATTTTGGGGGTCTTAAACTGAGCCGAAATTATTTAATTATTTTAATTGATGTTTGTCTTGTGCTTTTAATAGGCTGTACACTGCCCTGAGTCCTTCGGGAGAAGGGCGGTATAGAAATAAAATTATTATTATTATTATTATTATTATTATTATTATTATTATTATTATTA
>WNWU01000162.1:5969580-5986284 GCA_012654045.1 Ptyas mucosa | reverse complement strand
AAAGAAAGAAAGAAAGAAAGAAAGAAAGAAAGAAAGAAAGAAAGAAAGAAAGAAAGAAAGAAAGCTATTGTTTCTTCCTTGTCTGGTTATACAAGGCCGTTCCCTGGTAATCTGGCTATTGGCTGCTAAGGGGATGCACTCTGGGCTGTTTGTTTCCTTCCTTTTGTTTGCATTTCTTTTGGATGGGGTTTATCTTAATGTGACTGATTTGTCTAAATGCTTCCAAGAATTCCCTAGCATTTCTGATTTGGTTTGGTCCAGTATATCAACAGTGACCCAACAGAAGCTGTGTTAGAATTTATCTATATGGCCGTGACAAGGAGGGCTTTTGCACAGGTTCGCCTGGTGTGCCAGTTGCACTCTTTCCTAGACAGGGATGCCCTCTGTACAGTCACCCATGCTCTCGTTATCTCTTGCCTGGATTACTGCAATGCCCTCTACATGGGGCTGCCCTTGGGGTGCACCCGGAGGCTCCAACTGGTCCAGAATGCCGCCATGCGGGTTGTTATGGGAGCTTCCCGTTACTCCCATGTTACACCTCTCCTGTGTGACTGCATTGGTTACCAGTGGTCCTCTGGATCCGCTTCAAGGTGCTGGTACTTACCTATGAAGCCCTTCATGGCATGGGCCCGGGGTACTTACAGGAGCACCTTCTGCCGGCCTCCCACTGTCCAGTGCGCTCGCACAGGGCTGCCCTCCTCCGGGTGCCATCGACCAGGCAATATCAGCTGATGGCACCCAGGATTAGGGCATTCTCTGTGGGCACACCAACCCTCTGAATGGGTTATCCACTGGGCTCCGGACGGCCCCCGACCTCCGCTCCTTCCACAGGGACCTGAAGACATGGCTCTTCCAACAAATCGTCTGATCTGCTGAGAGTTTTTAGTTTTTTAAGGGTTTTAATGGGATTATTTTAATTAACTTGAATTAACTATTAACTTATTGTTCTGTGGTTTCGGGACAAGGGCGGCATATAAATATGATTTAAATAAATAAATAAATAAAACAAATCTAATAAGAAATAAATCACAAAATTCTATCACCTACATTATATTCTTGGGCTTGTGAAATTTTGCAAGTCTACATGAATTTAATGTTCTGGGTATCTGACCTTCTATTCTGAGTACAGCTAGATTTCCTTTCTTTAGTATATAACTGTTGTATATATTTGTTGGAAAAGATGAATTAGATTTTCCAGATGTTGGGCTTTGAACACTTATTTTATCTTTACCTTACTCACTTTACTTTTCTTAAATTGATTATTCAATCAATAATTGTATCAGTGATGAATTTATATCCAACAAGAAATGGTAGCAGCCCTAGAGCTAAGCAGCTGTGTACCAGTGACAATTTTTGCTTCATTCTATCTCTGCCACTGCCAGCACTGTGCTACCTTCGATGCCTGGGTATGCCCCTGACCCATCCCTTCGTAGTCATTCTACTCTTAGAATCTTTTGAATGGGTAAGTGGTACATTTAGACCAGGTCTGAAGAGTCACTAGGCTGTTGTCCATGGGTCAATGCCAAAGAGGGTCACGCCTTTGGGGGGGAGACATTTTGGGAATGGAACATGGGCAAGATTTTATTTTAGTACTGTTTTCTTTTCTATGTCTGAAGGTTACAATTACAGTAATTCTACTTCAAATATGATATTGGAAGAGTAACATCTTAGGTCACAAAAAGAATATTATGGGCCTGTCACCTGTTGGATTATTTGTTTGTCCAGATGGATACTGGTAACCATGCTGCACTACCTCCAGGCTTGTTATAGTTCTTTTGATAAATAAGATATCTCTCATTCATGATTAATATTGATGATTGATGCTGAATGAGAGGGCCAACCAATATATAACAGACAGCTCAGTTAAGTCTTTGATAAAGTGAAACTGCAATTTAATGGATTTCAGGTAGAACTGATCACATTTCCATCCAGGTTTCCCCCACCCCACCCCCAATAATGGGCAAATCTGTGACACCTGAAGCAGTCCAGAGGAGGCAGTTGCTTTTTAATCTTAATTTGACATGTGGGCAATTTATGTCATTGTGTTCTTATGCAAAGGATAAATTGCCATTATGGCATACTTTCATGTTCAATAGACAATTTTTGAAGTAATGGACATTCCATCTCCCAATACATGATTGTATGACTGTATTTGGCATTAAACAGAGAAGGTCAAGGGTCAGGGAGAAAGGAAATTTTGTTCTGTGTAAGTATGGTCTTTTTCTCAACAGGCTTCCCGTTTATTCAACTGCTAATCTTCAGGTTGTTTGGTCATGGTCATGAATATAAAGAAATATTTTAAAAATTTAGTCTACAAAGAATTGAAGGCTACAACATTATACAGTTCTATTTTTTTTTAAAGCTATTCCCTTTTAGATTTCACTCTATCTCTACTATTTCTGAAGCCTCTCCACTCTGGGTGAAAATTATTAATTATATGATAATGTGAGTATTAGCTGGGAAAAAATAGTTCTATGTTCATTAGGGTTGGACAATTAATTGTCCCAAGGCATCACATGAGAAACTGGGGTTCTTGTGGAGGGTTGAACCAATAGGCCGTGAAGGTGTGTAAGCATACACACACACACACACATACACACACACACACAGAAAAACAAATAGTAGTTGTCTTCAAAATAAAACCAATGCAGTTGTATTTTGTGCGTGGTGTACACTTGTTTACATTTTATTTCTAATTTCTGATTTACCTCAGTGAGACGGGCAGAGACAGCCAAAAGATGAAATGTGGCCAGGGGTGGTAAAATGCCAAGGTCTGATATACATGCAAAGACATTCACAATACAGGTGTGTCAGCATGAGGAAATGCCATACATGAGGGTCTTTTCAACCCGATCAGTAGGAATGGGATCTTTGTAAGGAAGCTTCAGTTTTAGCAGTTTTTTAGAAAATAGAATCAGCTCCCATTCTGTCTCTCTGAAGAATGATTCCAGGATTTATTGAGAACCCTGGAGAGAAAAAGGTAGCAAAATCCTTGTGAATGTTTATGCTGTGATTATCTGTCCTGGGGGAGAATGCAGAGAGCAATTATGTCAAAGTGGTGTCATTCAGTTTCAGGGTTGCCAGGCTCAAGGGGAACCTGCCAGAAGTTATTTAGTCAGTCAGCAGCTAAAATAAAAAAAGTAGAAATGGTTCACCTTTATTGGTAAAGACAGCACTCCTAATCAAAATGATATCAAGGAGGAGGAAGAAGAGACAGAAATAGTGTCTATTCAGCAAACAAGGAAAATTGTTACAATCAAATCCATGTCTGTACATTGGCTGTGTTACATTAAATGAGCAAATCAGAACTGCAATTTATGCAATAAAGTTAATGGGATTCTATGTGCATTAAAAAATAAGGTATTCAAAAAAATGGATAAATCCAATAGACCATTTGAAGGGGACAGCTAGAGTTGTCATTACTATTTCCACGTAATCATTTTTATCCTTCCAAATTTGAATGAACTGTCTCTGAATATATATTGTATGTAGCTTCAAAATATTTAGTAGTGTAATTTATATGCAAGAGATTAGCTGGAAAGAAGAACTATGTGTTTTAATGCCAGAGACTGAAATTATGCCAAAGTGACAGAGAGGTTCAAAATGCAACTGCTGGAAATGCATTGAGGCTACCCATTCATCAAGGATATAAGGAAACTCACCCAATGTAATGAAACTTGCCATTCTGAAAGTTCTTAATATCCAAAAAGCCATTAACAAGCAATTTCCTAAGGTGGTTGGTTAAGAGAAGAAGTATGTGAACCCAGTATTCATTTGAAGGCACGGAAGGCCATCTTAGGCTAGATTACATTGTCCTAGCTGTTGGAGTATTAAAATTCACCAGAGACCATTGTCTTACAGTTTCATTGTGAGGAGCCTCTGTATCTTCCAGGGCTGACATATAGAGCACTTGTGGGACATCCTGGCTCCCAAGAGGAATTCTAAGGAGCCAATCCATTCACTGGCTCCTTTTTCCATCACAGCCATGGGCTTCACCATTGCTTCTTCTAGAAGTCTGAAAAATCTGCTCTTTGCTTGCACATCTTTGCTGTATCAAGTGAAATTGGGCATGTAGAATATTAATATGAATCTAGAAAAATAGGCAACAATAATGAAGCTGTGACAGCCTTTAAATTCAAGCTGATCGGTAGCTAGCTTCTTCCAAGGTCCATCCAGTAAGGATATGATAATTAATACTTTGCTATACTGTGTACATCTGCATTTATTGCAAAAGGGATGGAACAGAACCTTGTCCTTTATATGGCCACCTAGCTTGCAACTGTGACTCCGACGGTTTTAACTCTCCCAAATCAGCAAAATATACCTGAATCTTCCCTGCAGCGATACAACTGCTTCTGGGGATTCTTGATTAAGTATACACAATGGCAAAGTCTTTCCCTTGACTATACTGGATTAATTTTTTTCATACAGAATAGGATATAGATTGAGAGCCATGTTGGCACAGTGGTTAGAATGCAGTACTGCAAACTACTTCTGCTGACTGCTGGCTGCCAGCAGTTTGGCAGTTCAAATCTCACCAGGCTCAAGGTCAGCTCAGCCTTCCATCCTTCCATCTGTCAGTAAAATGAGGACCCAGATTATTGGGGGCAATATGCTGACTCTGTAAAACCTCTTAGAGAGGGCTGTAAAGCACTGTAAAGCGGTATATAAGTCTAAGTGCTATTGCTATATGATGGCAACATAAGTATTGTTCAACCAAACTCCTTGCCTCTAATCATGCTCACCAAAGGTTTATAGTCTGTGAATACCAATAGATAATAGGCTGCAAAAAAGATTGTAAAACATCATCAGCATCACATGTCTAAGCACTAGCAAGATACTCCTTCACTGTTTATGTGCATCTTTTCCCTAATGTCATTCATGTACACCTATGACATTCCAATAGCATCCCTTCAACCTTCTAGATACTTGCTTCAATACTCGCTATAATTGGTGTGTTGGGAGCCATAGATTTGTACTGGTGCTATGTTGGAGGTTATGTGCACTATTGCCCATGAAGCTGCTTCTTAAGTCTGCCTTCCATCCAGGATGTGGTGGACTACAGCAAGTTCAGTAGAGGTGCATGTGTTGAGATGTCTGTCAGCTGAGATAATTTATCATTCCTAGGAAATATCTCATCTCAATTACATTTGTTGAGGGTGGTTGTATTTTTTTCAGAACCTGGTTTAATTTGTTGCCCAAAGAAATCTATTTCAAAATGTCATTATTCAGTCTGAGACCTAATCCACGGAGTAGATTTAAAATGATTTTAACTATTTTGTCATATTTTTCATTAATATTCTATATATGAATGTATCATCCAAGAAAACAATTACTGAGAATCTGTCTCACCTACTGAAAAATCTTGGAAGCACCAGTTATAGCAAAAGGCAACGACTGAAAACAGAATCTCCCATGGGGTGTGCCAGTTTGTCATTCTGATCTATTAAAGGTATCTGACAAAAGCCATTTGAATCATCCAATTCAGAAAACCCCTCTGCTCCAATAACTTGGGAAATAAGACCATCCAGTGCTAGGAAGGAATCTGGCTTTCAAAATGCAGCTCAGAGGCAGTTGCAACTGGAGTAGCAGTTACCTGAATATATAAATAAGTTTAGCTTTTTTCATATCAACACAAATCTATATTTGATCATTGTCCTATTTTGTTTTCCACTTTTCAAAATGGCTGTTTCCTGTTCCTTCTAATTCCATGCAGGTTCTTTCTTCCAAATATCTTCCATCTGCTTCTTTATTTTGTGTTTATATGAGTTCTGACTGCTTTGTCATCTTGCTATTGTTGTGGGGAGCTAAGGCGTCTATTAACTGCATTCTCTGGGCTAATCCCTCATCTGAAATCCCAAATGCAAGCCAGTCTTTTTTCTTTTCAGAAAATTCATGGTATTTTGCTAGTTCATGCATACCCCTAATAAATGACTTTACTCCTTCTTTTGGCTTCTGTATTCTTTGATAAAAACATGCCCACTGATACTGTATATTCCTTTTATGGATAAATGGACACTACATTTATCCAGTACTTCGTTACCTACTTTATCAAAGGTGAAAGATTTATATAGTTGATGTGATTAGTTTTCTTCCCTATTGCCTATAGCAGAAAATTGTGATTTTTTTTGTTGCAAGTTTAAAATAAAAGCTTTCTTCCTGGAATGTGGAATCCGAAAGCTCCTGAAGCTGAAAAATGAGTGGGTAAAATGCAGGCATTGGATGCTATGTTGGTATTAAAGAAGACACCAATCATTAAACAAAGCTTAAATCATTTTTATTTCTCCCAGCACTGTACTCTGTATTGTTGTAAGATATAACAAAGTTGCTTAACCCATTTTCTGCTCTTCTTTTTTGTAATCAGTTTGCCTTTCTTAAACTCAGAATGCTGCAATGTTTTTGTAAAATTTTAGTTTCCTTCATAGATTTACATTTATGTTTAATTAATATTTTTTTCTGGTCTAACCTTTTCAAACATGAAACCAGTTAAAAGATTTTGTGACAAAGTTCAAACTTCACATTAAAGCATAAATTATTTTAATCATGCTCTGTTGAACAAGCCACAGTCATCTGGTTCATGCATTTCACCAAGTCACAAACCGTGATTTGTATACAAAGTACATTAACATATCAAATCAAAAGTAAATAAACTATTACAGCCTGTAATTATGAATAACCTGTTGTGAATCATGTACAATTTTTTGCAATTGAGTTTGATGTTGTGTGGCAGCTCCATCTAACATTCTTTCAAAGTTTAAAAGATGATTATGGCTTCTGTGAACTTTGAAGAAATAGTATTTATTTTACTTTGTTTCTGCCTTTAAACTGCAAAACTTTGTTAAGTTTTTAAAATTTTAAAAAGCAACTGGAAAGTGAATAACAACCACTAGATATGAACACCATATTAATTGCTTTGTAAGTACAGCTGTCTTGTGTTCAAGAGCATCTCAGCTAATCACTAAAAGCTCAATACTTCACTATGTCATCTTGTCTCAGCTGCTCTCTGAATAGGAGAGTGACAGTGACGAGTGGGTAGACATTTCTATGGATAAATACATTCTGTAATATTGTACACAAGAATGGATAAAAGATCATACAATCTGATCTCAAACTTCCCTTTAGGAAAAAAAAATGTCCATATGTACTACTTTAGAATAAAAAGGCAGTGATTAATTACATTTTTCAACCAATTTCATGATTACGCTGTTCTTTGGGAAGTGAATTTCAATAACAATGCTGTTCATTAAACACGGGGCTCTAAATATTCAAAAATAAATATGATGCAAAGTCCAGCCAATATGAGGCAGATTTAACTCTTACTGATTTCAATGGAACTGAAAAGCAATTTGCTGCCAAACTAATTAATACCTGGAGCACATCTGCAGCTATGTTATTTCGTCCCTTGTTTGTATGCTAGTTCTGCTGGATTCGTGTCACTTTCTTTCTAAAATTGTTTCCTGCTAGTACTCAGCATGTTTTTTTTCTTGGAATGTTTTTTTCCCGTATATATTCTTTGAAGTGAGTTGCAGGAGAAGTACATCATTGTTTTCTGCTGGGAATCTGAATTCTTCATGATTTTCTAATGCTGTTCTCTCTATTATTTGAAAATTTGGAGCTATTCTAACAACTATGCAGGTGATGCTTTCAATTTATAATCTGTTTTTCTGCCTAGAAGAAATGCAAGACAGTCCAGTTAATGATCCTCATAGAACCATCTGAGGTCTCGCATTAGATTTGGTTCTTCTCTTGGACCAGCTGAAGATAATGGACATTTCCATCAATCCCTCATTACGAACAGATTGCTCTCTGATTTCCATGTAGGCATTCAGCAGCACAGACCTCTATGCAGATAGGGGTGACCCATTCTTTTCATACATCCAGTTATGTAAGAATAGAATAGAATAGAATAGAATAGAATAGAATAGAATAGAATAGAATAGAATAGAATAGAATAGAATAGAATTTTTTATTGGCCAAGTGTGATTGGACACACAAGGAATTTGTCTTGGTGCATACGCTCTCAGTGTACATAAAAGAAAAGATACGTTCATCAAGAATCATAAGGTACAACACTTAATGATAGTCATAGGGTACAAATAAGCAATCAGGAAACAATATCAATATAAATCGTAAGGATAGAAGCAACAGAGTTACAGTCATATAGTCATAAGTGGAAAGAGATGGGTGATGGGAACGATGAGAAGATTAATAGTAATGCAGACTTAGTAACTAGTAACTGACAGTGTTGAGGGAATTATTTGTTTAGCAGAGTGATGGTGTTTGGGAAAAAACTCTTCTTGTGTCTAGTTGTTCTGGTGTGCAGTGCTCTATAGTGTTGTTTTGAGGGTAGGAGTTGAAACAGTTTATGTCCAGGATGTGAGGGGTCTGTAAATATTTTTACAGCCCTCTTTTTGACTCGTGCAGTATACAGGTCCTCAATGGAAGGCAGGTTGATAGCAATTGTTTTTTCTGCAGTTCTAATCATCACCATCATCATCATCATCACTACCCTTACCTTCAAATAGTCCAAAGTCAGTAAAATTCTATCCTATGATCATTTTTCTTCTAAACATAACTGCCCATTAAAAAAAATGATTTCCAAGCATCACTTGAGAATTTTTTTCAAAGCCCTGGCCAGTAGTTCTGATGTCCAGAATATAGGAATGGCAGCACAACAATTCTAAATAACCTCACTCTCCTCAGAAATCCTACAAAAGTCATTGGCTTACTGAGGAGATGTGTCAAAAGAGATACCTGCAGCCATACTAGTATAAAACAAAACAAAAAATGAAGTGAACAGAAACATTTATGAACTCAAAGTTCAGTCTATCTAGTGATAAATAAGAGCAGTGAAGCAACGAGTTCTTATTGCATACATGGGTTGTTGCTCAGCATCATGATTTAAAGCTATCCAAACACAGTTAAGGAAAGTCATAGCAGAGGATAACCTATTGGGAATATTCCTGGCATGATTAATTGTTTTTTCTATTTAACTGAAGTCTATGACTACCTTAGATATGATGAGCATGTTCAAACTACAGTGCACTGCTATAATTAGCAGCATCGACAACACATGCATGCATCAGAAGATTACTGATTTTAAAAGATTTTTAAAAAAATATTTACACCCAGCCTATGCCTTCAGTAATACCATATCTGATAAATTAAGAAGTGGCTATAATAGAGAACAGCATAACAGAAGTTACTTAAGATTCTTCTTGGGTCCAAAATAATAATATTGTCAACTAAATAAAAGGGAAGTGCTCATTTGTATGTAAAGCAGCTGTGCCTATTTGTGTCTGCTGTGCCTTCCCAGCAATAAGGATTTATGACTTAATACCCAAGGGACCTTTATATCTCTCTCCAAATTCATGCATTTTTCCATTAACCTGTGTACAGCATCTTGTACAACATGGCAAGAAACAATGATATACCTTCTTTTGATGTCTGTTCCAACATGAAAGGCATAGAAATAACTTATCTTTCAGATATCTATAACCTAAAGTGGGGATGCAGGGGACGGCTTTTAACTATATTGTAGTTTATTTTCCAAAAATATAGGGTCTGTTTAAACCACAACTTCATTCCTGCCAAAATACCTAGTGATATATGAAATATAATTTATTTTCCCTGAGAGCCATCTAGTAATGCATATCACAAATGCTTTCATGCTACTTTATTAAGGGGAGGAGAAGTATAAGGATGCAACATTTGTACAGAAGCCTCTGCTAGCTAGTAGAAGGGTCGGAGCAGGCTATGGGACAGTTATGAAATATGTCAAGAATATAAATAGAAACATCTCTATGGTGCAAATTGCCTTGCTGAGACAAATTGTAGCTGCCACTTGCAGGCCTGATCATCACCTTCACTACCCTTACCTTCAAATATTCCAAAGTTACTGAAATTCTGTCCTGTGATCATTCTTCTAAACACAACTGGCCATAAAAATTGCAACATTAAATTGAATATACATACACCCATTTTCAAAGTGAACATCTGAAAGACAGAAAGTTTATCTGCAGTCAGCAGGAGATTTATTTTAAATTCACAAAAATGCCTTATTTGACGTGAGGGATGGGAAGCTGGAGGCTTTGAAATAAAGCAGAGCTGCTGCTATGTTTAATGTTAAGAATAAACACTTTTCATCTCGCAGATAGCTTACAGACATTAACTAATCAACCCTTACATGTACTGTGACAGTTAAGGAAGAATCATTTTCTTCATTGTGCAGACAGAAACCCAATAATTTAAGCAAAAAGACAATAGTTATAAACAGAGCACCATGAACCAAAACCTTCAACCACATGTGCTTCAAATATGAAATCTTTCCATTTCCCTAACATTCACTTTATTTATACTGAGACAGCATGACATTCAGACAAGTCATGGGAGAAGCCTATCACCATTTTCATTTGAACTGGCTTTCTGAACTTTTCCAGGTCTGGTCACCATGTAATAGCAATAGCAATAGCAATAGCACTTAGAATTATATACCACTTTACACTGCTTTACAGCCCTCTCTAAGAGGTTTACAGAGTCAGCATATTGACCCCAACAATCTGGGTCCTCATTTTACTTCAAAAGGTTGGAAGGTTGAGTCAACCTTGAGCCTGGTGAGATTCGAACTGCCAAATTGCAGGTAGGCAGCAGGCAGCAGAAGTAGCCTGCTGTACTGCACTCTAACCACTGCGCCACCATGGTTCACCATAATCAATCTGATTCTGGGGTCTATTTTGCTTAACAAGTCAAGCTACCTGATAATAGTGATGAGATCACAGACAATTGTGTGTTTGCTTCTTTATGATTCAAAAATTGAAGATTAAAGGGTTCCAAGAAAGGGTCACTATAGGCTGTAAGGTTACTGATGCAACAACTGACAGTGGTATCTAGGTTATTGCCATTGCATGTATATCACACTAATCTTATAATTGGAAATTCTGCATGCACTAAACAAACACACTAGGAGAAATTGTCAAATAAAATAGGAAGGGTTAAATAATTTTGCTTAGCTAGACAAACAGAGAATAATGGAGGTCCAGCATTGTTCCAACAACTTTGCTTTGCTCAGATTACAATCGCAAGGCTAGCCTTCAGTCTGAGAGCTTACTAAATGTTATCATGTACCCCAGAAATGATGATATATCATAACATATTGTGGTCCCCAGGCTAAAAAGTAATGATGAACTGCCAATTGACATTCTAATCAACAGTTATGAGGAGGTTGCTTGTAAATAAACCAAGAATCTGCAGCCATCTCATTTTTAAAAGGAAATCATCCTGAAATTCAACATATATACGGACCATGGTCCTTTATAATTAAATGGATGTTCCTGCTGAAGTTAGGGTCTTTGACCTGTTTTAATTGATCCTTTTCATTGCACTCATTAATTTCTACATAATCGGATCTCAAGTTGAATAATGCTATAATTCTTAGGCAACTAACAGGTATCTTAAAAAGTATGATCTATATAGAGAACAGCAGCTGCTCAGCCTCTATTTATTCATAGCACAAGAGTTAGAATTTTTGCCTTGCTTTCACTGGGATGTACCATTGCTGATCCATAATGATAGGAACCACACAGTATTGTTTCTGCTGGAAGTGACTTTATTTATTATTTAACTCAAAGCAGAATTCCGAAGCTGGGCTGATTCTCAATTCTCACATCTTCCCTGTGGCTCCCATTCAAATGGTCTTTAGAAGAGTGAAGTAAAGGAAAGAATTTCTCTTTGAATTAACTTTATTTATTTATTTATTTATTTATTTATTTGTTTGTTTGTTTGTTTGCTTGCTTACTTACTTACTTATTTATTTATTTATTTATTCTATTTTACTTTGTCAAGCATGTAATAGGTAACAGATATAAGTATAAATATAATTCTGAATACATGAAATGGATACATATAAAAGGAACATTAGGACAGGGATGGTAGGCACGCTTATGCACGTCCCTTAGAAACCTCTTAAGAATACGGTGAGGTTAACAGTAGACAGTCTAAGGTTAAAGTTTTGGGGGTTAGGGGAAGGAACCACAGAATCAGGTAGTGCATTCCAGACATTAATGACTCTGTTACTGAAGTTGTATTTTCTGCAATCAAGTTTAGCACGATTTACCACAAGTTTGTATCTATTGTGTGCTTGTGTGTTGTTGTGGTTGAAGCTGAAGTAGTCATTGACAGGTAGGACATTGTAGCAGATAATTTTATGTGCTACGCTACGAATGTAGAACTTCAACGTCTTCACATACACTTAGCACATAAGCGTATGTGAAGACATCGAAGTTCTAAATTGTCTAATCCCAAAATTTGAAGTCTGGTGGCATAAGGTATTCTGTTGCGAGCAGAGGAGTGGAGGACTCTTCTTGTGAAATATCTCTGGATTCGTTCGATTGTATTAATGTCCAATATGCAGTGCGGGTTCCAGACAGATGAGCTGTATTCAAGAATTGGTCTAGCAAAAGTTTTGTATGCCCTGGTTTGCAGTTCAATATTACTGGAGAAGCTACGCAAGATTAGGTTAACAACTTTTAATGCTTTTTTGGCAATGTTGTTACAGTGAGAATTATGATTATGTAATTATGAGAATTACAGAATTATGATTCCTTTCCAAGTTATTTAGCCAACTTTATGTTGCCAAAGGTTGTATGAGCAATGTATTCTATTCTACTCATGCCCCATGACAGAAGTATGGTGCAACAACTCAGGCTGTATATCCTCAGACAGCTAATGAGATTTCACTCCCTTAAAAGTTCAGCCACATATTTGCTGAAGAAAATTAAGCACTACATCTTCCTTTGATAGACTCCCTTATTCACTCTAGTCAGCCATAATTCTTCATTCCTCTCCCTAATCTCAGGACACGATACTATGTACATTTTAACACTTAGAGACTAAATTAGGCCTCCAGGGGACAGTCCATTCTTAAAAGTTAATTTAAATATTCATTAAATGGCCTACTTCCACCTATACCCATGCTTCTCAGCAGGATGCAAGATAGGCTGATGGAATGACAGTCATATATAAGCTATTATTGCCTTGCTACTGGATTTCAAATCAGTATGGGGCCTTACTTTCTGTGCTCAGTCAAAGCAGTAATAGTCAGCAATCACCAGAAGATCTAATATGAGAAATAAGTGAAGATAAACGGAATGAGAATAAAAACATGACCTTCCTGAGGACGAACTAAGCCAAACATCATGCTGGCTGACCAAGTCAGTGTCATTTCTATAAATATATCCTTCTTCTTTCACTGCCCCCTTTCTGAATGCCAGGTAGATCATATACTTTTGCTAAATCTCCATGGAAACCAGGACAAAGGGTACAGATATTAGAGTTAACATTTCATAGCTTGAAAGGAATGGGGTTTTTTTTCCTTCCTTAAGGGAAACCAAGCTCTGCATGGTGAAAAGCTGCCATTTTAAGCTGGAAGGCTTTCTTATTATGCTTGAGAAAAAGGCACCTAGAAAGACAATGAACTTTAAAAGTTTGACATATTTGTATGTTACCTGCTGCTCACCTAGATTGTTTCACAGTTTGGCAAAACAGGCATTCAAAACCTCAGCTCTTAGGTTCATGTCATCTGCTTTGATCCTCACAGCAAACCATTGGATATGGCACATAATATCTCATAAAGCATTCAGGATAGCAACAAGGCTTCTTGAACAACTGTTTTGCTTTGATATAAAGGAGCTTCTGTATAAGCATCAGGGGTGTCAAACTGGATTTCTTCGAGGGCCGGATCAGCATTGTAGTTCTCTCCGGGCCGGGAGGGGGGAGACAGGATGGAAGGCCTCCTGCAGCACCCTGCCATCCAAAACAGGGTGTGGGGGGACTGTCCACGCATCCCATTTTCAGCCTGGATGTTTTTGGCCTGGACAGCCTGCTGCAGCACCCTGCTGGCCAAAATGGGGTGCGGGGCCCCCCAAACCCCCCTTTTTGGCTGGCAGAGTGCTGCAGCAGGCGGTCCAAGCCAAAAATGGAATGTGAGAGGCACTCGCTGGCCCTCGTGCCCCATTTTGGCTGCCAGAAGCACCTCAGGCCAATCCTTTGTTATTTCCAGGTCAGATTTAAGGCCTTGAGTTTGACACCCCTGCACTACATGACGAGAGGCCAATGAAAGAACAGGAAAGCAAAGCAGTGTGATTGCCTAATCAATGAAGTGAATAATCTCCGATCCCAAATTTCCAATAGAAGCTTTGCACAGTTCTATCATTCCACAATCTCCTTATACTGAAATCCAATAAACTCACATGGTACCAACACATGGAATAATCAGATAATTAGCATTCAAACATGTGTCTTTTTCAAGCTGTATTATAATCATTTAGGTTGTTGCATATCGTATACAATTAATATGTAATATATAATTGTGTAAAGTTAAATTATGTAAAGTTAAAAATATTGTGTATATTATGTAATATTTATAATTTGTGATGTTTCCACATTAATTCATTAGTCATCAATAACTTAACAGCAACATATGTTTATTATGTCCAAATGTATAGCATAAGGATTCAATTTATAGAAATGCATTACCTGCAAAAAAAAAAAGACATGTTAGTTTATACTATTGGGAATACACAGAATTTCACTGTCTGCTAATAATATTATAGCCCTGCTAACCTGCTGTAATTAATTGATCTTCTGAAATGTCCCAAAAGTCATGGCTTAAGCATAATAATACCTGTAATATTCTGTGATGATTTATTCTCATGAGGTGTAACTGGTATAACTATACCAGCTTCTAGAGGATCTGCATTCAGATTTGCATGAACTTAGGAAAGCTTATTTATCTTGGGATTATACTGTGTTAAACTGCAAAACCAGTAAATGATCAGTGCTTAAAGTGGAAGAGAAAACAGGAAATTGTCTTGGTTTCCATGGTTTACTTCAGTGGTTTAATATTCATTTCTAACGTTAAGTATTGTTTTGTTTTCTTCTTTTTGGAAGGGAAGTGAGACTTTTATCTTGAAACAAAGGGATCCAGATGAAGCTGGCTATTTCTTGAGTCTTGCACTAAAGGCTACAGGTAGTCCTCAATTTATGACCACAACTGAGCCCAAAAGTTCTGTTGCTAAGTGAGACATTTGTTAAGTGAGTTTTGCCTCATTTTACGACCTTTCTTGCCACAGTTGTTAAGTGAATCACTGCAGTTGTTAAGTTAGCAATACAGTTGTTAATTGATTTTGGCTTCCCCATTGACTTTGCTTGTCATAAAATCACAAAAGAAGATCACATGACCTTGGGATACAGAAAGAATCATAAATATGAGTCAATTACCAAACATCTGAATTTTGATCACATGACCATGGAAATGCTGTTCAATAACTTTGAACAGTTACTAAATGAACTGTTGTAAATTGAGGATTACCTGTACTGTAGATCCAACAACTTCCTTCATACAGAGTATGAGAAAGAGAGGAAATTGCAGTTATGCTGGGATAGAACTTAAAATGTTTTCAGTTTACAATGGCATCATAATGATATCATATCTACTTCAATTGTCTTATGCCTGATATTTTGGATTATAATTCCCATATGTTGTTGTTGTTAGTTTGAAAGTCGTGTCCGACCTATCGCGACCCCATGGACAATGTTCCTCCAGACCTTCCTGTCCTCTACTATCCTCTGGAGTCCATTTAATAATTCCCATATAATTCCTCACTAATTGATCACGGTTTGTTAAAGTTCTCACATAAAGTATCAAGTTCCCACTCCTAACGTACAAAGAAAATAAATTGTATCTCAATATTAAATTATCCCCAATAATCAGAAATACATCAGAATGCAGGAACTTGGTGGCAGTTTTATTTTCATAGTAATTGAAAATAAATAATCAGGTCTATGAGTGAGATGGAAGTTCTCTAAATCTGATAAATAAATAAACAAGCAAACGAACAAACAAATAAATCCGTATATACTCGAGTATAAGCCGACCCGAATATAAGCCGAGGCCCCCAATTTTACCACAAAAAACTGGGAAAACTCATTGACTTGAGTATAAGCCGGGGGTGGGAAATGCAGCGGCTACTGGTAAATTTCAAAATAAAAAAAGACTGGTCAAAAGTGTGAGGACCTGTCAGAAATCACTTTTTTCAGCCCTCTGGGTAGTCCTTTTGTGCATATGGACTACTCAGAGGGCTGAAAAAGTAATTTTTGACTGGTCCTCACACTTGTGACCAGTCCTCGAACTTACGACTGGAGAAGGAAGGACAGGCGGGAGGGCGCTGGGGTGGGGGTGCTGTCCGGCCAGGTCAAGTGCAGGACCAGGTATTAAAGGAGGAGCCATCTACGCTTGGAAGAGGATTGTGAGGGGGGGAACAAATCCCACCCCACCCAGCTTTCCTTTTACCTTTCTTTAACGCGTCCCGCTTCCCTCCCCAAACCTTGGGAGGCAGCGTCCTCCGTGCTGCCTCTGAGCTAGCAGCTTCCTTCCTTCCCCGAAGCCCTGCCAGGCTTGCCTGCCTTCCACACTGCCTTCCCAAGGTTTGGGGAGGGACACACACACACACACACACACACACACACACATATACTCAAAGCCTTCAAGAGCTGAGGCTTTTCTTTTCCCCCTCCTGCAGCCAAACACACACACACCTTCGAAGCCTTCGAGAGGCTTCAGAAGCCAAGGGCTTTTTTTCTTTTCCCTCTCCTGCAGCCGCCTCAAGGGCTTTGTGGCGCGGAGGACTCCGCCTCCCAAGGTTTGGG
>WNWU01000162.1:5917556-5969570 GCA_012654045.1 Ptyas mucosa | reverse complement strand
GTGTGTGTGTGTGTGTGTGTGTGTGTGTGTGTGTGTGTGTGTTTGGCAGTGCTGAAGTGAGCCACGCAATCGGCCCCTTGCCTTCCCCTCTGCGTCCACCTCTGCCTCTCCCTTCTCTCTGCCAACTGCTTTGCTGAGCGTTTCTCCAGCATTTCCAGTGAGGGCGGCTGACTTGGGATGACTTGGGATGAAATACGGAGAAATGCTCGGCGAAGCAACTGCCTTTTCCCCTCCAACTTCTCCTCTTTTCTCTGACTTTTCCCCTCCGACTTCTTCCCAGCCGACATGGTTATCCAGCGGGCTCCCTTCACGTGGCTCCCTTCAGCGCCGCCAAAAACACACACACACACAGTCACTCAAAGCCTTCAAGAGCCGAGGCTTTTCTTTTCCCCCTCCTGCAGCCAAACACACACACACACCTTCGAAGCCTTCGAGAGGCTTCGGAAGCCAAGGGCTTTTTTTTTCTTTTCCCCCTCCTGCAGCCACCTTGAGGGCTCTGTGGTGCGGAGGATGCTGCCTCCCAAGGTTTGGGGAGGGAAGCGGGGCGTGTTAAGGAAAGATAAAAGGGAAGCAAGCTGGCCATGGGGATGCCGGGAAGGCAGCGTGGAAGGCAGGCAAGCCTGGCAGGGCTTCGGGGAAGGAAGGAAGCTACTAGCTCTCTTCCCCACAGCCGGGTGGCCCTGCCAGGCTTGCCTGCTTTCCTGGAGGTCCCCGTGGTCAGGCCCGCTTGCCTGCCTTCACAAGCTGGTCTCGGGGATGCTGGGAAGGCCACGTGGAAGGCAGGGAAGCATGGCAGGGCTATGGGCTGCAGGGAAGGGAGTAGGGGAGGCAGGCACGGGTGGTGGATGCGGGGGGGGGCAGGGGCAGCTAGGTAGGCCATGACTCGCAGGCTTACCTGGCAGGCGCAGGACTTCAGGCAGGCAAGCTGCAAGCAAGGACCCACACAGTAAAAGTGAGGAGTGACTGGGTGGAGGGGGGCGGGGTGAGCGAGCGTCCCTGCAACCCCGGGAGCCAAAACGGTTGCAGAGAAAAGGGCATTTTTTTTCGTGACTCGAATATAAGCCGAGGGAGGCTTTTTCAGCCTGAAAAACGTGCTGAAAAACTCAGCTTATATTTGAATATATACGGTAAATAAATTTGAGAAATAAAATTATCTATGTGTTCATATGTACAATATGTATTAAATTATGCATATGATAAATGCTTTTATTCCTTCATAGGCCTGACATAAACTAAGACCTTACACAGCTCATACCAGGGGTGAAATCCAGCAGGTTTTGACAAGTTCTGGAGAACCAGTAGCAGAAATTTTGAGCAGTTCTGACAACTGGTAGTGGAAATTTTGAGTAGTTTAGAGAACCGGCAAATACCATCTCTGGCTGCTCCCAGAGTGGGGTGGGAATGGAAATTTTGCAATATCCTTCCCCTCAGGAGCAGGGTGGGAATGGAGATTTTGCAGTATCCTTCCCTTGCCATGCCCACCAAGCCACACCCACCAAGCCACACCATGCCCACCAAGCTATGCCCACAGAACTGGTAGTAAAAAAATTGGATTTCACCACTGGCTCATACATTGACTTTTCACATTGTGCTAAGTAATTCATGAGCTTTTTCCCCCAATTTATTGACTTAGTAAATATTTTTCAAGTAGAGAGGTTTTAATAGGCTAGGTTATCCACCTGTCTATTCAGTTCAAAAAATTGAGCATCTCCAAGTGATAATGTCCAACCTATGTCTGAAGATCTCCAATGAAATCCCATCACTTCGTTAGATAATTAATTCCATTGTTAACTTATGTTTGCCATTGTTTCTATTAATGTTCAGCTGAAAACTATTTTCCTCTAATTTAAGCTTATTAAGAAGACAGATTTTTGTCTTCTTTTTCTAAGGTTGGAGTCTTTCAGGTCTTATACAAGAGTATAATCATGTTTCTTCTCAGTCTTCTCCATCATAGGCCAGTTACATCAAATTTCTTCAACCATCATCCATTCATTTTGTTTCCTTAGACCAGAGGTGGGTTTCAGCAGGTTCTGACTAGTTCTGGAGAACTGGTAGTGGTAATTTTGTGTAGTTAGGAGAACTGGTAGTAAAAATTCTGACTGGCCCCACCCCATCTATTCTCTGCCTCACAGTCCCAGCTTATTGGAAGGAAATGGGGATTTTGTAATAACCTTCCCCTGGAGTGGGGTGGGAATAGATTTTACAGTATCCTTCCCCTGCCACACCCACCAAGTCATGCCCACTAAGCAATGCCACGCCCAGCAAGCCATGCCCACAAAACCAGTAGTAAAAATTTTTGAAACCCACCACTGCCTTAGACCTTTGAGTATTTTTTATTATTTTATTTATATCCTGCCTTTATTCCTTTTGTAAGCAACTCAAGACTCTGAACATACCTTACACTCCTTCTTCCTCCTATTTTCCCCACAACAATCTTGCAAGACTGGGCAGAAATCAAGTGATTGGCCAAAGGTCACCCAACTGAATTTCATGGCTAAAATGGGATTAAAAGTCATGCCTTAACCATTAGGTGCCTTAATCATTAGTCCAAACTGGCTATTTTGCTATCTTGCAAACCTTTCCCAAAGAATGGTACCACAACTAGGTCAATGTGTGAAATCTCACATTGCTTTTCCAACCTGATCCTGAGCCCTGAAAGATTACTTAAGTGCAAAAACTATCACAATCCCTCTATGATCATTTCTCCATAATTCTTTAAATTTGAAGTTTTTCACCACATTGAATGAGAACATGCAAAATATTTTTTTTTCTGCATGCAATGTATTATATTCATCAATAGAAATGGCATGGTTATATGCTACAGGAAGGCAAGTTCATTACACATAATTCATAACAAAACTTCTCAGACTTCAAAGAGAAGAATCCTGAGGAAGGAGGAATTATATGTTCCCCAACTTCCATTTCTCATTGTCTCTGGCATTTCAGGGAGCTTGAATGATTTTCTTTGCAAATCTTCAGGTGCCAATAATTGCTACTCATGCTGATAAGTACAACTGCAGCAGGTACAATGATAATCTTTCTGTGCCAGTTGTTGCAAATATGCTCTGTGAGGGCATGGCTGAATATCAAATGGTCCTTTGTGTATTCCTATTATTTTACACCTATGTTATGATTAGAAGTGAGTATCAAAGAGGTACAGAGCTAAGCTGTGATTTTTTGTTTTCCTTTGTACATATAGAAATGCAAGCCAAACTAACAACAATCAATAGTTATTTTCATGTGCCCACTGCACCCGAAAAAAATGGAAGAAAGGTTTCTACCTGATTTTAGTATGGAGAGGAGGAAATAGCCCAGGACAAGAATAGGACCATGAACTGATTCATATTATGCTGTTGAAGCAGGGGTGAAATCCAATTTTTTTCCCTACCAGTTCTGTGGGCATGGCTTGGTGGGCATGGCAGAGGAAGAATATTGCAAAATCTCCATTCCCACCCCACTCCAGGGGAAGGATACTGCAAAATCTCCATTCTCACCCTACTCTGGGCCAGCCAAAGGTTATATTTGCCGGTTGTCCGAACTACTCAAAATTCCCGCTACCAGTTCTCCAGAACCTGTTAGAATCTGCTGGATTTCACTCCTGTGTTGAAGTCTTAGTAGGGCTATGTTGTAAACTTTAAGAGTGTTATCATTAAATCTAAAGAACCAAATTCATGTTAGTCCGTCTTTGTAAAGTAAATCTTGTTTCCATAACGAATGAATGGATTGGTGGATGAGCTCCCTCACAGTTAAAGATGATATCTACCATTCCAGGGGAAATAGCACTCCTTCCCTCCCTCTCCCTTCCTCCCTCTCTCTCCCTCCCTCCCTCCCTCTCCCTTCTTGGCCTACCAGCTTTCCTGCAAACATGAAAGAGATGCCCTATTCCTTCCATTTGAATTTGAGTTAATCTGCAGCTTGCATGCAACATCAATTGTTCATAGCTGTAAAAATCAACAACTCTTCACTGTTTGCAACAAAGAAAACTGTTCGGATTCAGCACATTTATGTAAAGATTCAAAATAAAATTCTACATCTTTGGCATTACATATGACTAATGGGTCCATCATTGAATTTACTTAAAATATAAATAGCTGTGTTGTTTGGACCAATTTTTCATTGGGCTTCTATTAGCTATGCTAACTGGGATAATGGGGGGAAAAGTCCCACACATCTGGACTTCATCACCAAGTTGAGGATGGTTTATATTCAAGAATGATTATACCATTTGCACATTTTATCTGCCTGAATGAGCAGTTCTAAATTGATTAACATAGTTGAGCATTTTGCAGACAATCTTCTCAATTGCATTGAAATCCAGGATTATGACACTTCAATTTGGCAGTAAAATTAACTTTGAAAAAAAAATGAATGTGTCATATCTGTATGTTGCAAAAGACAAACACAATAAAAGAGAACAAGAAATGTTGATAATAACACTGATAATATAACCTAGCCAGGTAATTAAATGTATGTAGGGAAACTACCAAGTTCAGAGAGCACCAAGGACTCCAGAACAAGAAACAGGAATGGGAGAGGGGAAATGGACCACCAGAAATAAATGTGAAACTTGCCATTATCTGCTGGCTTAGAGGAACAAAAGAGATCTGTCACTGGCCTTCCACTGCCCATGGAGCAGTTATTTCTTGGTAGTCCATGAAGACATTTTTTGCCATTATCAACAGAACATCTGTGAAGCAACTGGAGTAGAGGTTGTCAAGATATAATGTCTGAATTCGTACACACACATTATGCTAACTAATCTTTTATCTGAACCATGGTTTGTAAAAAAACAAAAAAAAAGTCATAATCCTCTTAAGACACAAATCAAGTTTTACCAAATCAAAACATTCCTACATCATGCTAAGCAAAACAAAACAAATATTACAACTTCATGCAGTCTGTGAAATTCAGCCAGTATAGGTTATGTGGCAACTTAATGGATAGAAATATTGATATGCCTGATTCCAATCTATGGATATGTCTTTATTCATATAATAGAAATTGTTCCTTTCTGATTTTTAACCCTAGTTTTGTTGTATTAAGAATGTGTTATTGATTGATTTTACAACATTTGCCCAGTTAATATTCTGAGGGATGAACACAAAGCAATAAATAAATAAACTATCAATTGATGTAATATAATACATCCCAAGATGAATATCCATAAAGAATTCAAGCCAAAAACACATTTGAGTAATACAGACAGTGCTATGTTAAGTTTATAGAAAATTGTGTTCCAGGGCATAGGAACTACTTTGGAATGTCATCCAAAGCCTACACCCCAAATACCTCCTCCAGGCATGAAGGCTAGAATTGGCCATATCACAAGCAAAGAAACTATGATCTGACCAGTCCATCACACAGATGCCAACCAGCTCTCAGTCCATTAGGATACACAGCAGTGGTGGGCTGCCCCCGGTTCGGACAGGTTCTATAGAACTGGTAGTAAAACTGGAGGGAGACTCCACCCACTGACCCTGACATCATCAGAAGCGATCTACGCATGTGCAGAAGCAAGGCGCACACGAGAGCAAAGCGAGTGCATGCATGCGATTCCCATTGCAAACCGGTAGTAAAGGTAAGTAGAACCCACCCCTGATACGTAGGTGTGGGGTGGGGGGAAGAAATTTTAGTGGATGGATGGATAGAGAAAGAGAGACAGAGATGGTTTGCAGTTTTTGGGTTTTTGCTCTAATTATGATTTTTGTACAATCTGTACTAAAACAAGTTTGTGTGGAAGAGTTGTGTCCTCAATCTTTGCCAAGCCTTCAACCTCAGGTAACAAATTGGGCGATCCCTTAAAACCTTTCTTTTTATATTATCCAAATAAGTATTCAGTCATTTCTATGAATCAAAATACATTCTTTTTGCTGTTGTTGTTTGTTGTCACATTTGTTCCACTAGATGTTTTATGTTTTTGATAAAACTGAGATAGAGGTTGGCACAGCTAAAATAAGGAACATAATGTCAGTGTAATTATGAGCTGGGATAGCCATAACAGCAAGTCAGCCAATGGGAACTGTTTGGTGGCTGAGAGCCATGTCAGACAGCTCGGAGCCTGGGCGTGGCTTAGTTTAACTGTATATATATAAGAGTTGGTTTGCCCTTGCATTATTGCTTATGTTGTTCTGTGCTTCTGAGTTCTGGTTCTGGCTTCTGCTGAATGGGTATTGTATACATGTATCATGCTTTATATTACTGTACTAGCTGAATACCCATGCCTCACTACGAAACTATGTGATCGGGCTTGATAAATCAACTCATCTTGAAAATTAATGAGTAATTATGATCGGCCTCTCCTCTCCCCTTCTCTCCCTCAGGCTTGCCCCACAGAAGCCTATCCTATCCTATCCCCCTTCTCTCCCTCAGCCTTACCTCACAGAAGCCTATCCTATCCCCATTCTCTCCCTCAGGCTTGCCCCACAGAAGCCTATCCTATCCCCTGCTTGCTGCTGTGAAAGTAAAACTGAAACTGAAATTCCTCTCCTCTGCTTGTGTTTTGCATTTGTAACAGATTTTTTTTCAGGTGACCAGGAGGAGTAGAACTCCTTAGCATCAGAGTGTGGAACAGATTTCTTTTCAAGTGGGAAGGGGGAGTAGAACTCCTTAGCTCAGAAGGCTGTTTGAAAAGTGAAACAGTATTTCCTGTGTGAGCAAGGAGACAGGAAGGAGCCTGGCCATGGGTTAGCTCAACTGTTCTGTAGTAAAGCTGCTTGCTGCTGTGAAAGTAAAACTGAAATTGAAACTCCTCTCCTCTGCTTGTGTTTTGCATTTGGAACAGATTTCTTTTCAGGTGGGGAGGAGGAGTAGAATTCCTTAGCATCAGAACATGTTAATAATAATATAGGAAATACTAATGCTGTGATGGTCATTTAAAAAAATCCATTCATAGTGAGCACCTAGAAGCCAAGAGGAACATACATGGCAAATATCAAGTTTGTAGGCTTTACAGTTCTGGAGATTTTGTGATGATGAGTGAGTGGTATTTTGCTTTTATATATAGGTAGATATAAAGAAGTTTCTTTTATACATGAATCCTGCTGAATTATTTACTTGTGTGCTGGTTGGATTGCTGCAAACTCTAACACATAACACATCTGAAAAGTAGTAGGTTTGTTGTTGTTTTTAATAATAACTGTTCATTTTGAATAATATTCCCAAATGTGCACTACACCTTAGTAGAATATAATTAAAATAGAGCAGCATGATGCCTATTTCAGGCTTAAAAATCACATGGAGGACTTATTCTCACAATCAGTTATTCCGATATATACTTAGAGGAAAAATAAACAAGTATAAAGCTAGCAGCTATATTGATTTCAAAGATAATTACCACAGATGAGATATACTATAGTTTTGGACCTCAGTGCAAGAGAGGTGGAAAAGCAACTTTAATCCTCTCCCCAAGGCCAGGTCAGGCCGGTGCCTATTGCCATGTTTCAGGGTTTTTTTGCTTCCTTTAACACCAACTGGGAATGAAGTTGGAGCAACTCAGATAAAACGCTCTTTTGAGTGCAAATCCACATAACTGTTGTCATTCTTAATATATTATAAAAGTATTCTAAATATACTAATTCTAAAAAAAAAAGTGAGACAGGGCTGGAACTGTGGAAAATCTAGGTTTCAAACCTTATAGACATGATAAATCCTCTTCACTGCCAATGATTAGTGTCTGTGTAAACGGAGGAAAGGGGAAAAATAGACATGGAACAGATCTAGACTTCCTTCTTATGCACACTAACAATATTCCAAAAAGTAAAAGATTGCAATGTTAAAAAAAACTATCAAGAACCCAAATGATAAGTCAATAAAGAACATTAAGCAGTAGTAGACTTGCTAATGTTTTTAAAAAAGAGATTATCTTCATGCTTCTGGCTTTTCATCATGGGTCTCTATAACAAATGTGTTCTCTTATTTACTTAAATGAGCTTATATGTTTGCATACGGAGAATAACACCAAGATATACAAATATTTGAAAGAAAAACAGTAAAGTGGCAGTTTAAAATGGGACAGAAGAGACCATTTTTATCAGTTTCCCCCACTTGGCTTCCTATGGAAGTACCAGTCACTAAATCCCAATTGCTGACTGGGGATAATGAGAATTGCCATCTTAACACACTGAAAGGGTATCAGATGGCTGAAGGCTGACTTAGTCATTAAGCAAAGAAGCTGCTGAGTAAAAACAAATAGACACACCAGAGAAAATATGGAAAGCAATGGTGGGTTTCAAAATTTTTTACTACCGGTTCTGTGGGTGTGGCTTGGTGGGCGTGGCAGGGGAAGGATACTGTAAAATCTCCGTTCCCTCCCCATTCCAGAGGAAGGTTACTACAAAATCCCCATTTCCTCCTGATCAGCTGGGACTCGGGAGGCAGAGAATAGATGGGGGCAGGATCAGTCAAAGGTAGTATTTGCCAGTTCTCTGAACTACTCAGAATTTCTATTACTGGTTCTCCAGAACTGGTCAGAACCTGCTGAAACCCACCTCTGATGGGAAGGTTTTGTATTACTTTCCTTTAGTTTCTCATTATTAGGGCTACCATGCTCAGGTTGCAGAAATCTACATGACCATTAAAGGGCAGCAAACAGTACAGATAACTTTTTTTCCTTTTTTGGTCATTTGTAGTCATCTGGACTGGAGCATGCTATTCAAACATAGTAGCTCTATTCTTATTCTTCGTGTGATGGCTAGTCTCTTCCTAGCATTAAATCTGAAGCATGAATGTTAGAACTTTTTTTTAAAGATAGCTGAAGAAAATCTAGCAGAACAATAAAGACTAAATAATTTGGCAGATTTTTATAGTTAAATCTTTCTGTTAACAATTCTATACTCCCGAAAATGTTGTCCTTTCTTCCTTAATGTATTTCCTGTGTCTATTCTATTAATTCTAATAGCACTTAGAGTTATATACCACTTCACAGTGCTTTTACAGCCAACTCTAAGCGGTTTACAGAGTCAACATATTGCCCCCAACAATCTGGGCCCTCATTTTACCCACCTTGGAAGAATGGAAGGCTGAGTCAACCTTGAGCCGGTGAGACCCGAACTGCCAAACTGCTGGCAGCCAGTGATCAGCAGAAGAAGCCTGCGGTACTGCATTCTAACCACTGCACTACCATGGCTCTATACCTACATTCTTTAATAATCACAATTATTACTAATGCATAATTAGAGGGAAAAAACATAAATCTAACAGCTTTGCTAGTTAGGCATAGCTCATCAGACATATATAGGAAATATTTAGAATGTGAAATGCAAGATTTATTTCATGTCAGGATAGCCCTGGGTTCATTGTCCCAAAGCTGATGGTGATTGAATTCTTAATGGGTTCAACTTTCAATTTCTTCAGAATTGGAGAACATTTGTAACTATGAACATTTGTAACTATTTACCCGCAACATATGATAATAAAATAATGAATAGACATGGACATGCAACTTCCAGTATTAATATTTTCAATACTTAGCTGGGTTTACAGATATTTGGGTATTTTAGCACTAATAAATTAAAGAGGCTGTAAGATATTACAATCATCCCAGGATCAGAAGCTCTTTTGAAGCACAGTAACATTAAATAAACTTAATTACAATTCTCTGTCTGAAACATAATTAACTCCTGCATAACAGTAGTCATAATAATAACAAGACAATATATATTGGGGTATGGTTCCTTTAAGATCATAATCTCTTGTTATCTTCAGAATTGATCACTACTGTGTTTTTGTGTAAATACACAATGATCACAATACTATGATCTATTCAGAGTCTGTGTATTGTTGAAGCTGAAGTTACAAGAAATGATTAAATTTATTAAGTTAAACTGTTCAAAATAATCCACTTGATAAATAGTTAACTTAAATGGGACAAAGAAAATGTGTATAGTGTTATCTTGCTTGCCAAACCAGCCCTCTGAACCAAACTGAATATTTAATAGCACTTAGCAATAGCAATAGCACTTAGACTTATATACTGCTTCAGAGTGCTTTACAGACATCTTTAAGTGATTACAGAGTCAACATATTATTGCCCCAAACAATCTGGGTTCTCATTTTACCGACCTCAGAAAGATGGAAGGCTGAGTTGGTGAGAATCAAACTGCTGGCAGTCAGCAGAGTTAGCCTGCAATACTGCATTTTAACCACTGCGCCACCGCAACTCCTAATCATAGTATATCAATGATATGAATGAAAGAAAGCACAGAGCCCTGTGATTTTGTTATCCCTGTGAAGTAATTCAGACAAGAACTACTAGCTCTATCTTTAATATAAGGTTACATTAACAGAGTGTTGCAAGACTTGTCTCCTCCTTTTATTCTCTGGAAAAGTAGTAAAGATCCCTTCGGAAATATTTCCTTCCCTCCTGCTATGAGGTGGTATATTTTATTCCATACTGGTCTGCATCTCTTCCTCTTATACGATTACATATCCTAAGGTCATTTCCACATAACACTACAGATCTAGATTGCTGTACCAATTCTCTTTTTTATTTAGAAATCCCAGAATATCCAACAGTTCTGAATAAACATCTGAATAAATAGACTCAGCAAGCAATTAGGAGGTTTCGATATTGGAGATTTTACCAGAAACAGAGAATCTGTATTAGAAAAGTTTTATCCTTATCCATCAATTGTCTTGACCAGCATTGGATTTTATAACCATACTTATTTAAACTTAAGCTTTTAAAGAATCAATATATTAAGCCTGTAATATGTAGCCATACTATTTAGTTAAAGTATAAGGCTGTCTTGTGCAGCAAATTGTTGGTGCATTTATTATATTTCTTCCCCAGCTGGCTCTGATTCTCCATCCTTGATCCCTTATGACTTTCACTTGTACATTACTTCTATATCCGTGCATTCTCAGCTCTTTCTCCTTATTGTATCCCCAGCTCCTGTGCCCTCATCAATAGCTATGCCAGCAAATAAATTGCATTTGGTCCTCCTGTGTTCAAAGCTCTTAAAGCAATTGGAAGCAGCAAGTGTAATCTCAGTGCTGAGACTGCTGAAATTAGCCTTCAAGCTTGATGGTAGCTATGTATCCCAATGATGGAGAAATATAGGGACTGACCTGCTGACCTATTGCTCATCAGTAACCAGTGGAGGAGACTGGAAGCAATATAAATAAGGGCAGGCATTTGATTGTTCTGGAGTGGTTGCAACATCCTAGTGATCAGGAGATAAACAATCCAGCTTGAAATCTTCTTTTAGCTCAAAGACTCTTCTGTATGTCACTACGCACTGCCATACTGGGCTTCCTTCCTCAAGGGCTGTTAAAGACAGTTGAGAAGGGGTTGTTGGTCATTTTGTTAGCTTCATTGTCATTCTTAAAAACAGAAAATCTTCTTTGTTAAAATGAGGGAAATTGTGGATGTCAGTTTTTCCACTAAGCAGCTCTTTGGACTTTCCCTGGGAAGGTGGAATTCACATGGAAATACCTTTGAAAAATCATGATGCTTTGATAATTTCAAATATCTGGCAATTGGCTATTGAAGTATGAGATGGAAAAAGAGCTTTTGTAGAATCCTAGAACTGAAAAGGGACATTTGGGTCATTAACCCCAAACCTTGTCCAGTGTAAGTAATTATGCTTCTATCATATAGAATTCAAATATTATTTTAACATATATGACTTGGCTTTGGGACAATACATGGACTTTTCTATGCCATTCTGCAAGTGACACCTATTGGCATTCAATTATTACTTGTGTCCGCTTAAAATTCTTCCAGACTCAATCTTTCTCCTTGTATTTCATTGTAATTTTTTAATACCACTTATAATTCCTCGCTACTCTATGTTTTTCCCCTATCTGTCTGCCAATGATATTCATGCATTTGAAGAAAGAGCCAGCAAGGGATACACCTTAATAAAAATGTTAATCATTAAGATACAACAAATTTGTTTTTCTAATGATTGCTTACAATATTGCTAAAACCGTTAAACATTTTTGGATGCGATTGTTCTTTCATATGATATAACTTACATTTCAATGGTTATGATGAAGATCATTGCTTGAATTGTAAATCTATTAATAGCTACACCTCTCCCATGAATTTGAAGCGAACGGCACGATATTAACCAACTTACTTTTATTTGAATCGATATATCAGTCTACCTGTCTCTCTGTGGGAAGCACAAGTGATAACTGAAGTCCATTGACTTCTTTCATGACATATACTGCACCAAGGAACATACAGCTGAGTTCTGGATTCATACACCCTGAAATTGTACCAAAGAACTGTATATAACTTCCAACTGTATAATGTACCACAGTAAATCAGTAAGGGAGCAAAAGAATAAAAATAACTCTAAACAATATGAAAAAAAGTTGAAGAATAAATACAAAGAATTGTCAGGGAATTCTGAACCTCTTGACAGTTTAAAATATACAAAGAGGCAAATTAAAAGGTACTGAGTAAGTCTGAAAAAGGGAGACTTTTCTGACCAATAAATTGAATTTTGGCTTTGGGTAACGATGATATGGATATCAGGAGTGGGTTCTACTTACCTTTACTACCGGTTCGCAGCGGGGTCACGCATGCGCACTCACTTCACACACGCGAATGCGCGCTCTTCTGTGCAAGCACAGAAGCGTCTGCACATGCGCAGAAGTGTTTTGATAATGTTGGGGTTGGTGGGCGGAGCCTCCCACCGGTTCTATAGAACCGGTGCGAACCAGGGGCAACCCACCAATGATGGATATGTGTCTGTATCTGCATGCGTGCCCCTCTGTGTGTGTGTATTTATGTATATATTATAGCAATGGCAATAGGATAGGTTTTTTGTACACATTTTTTGTTAATGTTGTATGTATGATTTACTGTCTCTGCTTTTGCACTTGTATTCTTGTTGATAAAACAAAATAAATAAATAAATAAATGGCTTCACTTATTTTTAAAGATTTTTCAAACATAATGTATTTTTTTCAAAGATAATCTTCAATTAGATCACGAGTGTCAAACCCGTCGCGTCATGTTGCCATCATGTGATGTTTCATGACATTTTCCCATTTGCAGAGCTGGGGTGGGTGTGGCCTGTACGTGATGCATCCGGCCCACGGGCCGCCAGTTTGACACGGGCCGCCAGTTTGACACTCCTGAACTAGACCATTAGAGCTTCCTTCAGTACACTAAGATGCAAACCATCTGGTCCTTGAGATATGAACTCATTCAAGGGCAATTAGTTCTCTGACTATATTTTTCTAACCACATTTATCTCCATGCTGGATTAGGATGCTAGAGACACATCCTCAAATTATAACCTTTATTTCTGGAATCCTAATAATCAAGGATATATAAACCGGATGCTTTATGGACATTTTCAGTTTCACTGAATGTTCTTTTTCTTAAATATTGCTTTCAGGCAGATGTTGCATTCTGGAACAGAAACCAGAAGAAATGAAATGACAAGCAACATAGGGACTTCTTGGCTAAGGCTGCTTTTACTAAACTGGCATTTTGAGATGATTTGTTTAGAGATTATTCTAAAAACAAGGAAATAATGAAAGTTGTATGAAAGGTATGGCATGGAATTGAATAATTCATGGTTGCCTATAAAAGCTACTGTCCTCCAGCCACCTTCAGCTTCTAAAGGTTTGTTTCCATTTTGATTGTTTCCATTTCAAACAAGCTCTATTCTTGCTATTTTATTTCTTTCTCTGATCAGTGGGCCTGAAGAAACTCATTCCTAGCAAGGGCCGTTATGTGGTAGCCTCAAAGTTAGAAGTAAAATAAGACCAAAACCCTTTGCTATTATCACAATGCTGAAATCAAGCCATGCTCTAAATCTGTGATAGCAAACCTATGGCACATGTGCCGGAAGTGGCACACAGAGCCATTTCTCTGGGCACGCGGAGCCATCACCCGTTGCTCTTCCGGGTTCCAGTGCACCAGCCAGCTGGGTTTCATGTGCACAGGTGCACTGGAAACTGGAAGAGCAGCCGCCCATTGCACATGTGTACTCCAGGAAGATGATCTTCCTGTTTCCAGAGTGTGCATGTGCACCGGCCAGCTGGTCTGGTTTCTAGCGTGCATGCACATGCAAAGACCAGCAAAGGCGTGTGTGTCAAAAGATGCGGAGAGGGGTTCCTGGTGGTTGCTTCCTAAGAGAGCAGAGCAAGGTAAGCTGGGGCTTCCCTCCCTTCCTGCCTGCACGGTCTTCTTGCACGGACCCAGGCGGTTTGGACCAGCAGCTGGTGAGGGTGGGGTAGTGGTGGTGGGCTACCTGCACAGATGACCCCATGGCCTGGGCTCCTCCCTGCTGGAACCACTGTTCCCCGGCTGGCAGCAGTGCTCTTGGCCCCGTCATGTGCCTGCTGGGGAAGCTCCGAATGCACAGCTTGTCTGGGCTCCTCCCCGCTGGGAGTCACAGGCCGAGCAGGTGCAGCTGGTGGGACTTTGGCGGACCAGCAGCCGGTGAGCTCCAAACACGCGGCTTGCCTCAGCTCCTCCCTGCTGGGAGCCGCCATTCCCTGGCTGGTGGTCAGGAAGAGTCTAAATGTAGTAACTGGGAAGCACGGAGAGTTTTCATTCCAACTTGGGAACTACAGAAAATCATTCAGGGTTGGCATTTATATTTACCATCTTGAACTAGTACCATCTTCAGCTGCTCCGCTATCAGGTTTATATATCTGTTCAGAAGAATCAAAGATCTGCTCTCCAATAAAATTTCATTGTTTGATGACTAAAGGAATACCTTCCGTGGGTAAACCAGGAACTGGAAACAAAAGCACTTAGCACTCTGATTTAACATTTTTTTTCTAAGATGTCTCATGTTGTCCTCATCAGAGCTTTACCCAGAAAGGATAGATTAGAATGAAATAAATGTAGATTAAAGTTCCAGTTCAACCCAAAAGCTAAATTTTGTTTTATCTCAGATAATTGTTGGATTCCTAGGTGATTTCTAATTTCTTAGATGAGACTATTGGACAGCAACTGGGCCTGCATGTACAATTGTTGGCATACCGATACAAGTGGACACAATGGCGGACCCCTCAAATCAAGTTTCATCCAGCAACAAAAAAAATCTCTACAGTTAAGAATAAATGATCACAAAAATGTATTGTGACAATTATAGATGCACACCCAGTTGTTTTGGACACAGACTGGCTACAAACACATAATATTGAGCCTGAGTGGCGTAGGAGGCTAATGCCTCCTACTAAGGCAGCATTTAACATTCAGCTGCCTGCAATTACTGCGAGTTCAATTCTCACCAGGCTCAAGGTTGACTCAGCCTTCCATCCTTTCTAAGGTGGGTAAAATGAGGACCCGGTTTGTGGGGGCAATAAGCTGACTTTGTATAAAAATATACAAAAGTATGAAGGCTATTGCTTAATGCATTGTAAGCCGCCCTGAGTCTCCGGAGAAGGGCGACATATAAATAAAATTTTTTAAAAAATCTTGGTGTTTGATGGGAGCAAGAAACTATTTACATCCTCTGTCAAAAATTTCAACCCTACTAGTCGCAGAGATTGGATTCTTTTTCATCTCCTCTTCGCCCACTGTTGCTTGCTCCTCTTTCCTTATCAGAAAAGTTTTCCAACATTTTTGGAAAAAAGGAAGCTGCAATTTTGCCCCACATCTAGTCTGTGACAATGAATATACCATGAACTTGCTCCCAGGTGCCTAGATCTTGGCGCAATGATAATATCCCATGTCTGCTCAAAAATTAGCAGCTTTAAAGGAGTTTCTGGATGACAATCTAAAGATGATGATGATTTGCCCATCATTATTTCCCACACTTGCATCATTTTGTTATTCAAAAGACAGATAATTCTTCATAAAGACATCCTGAACTATAGAGTTCTGAGTTCTATAACCATTAGAAATTACTATCCACCACTCCTTATTTTGGGTCTGCTGGACCACTTTCAGAAAGCGCACATTTTCATGAAATGAGACATGAGAGGATCTTACTATTTAATTCCAGTGAAAGAGGGGTACAAATATTTAACAGTACAGAAGAGACAGCAACACAGTTAAATGAGTAATGTAGGCATTCCAAAAAAGATTTTGAATCCAAGGAGGGGGGAAAGCATGAATAAGAGTCTCAGAGTAACTCCATATTAACTGAGCAATTAATTATATGCCATCAACTCAGCACTAACACTTAATGACCAAATCAATATCTGGAGAAAAATAAATATAATTTATTTGTTTGTTGATTTGTTTAATTTTTGTATGAGAGAATTATTCTGGTAGGCTTTTATGATTCTGTTATTTTATCCTACTATCCTACTTTATCCTAAATAAAAAAATATCTTCAAAAATCCATGTGGTTCTTGTTTCCTAAGCTTCCCAAACTCCAAAATCTTGAGAACAGTATAATACCCTGCAACCCTAACATTACATGTACATAATGTCATGAAGACATTGTACACACAGATGCCATTGTGCAAAGGACACCCTTAACTATCTATTTGGAAAATTAGACTATGAGCTTTATAGTTTTAAGTAACCATGGTATTGATTTTTATATTGCATTTTTATGCTGTAAGTTCTACATGCTGCCTAGAAACTCTTGGGTTTCAAGCAGTAGACAAATCACATAAGCATAAAGAAATAATATTTACATCCCAACATCTGACCTAAGTATGTTAGTCACAGACGTTGCTGTGACAGTCACAGCTGTTACTATTTATCCTCCCCCTTTCCCCATATAAGCATCCATTTTAATGTTCCTCCATAAAAATAATAATACCCTGTCCTCAAGCATTACTAAGTGCAGTCACCAATATTAGATCTGGAACTTTAGTATAAGTCAATGGACTGCAATATCTGTCAGACTTCCCAGTTAAACCAGATAGGAAATAATAAAGAACAGAACAGAACAGAACAGAACAGAACAGAACAGAAAATTTTATTTGGCCAAGAGTGATTAGTCATACAAGGAATTTGTAGCTAGTGCATAAGCTGTCAGTATACATACAAGCAATAAACTGATAAATCATAAATCATAAGAGACAATCATAAATCATAAGATGAACTAATTCTACTTCACTTGCAAGGCTACATTAACAGAACCTTGCAGGTCTGAAAGAACCAATCTCCCACCATCTCCTTTACAGCCTGAGAAGTTAGGGAGGGTCCCTTCTGAGCCTCTTTCTCTGCTCATTATGCAGCTGCAGGCTATGCCTTCTTTTATGACCAATCCCTAGAGGTCATTCCATGTCAAGTGGTCTGATTTCAGAAAAATGCCCTGCTCGACCATCACAGATTTTGATGAAATTTGGTGTGAATATGCACACACGTCCCCAATGAACATTGCTAAAGTGCTACGTGTGCCGATGCAATACTTGCAGAGACATAGTCATTTGTGTGACCCCATGCCGCAGCCTTTTACAGCAGTGGTAGACAACCTGGTTCCTACCACCCACTAGTGGGCATTCCAGCTTTCATGGTGGGCAGTAGTGGTTTTGTCCCTACTTTATAAATCACCATTACTGTGGAACCGGTGGGCAGTTAGAAAATTTTACTACTAACAGAGATACAAAAGTGGGCGGTAGATATAAAAAGGTTGACTACCCCTGTTCTACAGTATGATTCTGAGGTTCCAGCAACTTTGACACATAATATCTCCGGGAATATTCTTTTGAGAGAATATTGGCCATCTTGTACAACTTTTTGTCCTCTATTAAACAAAATAATAAAAACATTCTCATGAGCCATCTCCATATGGATAATTTGGAGCAAAGTTGGCTGAAAATTGCTGTGGCTCAAAAAAAGGTTAAAGTTTGGCTTTTTATTTCTCTGGAAGGAAAGGTATGAGAAACATGAAATTTCATTCTCCTACTGCTCTCCAATAGTTCACAAATTGAGTATAAAAGTGACAGTTTTTGTAAAAAGGCCAAAAATAGAGTACTTTCAGCCCGCTTTTACAAAAAAAAGACCTTCTGGAAATTCTGTTAAATCATTCTCATTAGAAAGAGCATGTTTCAAACCCCTTAAAAAAGTAGGGTTGGCTTTTCATCGCTGATGTATAAAGCCCAAAAAATAGAGACAAAGCTGAGGACGTTGCTATGGCAATGTCACATGCATTCTATTATTGTTTCATCTTGTTTGTTTTAAATAGACATTATTACTACTATTATATTGTATTGGTCCATGGTGACATTGTCACTACCAGTTCAGGCACTTGACCCAGCAATCCCATTGCTATAGGGGGCATGCCTGATAGCTGTGCAATACCAACCACGGGTGGGTTTCTTGGTTCAGGATCCCAAGCCTGTAGTTTGGTTTTTTCCTCGAGATTCCAAAGCCTTGTGTGGGTATTGTTGTGATCTGCCAGCAGCCTGCGGAGCTGACAGCGGAGTCGGAGAGCAATGAGGCTGAGGAAGAACATGGGCCAGTCCTGGAGACTGGGGAAGGCCCGGATGAGGGCTCTGTGTCAGAGGCAGAGATGGGGCTAGGGCCATCGGGGAGTGATGTGCAGACTTCAGAGCCTCCAGAGGCTGACAATAGAGAGGCAGAGGAACAGGAGGACCCTATTCCTAGTGCACGTATGAAAAGAGCTGCCAGAAGGCAGGAGCAGCTAAAGCAGAGAGGACGACTTGGGAGTAGGGCCAAGAGATGATTGCCCCCTCCCATAAGGCTTAAAAGGCCAGCAACAGCTCTTGGCCTCTTTGTCAGAAAACAACCTTTGAGAGAATTGCTTCTTGTTTGGCTCTAGTTATTTCTTCTGTTCCTGAACTGTTGCCAAGAAAAGCCTTTGGCAGTTTGCCTAATTATCCCAAGGTCAGAGATAAACTAAAGACTGGTGTTTTAAGGACTTTGCTTTCATTTCATTTAGAATACGCTGAGAATGAGTTAATTCTCAGCTGTTTTAATAAAATCTGTTTGTTTTTTGGAACTGTTTTGCATTTAATATCAACTACGTGGACCTGGGTCACAACAGGTATCTGTCCAGTTCCCAAGCCAGCAGTTGGGCAGCTTATCCTATCCCAAGCTTAAAGTGGGTATCTTATATGGTTCCCAAGCTGAAGTCTGTACTGTTTGTATGAACTGCCAAATTCCAACGATTGCTTATTTATTATTGAATTTACGCGTCACGTTCTTTAGCATCACTTCTGGGAATTGATACTGTCAGTCTGATGATGTAACTGAAGGCGCTGGAAGCAAATAAGATGTGGTTCTGGAACCCAACAAACAATTTGTCTTTCAGGCCAATAAAATGAATGAGTAGGGCCTCGCAAATGCATAAATGTTACCAATGCATCATTTTGCTTGGTCGAAATTTCCACGACATTGCCTAACCATTTTTTGTCATAAATGCAGGCAACATAAAAACCGGGAAATATGTCGACCAATTTCAAATTCGGATCGATGGTATTGGACATTTTGGCCACAAAGTTAATCATGTCATTTGAAACTCTGCCGACAGAAATCAAATTTGAATCAACTGGCACAAACTGGTGATAATCTCTTGTGCCGGCTATTGTGCTGCTAACTTTCCATCTTCCTCTTTGCAGCATCCTGCTTTCTTCGATTTCTTCCTTCGGAACTTATATATATTTAAGTCTGTGAATGTTTCTGTCGCAAAAGTTGAACAGATCTGTCAGCGTCAGTATTTGGTCAGTTGATGGTCACTGGAGGCTGGCTTGAGCAGTCAAATGTTTAGTCGTGCCACCAACTCCATCGCATAGTGATTTGGTGAAACAAAATCATATGGTGGAACATTCACGGACTTAAATATATATATACATTTCTCTCAACAGAATATTGCCGGAGATATTATGTCTCAAAATTGGTGGAACCTCAGAGTCATACTGTAGAAGGCTGCAGCATGTGGTCACACAAATCCCTATATCTCCGCAAGTATTGCATTGGCACACGTAGCACTTTACTAATGTTCATTGGGGGCGTGTGTGCATGTTCATACCAAATTTCATCAAAATCCGTGATGATCGTTCAGGGATCTCCAGACCACTTGATATGGAATGACTCCTAGGCAGCATCTCTTCCCCTATTTCTCATGGTCTTTCTCATATACTATTACGATATCACATCAAAACATAACAAAAGCATAAAAAACAAAACAGATTTCATAATGTAACTATATGCAGTACTTGAAACTGGGAGCTGATTCAGGTGGTATGTCAAGACATAGAGAGCCAGTTTATTTAGTGGTTAAGTGGGAGATTGGGAATTGAAAGCCGGCTGGGTGACTTTGGGCCACTAGGGCCAAATCACTTTCTTTCTCTCACCCAACCCACCTCACAGGGTTGTTGTGGGGAACATAGAAGGTGGAAGAATATGTTCACCACCTTATTTGTAAAAAATAATAAAGACAGGATACAAACAAATCAATGAATAAATAAATTAAAAATTAAAATGAAGTTGAGCACTTTGCTTCTGTTTTTGTTATTCAAGTACATTTTCCCCCAGATTTATGAGTGTGTACTATAATCTAAATCTAATAATCCCCATTGTAAAGGAGGTGTTTTGCCACTATTTTGGCTAGCTTAAAATACTTTAGTGCTACAAATCCTCATGAATTAGCTAGTTAAATGGGAGAAAGGAACCTACCAGAAACAAATGGGCACAAGATGCAACTCTCTATTTCTTGCTTTGTGGTTTTCTATACATTTTCCCTGTTTAACTAGTTGTAGCTTTGTGGGTTTATTTGTCTGCTGTTTGTTTTTGGGTTGTTGTTGTTTTGTGCAGGAACATTTTATTATTCTGCATTTTTATTCTCTGAATTTTTTTTTAATTTTGTTACCATTTATCCCAATATCAACTTCCAGGGAAGTTTAGAATGATGGAAGATATGCAAAGAAAACATCTATATTTTACTCAGTTCAGCAAAAAAAATATACTCAGTAACAAGTAGCATTTTTAAGAATACCCAAGCATGCCTTCAAAGGTCTCTTGGGAAGGTTTCAGAGAAATTTTTAATCAGTTTTCTGTATGAAAAGAGTAATATGAGTCTGGATTGTGCCATCTCACTGAGTTATGATACTAACAATCTTGAGATCTTTTTGAACTATTCAAATTTCTGATGTCCAATAATTTTCACAGAGATAGCAATTAATACTTACCATAAACTGGCAATTCTTAGGGCAATTTCTGCAACCTAAGGAGTTCCTATGCTGCTCTCACTTGTATCTTAACCCAGCTTCAAAAATTAAAAAAAAATGTAAGAAGCTAGCCAGGTCTTTTGAGAGGTAGTGAAGAAAAAATGAAAAACTCCAAAGTTTCAAAGCAAAGTTGAAAACAAATTTATTATGTAATGATTGTCAAAGACTGGAGAGATTCTATTTTTCACAGATGTTTCTGGACTCTGAACTAGAGAGCTAAAAATCCTAATTGCGTTATTGCAGATATTAAATTTGCTGTCTTCCATCTTCAGTAGATTGGTCAATAGTTAGAGGGAATAGACCCTTATTCGTTGCTAAATTTTCCAATGTCTGGTCAGATTGCAGCCCTCCCTTTTTTTCTCAAGCGCGATATGCCTCATCTCACATCTGGCTCTGAGAAAAAATGAAATAATATGAGAACACTATATGCTGTTGTCCCATTGTCTCATTTTCAGAAATCAATGAAATGCCGCCAGAAGGATTCTGCAATGTCTTTATACCTTATGTTCAGGTGCTGCTAAATCCATCCAACGTATCCTTGGTAAACAGACCAAGTCACTGCAGCCATGTTCAGTCTGTTCAGTTGAGTAGCTAGTCCTTTTGAAGTGACAAAGGCAGCTAAACTGTTATCTTAGAATGATTCATTACTTTGATGACTGCCATTCTAGAAATTAATCTTGGGATCTTCATGTTTTAAAGCACGGATGCTGACAGACTGAAATAGGAAACTTAAGCTTCTTTGGATAGATTGCAATATGTTCATTTAGCCACTTCCAAGAAGAGTTTTCTACTATTTCCTTTATAACAGTGAAAGTTATATCATTGCCACACTATACTGTAGGAAATAAAGTTTAGCGATGCTTTGCAGTGGTGGATTTTAAAAAATTTTACTACCGGTTCTGTGGGTGTGGTTTGGTGGGCGTGGCGTGGCGTGGCGTGGCATGGCATGGCATGGCTTGGTAGGCATGGCTTGGAGGGCGTGGCAGGGGAAGCATATCGTAAAATTTATTTATTTATTTATTTATTTATTTATTTATTTATTGAATTTTTTTATACCACCCTTCTCCTTCCGGACTCAGGGCGGTGAACAACCAACTAAAACAACTGTATACAAAAAGTTAAAATAATTTTAAAATAAGTTATAAAATTTGGCCCATAATTTAAAACATTTCAATTAAAATCCATATCAAATGTTAAAACCCACATGGAGTCAGGTCAGCCTGGCTAACTGAAAAAAGTAGGTTTTAAGGGCCCAACAAAAAGTCTGGAGGTCTGGGATCACTCGTATCTCTGGGGGTAGATCGTTCCAGAGGGTGGGCACCACCACAGAGAAGGCTCTCCCCCATTGGGGGCGCCAGCCAACATTGTCTGGCGGATGGCACCCTGAGGAGGCCCTCTCTGTAGGAGCGAAGTGGCCGGTGGGAGGCAATTGGTGGCAGAAGGCGGTCCTGTAAATACCCCAGCCCTAAGCCATGGAGCGCTTTAAAGGTGGTTACCAACACCTTGAAGCGCACCCAAAAGTCCACTGGAAGCCAATGCAGCTCACGCAGGAGAGGTGTCACATGGGAGCGCCCCATCGCTCCCATAATCCCCCGCGCAGCTGAATTCTGCACCAGTTGGGAACCTCAGGGTGCATCTGAAGGGGAGCCCCATGTAGAGAGCGTTACAGTAGTCCAGACAAGAAATGACGAGTGCTTGAGTGACTGTGCGTAGGGAGTCCCGATCTAGAAAGGGGTGCAACTGGCGTATCAGGCGAACCTGATAGAAAGCCTCCCTGGCCACAGCCGTTGTATGCTCTTCTAAAGACAGCAGTGAGTCCAGGAGGACGCCCAAGTTGCGAGCCCTTTCCGTGGGGGCCAATGATTCTCCATTCCCTCCCCACTCCAGGGGAAGGTTACTACAAAATCCCCATTTCTTCCCAATCAGCTGAAACTTGGGAGGCAGAGAACAGATGGGGGCGGGGCCAGTCAGAATTTTTACTACCGGGTCTCCGAACTACTCAAAATTTCTCCAGAACTGGTCAGAACCTGCTGAAACCCACCTCTGATGCTTTGTCATCTTAACAACTCTAAGTATTTGATTGAGACCAAAAACACTTCCTTTTTTAAAAGAAACTAAATAGGACATATGAAACTAACTATTTTCAGTCACATTCAAAGCTCATTAGTCAATTTATTTCCCAAGTCTCCTAATGTTGCCAAATGTCTTCTGAGTGCTCCTGATATCTGGCAGACCTTCACAGCTCTGAGAAGACCAGAGCCAGAATCAGTGGGTGGAGTTATTTTGCATTCAGTATACATGATTTTGAAAATGTGAAAAAGGCCCACAACTGGACAGAGCCTTAAATTAAGTTTTTCATTCAGGCCATACATTTTTTAAAATGTGAATTACTGCCAACAGGTGGGAACAATTAACTATTATTAATTGCACTCCAGGAAGACAGAAGCGTGAACTTAACCCTTTCCCTCCCCTATTATAATTCTGGAGAACTTATTTGGGAAGGACAGAATGGGTGAGAGAGAAATACAATTTATGGTAATAGAAAATAGTTAAACATAAGAATTCAGAAATAGGTAATATCTTCTTATTATAATTCAGAATTTATTATATTTAGAAATAAAGTACACAATACACATTAGACCTGTGTCTATAGTGTTCAGACTTGAACAAATTCCTTGCTTGCAGTATGGTATGTATGCAGCACCCGCAGTATGGCATGTATGCAGTATGTCACATACTGTAATAACCAGTTCAGCTGGAAGCAAAAATGTGAGGGTGCATGCCTTCCACGCATGCACGCGGCATCGAAAAACTGATTATATAGGAGGTGATAGCACCAGAGCGGGGTGGGCGGACCCAGCCGCTGATCAGAAGTACCGGTTCGCCCAAACTGGTCTGAACCGGCAGCAGCCCATCACTGTATGTATGTTGTTGTTGTTAGTTGGGAAGTCATGTCCAACCCATTGCGACCCCATGGACAACGTTCCTCCAGGCTTTCCTGTCTTCTACCATCCTCTAGAGTTCATTTAAGTTCACCCCTACTGCTTCAGTGACTCTATCCAGCCACCTCATTCTCTGTCATTTCCTTCTTCTTTTGCCCTCAATCTTTCCCAGCATTAGGCTCTTCTCCAGTGAATCCTTCCTTCTCATTAGATGGCCAAAGGATTTGAGTTTCATCTTCAGGCTCTGGCCTCCTAAAGAGCAGTCAGGGTTGATCTCCTCTACAAACCAGCACAAAATCAGTAAGTGCACTAATGATAATTGTCCCTGTCAAATAACACTGCAAATAGATAACAGAGATATCAGGGCAGGAAATAAAACCCTTACCTTTAAAAGAACAGTGAGTTAGGTCTCAGTGGGGATGAGGTAGAATAAATGGGGGGAGAGAAAGTTTGAACAAAGTTATTATCTTTCCATCATTTTTTTACACAATAAAGTTTCAAAAGTATCAACTGCCATTAGAGTAGGTAGCTTTCAAACTGAAATGCCAGAAATGGACTACGCAAGAGAGGGCTGATTGTAAAATAGAATGCAGTAGCAAAAGTGGGTAATTAAAGAGGGATGCAGTCTTATATCTCCGCTGTACTATTTAGCGGATGGTGATGAAATGAAATGAATAAAACCATATGTTTGAATTAAAGCCTGCTTTGATTTATTCAAAGGACACTTTTGCAGCTGCATTCTGAGAAGGAAGCAACAATAAATCTTTGCTCTTTGGGATGCCCCATCATTTAGTAGCTCTCTGGAGAAAGCAGAACTGTCAGAGATTGAAAAGATGGGAAGACAAAGATGTGATCACATTTCATTTAATAAATACAAGATACTCCTTCCTGTTTCATTAGTTTTCTTTTTCCCTACATTTATTTTCCCCTCTTCAATTCATTTTTTCTGTTTGTTATGTTCCTTATAAAAATGCATAAGATTAATTTCCTTTAGATTGCTTCTTTCTCATTTGAAGGGGGGGAACCCTTTCATTTAAGCATCTGCATAGCATGTGCATTTTGCTGCCACTCTGTAGCTGACCTCGATTAGCTTTCACAGCAGCTGTGTGGTCCAGATACCTTTTTCCAAGTCAAGGCACTTGCATTTGTCATCTCTATTTATCAAAGTTTATGGAACATCTGCTATTTCGGAATTCTTTCCTTTGAATGCCATAATCTTTTTAGTTCTGTGCTCCAATAAACAACTTGGAGCAGGACAAAACTAACAGTAAGCATAATTCTCAACTGGCTGCCTGTGCAAACTCTGTCCAACAGCAACAACATCAGTTTGTTTGCTTGTTTGTTTGTTTTTCCCACATGAAATACCCTCCAGAATGATCCTATCCCTGAGCTACACTGATTTGGATCACTGTTTTCTGGATGACCCAGTGATTTAGCAATATGGTGGATCAATGCAAAAGCAGCAATGGCCTTAAGCTGGCAGAATGCTGGATAGCTCAACCTGTTCTCCAGTGGGATCATAGTGGAGCTGGCCAGGGAAGGCAAGCAAATTGGCATTTGGAAGAGGAGGACTAATGTTTCATTCCTAAAGCTAGTTGTTGGGGAAAACAGTCTAGAATGGAGAAAATATAAAAGTGATAAATAAAAATAATATCTGTTTCTTAAATAATATGTATTCGGGAAGAATGGATCTGTAGAAATCTGACTTGTATCAGTATACCTGTATACATAGTTTTCTATATTACTTCTTAGCAATCAATTTAAAGAAAAGTTCCTCAATGTTGTTGTCATATGACTTTTGTGTATGTACAGTATATACATGCCTGTGTATGAATATGTCTGTGTGTTTTGCCCATTTGGGACAACTTGAGGGTAGAATAAGAAGCAATAGATGGAAACTAATCAAGGACAGAAGCAACTTAGAACTAAGGAGAAATTTCCTGACAGTTAGAACAATTAATCAATGGAACAATTTACCTCCAGAAGTTATAAATGCTCCAAAACAGGAAGTTTTTAAGAAGAGATTAGATAACCATTTGTCTGAAGTGGTGTAGGGTTTCCTGCCTAACCAAGGGGTTGGACTAGAACAGGGGTAACCAACCTTTCAGACCTCAGGAACCACTAAAATCATAATTTTAAATCCCGTTTAAAATTAAACTTAAAAAGATAAATAGTATTTAGTGCAATATAAAAAATGCAAATAATTTTTCTGCAGACCACCAACATTTTCTCACGGACCACCAGTTGGTGACCTCTGGACTAGAAGACCTCCAAGGTCCCTTCCAATTTTGTTATTCTATCTTGTACTTTTTCCTACCACGTATCCCACATGCTGCTTTTCCTATTGTACCTATATTTTACTATGCACCTTACACACATAAATAGCATTTTTAAAGAAATTATTTAGGCAGCTTGAAGACAGCATCTATGAGCTATTTGAAAGTCTACTATAGTGGTTTAAGATATTTCAAAGTTAAAAATAATCCACAAGAGACTTCTTTAATTAACTTCCATTACTCAGTAAGTTATAACACTGTCTCTCACAGCCTAGGCACAAAATAAATATGCACTAGACGCCAATAAAATCCTGGAAGTTACATTCCTAGTGTATAACTGAAAAAGAAGAAATGAGCCCTGCAACTTTAATTGATCAACGCTAAACATTCCACCAGTTTTATCACATTGGCCAAATATTCTTTAACCCTTTCTCCCTAAGCATAATCTTTACTTCTTGTTAAATAAATACCTGGCATATGGACCGAAAATCAGTAGGTGGAAACAGGAACATCCAAGAAAACAATGCAGCCCCAACAATGAATATATTAGTATTGTTCCAATGCTTATGTAATTTGTAAATAAATATGCTTACTTACAGTGAACTATTTGATTTGAAAAGGCACTGATATTTAAAACAGAAAATTCTTTATTGATTTAGTTATTGTTCTTGCACTTATATGATAACATTGGTCATTTCAGCAATATAAATCCTACACTTTCTCTTGCATAGGAATTATTTGGTTGTTTATCATTTGCCATAAAATTCTAAAACTGGGAAGGATTCAACCATTATCTTGCTACAGAAGATCCTTTACCAATGGGTTCAGGCAGACACCAAATTGAAACCATCCATGAAAAACAGTCCACCACCTCCATAGCCACACTGCTCCACTGCCAAAATGCTTTTTCAAATGTTAGGGTTAGAGTTAGGGTTAGGGTTAGGGATAGCAACTATTGTATAGTCAGACGGTGTATAATTGACACTGGATTTTATTATAGATTTTAGTTGTTATTATTTTATACTAGAAGTTTTAAGTGCATATATACTGAGTGCTTTTATTTGTTCTGGTCTAAGACTGTAATTAAGGGATGTGGTGGCTCAGTGGCTAAGACACTGAGCTTGTCGATCAAAAAGTCAGCAGTTCAGCGGTTCGAATCCCTAGTGCCACGTAATGGGGTGCTCCCGTTACTTGTCCCAGCTTCTGCCAACCTAGCAGTTCGAGAGCACGTAAAAAATGCAAGTAGAAAAATAGGGACCACCTTTGGTGGGAAAGTAACAGTGTTCCGTGCACCTTCAGCATTTAGTCATGCCGGCCACATGACCATGGAGACGTATTCGGACAGCATTGCCTCTTTGGCTTTGAAACAGAGATAAGCACTGCCCTTTAGAGTTGGGAATGACTAGCACATATGTGCGAGGGGAACCTTTACCTTAAGGCTGTAATAATTGTTGTTGTTGAAATGCTTTTTCAAATGTTAGTCAAAATTTATTCCCAGTTTTGTAGTTTTGTAAATTTTTGTTATTTGTTAATTGTTGAATCCTGCCCTTTGACACAATAAAGGGTACTTTCTAAACACAGGATAGCATCATTTCCTAGATAATTTAGTATACAGAACTAATTTTCCCTGTTTCTATTAAAAATGTATTGTCAAAGTTATGGAAGTCAACAAAATGGTTGGTTCTCAATCCAACATGTTGTGTTTTCATATAACAATTATTTGCCTGATGTGTGTTATTATCTACAACTGCTTTGATGTTTAATTGTTTTGTTTTTCAGAGCTGAAATTAAAAAATGCCTTTAGGGAATTTTGAATCTTCTCATTAAAAGAGATAATTCTGAGTGGGGAAACCAAATTAAAATTATCTGAGCAGCAACTCAAAATTGGCACCTGACTACTTTGACATAAATCAAACTAGTTGCTAGTGCTAGTTTGCTTATATGGTTGACCAAATACTATGTAAACCTATAATCTGGGTATAATCTGTTGATTCTAGTGGCTATTACACTACTCTAGGCAAGATTAAAGGTGAATCTGTTCATTCCATCAGGTTGAGATATAAAACTAGCTATCATTGATACGTTGATAATACCAAACCCTGAACTGATAGGTGTCTCTCTGAGCCCCAAGGCACTTCACATGTTCAACTCTTGTGAATTCAAGGCTGAAGACTTCTCAATGAATTTTATTTTATTTTGGGGGGCACTGAACTCTAAAATGAGTTTCTTACACTAAGAGTAGAAAATAATAATAATAAAAACCACTGAAAAAAATTCATGCATATGAACAAACACCCTGGCATAACCAACAGCGCCACAAATTCCCTACCCCAAACCCTGGAGAAGAGTCAAGTCTGATTTTGTTTTTGTTTTAATATTTTTTATTTTTATTAATTAAGTAAAAAAAAAAATGAAACAAAAAAAAATAGATCAGAGAAAATGATTATCAAAAGCAATAGCACTTAGTCTTATATGCCACTCCACAATGCTTTACAGCATTCTCTGAGCAGTTTACACCATCAACATATTGTCCCCAACAATCTGCGTCTTCATTTTACTAACTTTGGAAGGATGGAAGGCTTAGTCGACCTTGAGCCACTCAAGGTTGAACTCCTGGCTGCGGGCAGAGTCAGCCTGCAATATTGCATTCTAACCACTGTACCATTATGGCTCCTATAATACATAAATACATATAATTATATACAGAACTATGTAATCCCTAGCTTCAAGTGCCTTAAATTTCCTTGCTGTGCAATAAGCATATAAAGCAACTAGTCATCTATGGATTTAAAAGATTTCTGTCATGAATGCATACAATTAATTTACCTGTTGCCATATAATCTACAATTTTGGTCTTTCAATATTGTACTGTTGGCAAGATTTTTTTCCCCAATGTTTTGCCCTCAGCCATGATTTTAGAAACTTTGGGATCATCATTAAAATGTAAATTTAGATTTATGGAGTTAGAAATGGCAGATTAAAAAAACTCCATGAAATGCAGAGCTGACTCTACAGCAAAGAACGAACAGCTTATGACCCATTTCTGGTTTCAAATATAATCACACATTTGCTATGGAAATTAGCACTTTACTCAATGTTTAAGGAGATAACAGTAGACAGACTTTCTGGGGAAAAAACTTGCCTGGGTGATTCTTCTTTTAAAAGGAAGGCACAAAATAGTCAAAATCCAGTCCAAGGTTCTGAGAACCAGATCAGGATTGTCAGTAGCCAGAGGTCAGATTTTCATAAGCAGAATCCATACAAATTTGGCTTACACAGGAGCCAAAGGTCAGACATTTGATTCCAACAAGAGGTTATGGATTAGGGCTGCCTCTTAAATCGGTCTAAAAACAGCTGTCTTTAATCAAATAATGTATTCCTTTGTTTCACGAGAAGCCTCATAGAACATATTTGCACTGCACTCTACTCTACAGAGTACAGGGCGGGGTGAAATCTACTTACCTTCCTTACTGGTTCGGAAATGCACGCGCCCCGTACTCATGCTCATTTCACTTGCACGTGCGCACATCACATGCACGTGCAGACCTTCTGCACATGCGCAAAACCTTCTGCACATGCACAGAAGGTAAAGAATACATTACTTCCTGGTATCCTCCGCCATCACTACCAGATCACTGAACCACCCGCCACGATCGCTACCGGATCATCCGATCCAGTCCGAACCGGGAGCATTTCACCCGTGGTACAGGGGTTGGGTGGACTTACATCATCATCATCTGACTGCTGCAGCTGTTCAGTTGGTGGTTGTGTTTCATCAGCATCAGATGATTCCTGGTTTTGTGTCTTCTGGAGAATGTTTTTAGAGTCATCATCATGAATCCTGGTCCATGATAGCTAGTGAGTAGAGTGGCTATTTAAACTTTTCTGAACAAAGAGGACAGGAGATTGTCCACATGTACTATGAGCAGTTGTTTCTCATGAAGAGACCACTAAACATCAAATTTTAAGCACTGAGAGACAAGGAGATAGCCATCTTGCTCAAATCACAGATGGTGCTTTTAAAAATATACTAAGTTTGCATCAGGGGTGAAATTTACCAGGTTCTGACAAGTTCTGGAGAACCGGTAAAGGAAATTTTGAGCAGTTCGGAGAACAGGTAGCGGAAATTTTGAGTAGTTCAGAGATACCACCTCTGGCTGTCCCCAGAGTGGAGTGGAAATGGGGATTTTGCAGTATCTTCCCCTGGAGTGGGGTGGAAATGGAGATTTTGCAGTATCCTTGCCTTACCACTCCCACCAACCCACACCACACCCACGAAGCCACACCCACAGAACCGGTGGTAAAAAAAAATTGGATTTCACCACTGGTTTCCATACTTCCTTTTCTAATCACATTTGGAAATTGCTTATTAACTATTTTTCAGCTATTAGAAACTTTGGATTAACAAGGTTGAATCTGCCTTCAATTCTTTCCTCTCCTTTTTTCTCTACTATATTCATTCTTTCTTCTTTAACTTTTCTACATTTTTTCTCTTCCTTTGCACTTTTTATTCTTTTAATTTTTCTTCCTTTTAGTTTTAGTTTTTAGTATTGAAATTATAACTTTTAACAAAATTATTATTTTCTTTTTAATAGCGGGGGTGACAGCTACATGATGTTTTAGACTTAGGGAGACCTTGTTCCAAAGGGCAGACACAATGTCAGAGAAGGCAAGCTTGTTATGTCCCAATAGAAGGAATTGTTTGTTTGAAGGGCAACAAAATACACTTGTCAGATGGGAAGAAACCATGGGAAATAGGCAGTGGTGGGATTCAAAATTTTTTACTACAGGTTCTGTGGGCATGGCTTGGTGGGCGTGGCATGGCTTGGTGGGCGTGGCTTGGTGGGCGTGGTAGGAAAGGATACTGTAAAATCCCCATTCCCTCCCCACTCCAGGGGAAAGTTACTGCAAAATCCCCATTTCTTCTAGTCAGAGGTGGTATTTACCGGTTCTCCGAACTACTCAAAAGTTCTGCTACCAGTTCTCCAGAACTGGCCAGAACCTGCTGAATACCACTTCTGTAAATAGGCAGTCTCTCAAATAACCAGGCTCTGTGCTGTGAAGGGTTTTATAGATGATAACCAGCAATTTTAATTACACCAAGATGCTCACTGGCAACTAATGGAAGCTGATGGTTTTATAATAATAGAGGCACAACTCCTTCTTACTCATACATTAGTCTATCATTGCATTTTATAATTAATATTTGTTTTTCCACTGGAGAAAGGATGTATTGGGCACTAGAAGTGCAATGTGATAAATTAGTGTTAAATGGTCTTCCCCCTCTGTTTTACTTAGCTTAAAGATATAAACATATAACATACTAGTGAATCTGGAATGTTAATTTTGGTCTTCATCTACTCTAAATTTGGAATTTCCAATAATCTGTTATATTTTGGAAAAGGTGTCCATTTGCCTTTTGAGATGAGCTGGAATAAACTTCTCATTTATACCTGCTATAATTTTTAAATTTAACATTAGATTTGTATGATGAACAATCCCTGAATTATTTTATCTAGAAAGGAAAGAATACAGTGGAGCTAAAATTCTATTACTTTTAACAGAATGTACACTTAGAGCTTCTGCACTGGAGACAAATTCCTTGTATGTTTAATCACGCTAGGCCAAATAAAATATTCAATTAATTCATTTTTTCCCCCTTTGATTCAGATGGATAGTGTACTAAAGCAGCAGGCAAAGTCTGCTTTGGGTTACCTAGCATGCAGTCACATGCCACATTTGAATGAATAAACTTTAATAAAATTAAAAGTTAGGAATGAGAGCACAATCAAGTAGCTACTGTAGCACTGGGGGGAAAAAATAGAAGTTTAATCTGAAGTAACACACGCTAAATAGCAGGGGGTTCACAGGGAGGGGGGTCAGAAAAATTCAAGAGGACAGCGAGTAGAAAACGAGTGTTGTCAAAAAGGGACTTTCCTTTTGATCCTCACAAAATCTCCCCTGCTAAGCTTATTTGCCTGAAGGAAGCCGCCACATTCAAGATGACAAAAGGTTGATAAAACAGGAAGCAAACATTATTTTTTTAAAATGTCTGTTTTCATTCCTGGAGGCTCAACAGAAGACATCTGCAAAAGGGAAGAAGATTATGCAGTCACGTGTTGCTAGAATATGCTAGATTTCCTGCTGTCCTTGGGGCATGGAAATCCAAAAGATGAGCACAAACTTTTGCATGCCTAACTCTGCATAGAAAAATAAGATGTGTGAAGTGAAAGAAATATATTTTCTATCTCTGACAAAGAATCGGGGCCTTTTTCATGTATACGATAAAATATTAGGATAGGCTCCTAGGACAATTTGAATATATTAAAGCAGAGACTGGATGCTTTAATTTAGATTCCTGCACAAAGTAGGAATAGTAACCTCTGAAAAAGTTTGCTGTTTTGTCAATGTCACAGCATTGTAACACAAGGTCCATCCCCTTTTTGTATGTGTGAAACATATAATGCATGTACAGAAGAGGTGGGGATTGTGATGGCATAAGGCTAAACAGGGCATTGAAGTCAATGGCCTAAATAGCCTTCCCTAACACTATGTCTACAAAATCAGGGCTTGGAATAAGTGATAAGCCCTCAGCCTGAATGATGTTTAAAACCTCAGGCTTTGTTCGTTTCATGTCTGCCTGAGATCATCAACAAGAAAAAAATATTTCTGACAAATAGTAACCAAGGGGATCTTGGCAAGTCACAGAATCAAAGAATCTGCATTTTCCTAGAAAAGGGGCAGTGTCAAAGAAACAAGAAGGAAGCGGAGTGGGGAGGGGGGAATTAGAAGCAGGGAATAATGATCAGCAATGGAAAACAGAGATTATCTGGGAAAAGGTGGATGTGAGAAAACGGGGAAGAATTTGAAAATTACGATGAACGCACGGCAGAGAGAAAGAATTGTAAAAAGGATTCCTAAGAAGATCGAATTTTGGAAGATCCCATGGAGGCAGGGCAGTATTTAGTCCAGAGGAGAGGGGAGGGGAAGGGAGGGGAGGGAGGAAGAGGAGGTGGAGGTCTACTATCCAATAAGCATCAGTCTTCATGCTAGATAGATTTCATGCTACAGGCATACTTTATGGAAACTGGAGTGAAAGTAATGGATTAGAAATTATCTTGAAAGATAAAATATTTGTTCAAAATATTATCTTTGGGTTACACTACATAAAAATAGTTCAAAAGTACTTTACTCTGAGCACAAAAATAATAATTACAATGACAAAAGCATCTCTGAAATCCTTCTTCCAATCCTCCTTGTCTGGGATGATGTAGAACAATTTCATACCATCAGCACTTCCACTCCCCAGTCTTTCAAAATCTTTCTGAAGTCAACCATGATTGTCTTCAAGCCAGCCAGCCAGTCTTGAAACACTAAGAACAAAGAGCTTCTCTGCCTGAGCAGTGAGCAGCCTTGTTCTTTAGTAATAAAATTACCAGCAACTCCACACAGAAGGGAAATAATATATAATATTCATATATCCTTAATTTTAGATGTCTGGAGCTGCTTTTGAACTGACATAGGGCCCTAAGTGTGTCAGCAGCCTAAAAAATTTCTTGCAACTCACCTTTCTTCCTCACTTTACTTTTCTACCCTATTATTCAAGTGACGAACAGCAAAAGTTTGGCTGTCTAAGCATCTAAGATTCTCTGGAAAGGTCAGAGAATAGAAAAATGAAACTCTGGGCCACCTATGGAGTCTTACTTGGCTGCCCAGCATGAGTCTTCATACTAGAAAGAATGACCGGATTAAGAATATAGTGACATTCAAAGCTCAATTTATGCTGTTCATTACAGGAAGAATGAAGCCCTATCCTCATCCTTGATTTATGACATTCTAAAAGACTACTGCTCTCCCAACAGGCATCTGGCTTTTGAGATCTGAGTGTCATTTAGATGTGAAGCAGGTAGCAAGAATGTTGATCATTCTCAAAGAATATCTGACCTTCCTGGCTTTCCCATCAATTGAGATGCTTGTTCTTTTTTATTCTTTGATAGATTTAGTACATAAAGTCAAGCAAGGGGGACCTGACAAGCCAATTTCCTTCTGTTATCTTCTGAGGCGATCTATTACCTCTGGCCTATTTAGAAACACAGAGCATTTCCACACCTATCCCAGGTTTCCATTACTAGGGAATGCTTGTTTCAATCCGATTTCTGTCTATATCAGATTGTATTCAGAGACTTTTTCACAACATAGTTGCCACCGTTCCCTAGGCTATTTGTCTTCTTCTAAAGTCAATCTGGGGAAAGTATACACTTCTGAAAATTCAACCTTGTTGCTTTTCAGATCCAATATATTCATATTCACAGTAATAGAATTAAATTTCCAAAAATGAGTGCACGCCTAATATGAAGTTAGATGACTCATGAAACAGCAGAGATTCTCACACAAGCTTCCTCTGTAGTTATTTCTGAAATTGAGAAAGTGATTGGGACTTCTCAATCTGTTACTTCTAAATTCAATGCAGATATTATGTAAATTTGACATAATTTACAGGTTCCTAAATTCTTTTGCTTTTTCCCATATCCCTCAGTATTTAGGGGTGCACTGAATAAGCATTTCAAAAAAGCACACCTAATATGACTGTAAACATTTGTACATTGCCATGTACTTTTTATGAAACATTTGAGAGGTACATATGCTTTGATTGAAAAAAATATATTTATAATCCCTATAAGGGGATATGGAGTTGGTGAACTCTTCTTCAAGGACAGCAACTTTCCTAGAAATACTAACTGAAGTAATAAAGGCAAAAGAAATTTGCCTTCTCAAAATATTTAAGAATGTAAATTTGAGTGCAATCTACATCACCACCAATGCAAATCCTTTTCTGAGAAAAGGATTTTATATTGATTAACATCTTTCCTATCATGGATCTGCTGTGGAACCTCTCCAAAGAAATTTCCAAATTGGCTTCCAGCGGAATCCATGGCAAAAATATACAAATCAAAACCTTTAAATCCAATAGAGATAACAACTAGCCACCTGCAAACCTGCCTTTAAGGTCATTCATTTGCATTTTTGTCTCTGTAATTTCACTAACTTACACTTTAAAGACTCTCTTTTGTGTGGGAGCATAATAACTGAATTTTTCTTACAGGGACAGAGCAAAGTATTAAACTGTGCAACTGCTTGTTGCATTTTTAATGCCAGCGTTACAATTTCAGTACTGCATTTTCAACATTGCCCACAGTTTAATACTTTGCTCTACTATGCAGCTGTTGAAGATAAATTTAAAAAATGATGAAATGTATAAAAGTGTCTAGAGAGATCAAAATGCTTTATGCAAGCAATGTGACTGAATCATAACTTGCAGGATTAATAGTCAACTGAGTGAAGCAAAACCAAAAAAAAATCCCTCTTTTTTCTTGTTTTCAAGAGAAAAGCTATCAACGCGAATAGAAATTTGCATACAGTTGTTTCAGGCTGTAGACAAAGGTTTTACAAGATGCCAACCAAAATACACTCTAGACCAATTTTTTCCTGTAAACAGTATGTTTGAATGGAACATGGTGCAATGTACATCCTGTAAGTTTTGTTAACACAGCTGTACAAACATTTTCCTCAGCAGTTAACAAGGCCAACGGCAAATCGGCAAACCTCTTGTATTTACTGGATAACTTTTTGCAGCACAGGAAAGCAGATGACAAAACCATCATGAAAGCTGCAGCAGAAAAGTCAATTTAACCAGTTGAATCATCTTTCTGAGATGATGGGTGCACTTGACAATGAAAGAACAACAGGAAGTCATGTGTTTAGGAAGAATTTTCACAACTGAAATCTATCCAGAACTGAGCAACCAAAATGATATGGAGTCTGGGGAGAAAAGGGAGGGGAATGGTTGGGGGCATTTGGATATGTTTACCTGAAGAAGAGAAGACTCTGGGGAATGTGATAGATACATTCAAGTGTCTGAACAGGGCCATGTAGAAGATGGAAGAGGATTGTTGAAGAAACAATGAACAGAAGGTGGTTTTGGTCAGGAAAATATGACATCATTGGTGAATGGACTGCTGAGGAGGTGGTGGACTGCCCTTTTTGGGGGAGGTGCTTAAACAAAGGGTGGATTCTCATCTTTCAGGGATGAGAATCTCATCTGTTCAGAAACAATTGATTCCTATAACAATTGATTCCTATAAAGAGGGTTGGACTCTCCAAGATCCCTTACAACTCTTCATTCCATGACTCTTTAATTCCAAGTCACCCAACAGGGAGACCCAAGCTCACAAGAAATCCAGGAACCTTAGAGAAATAATATTTTTAAAGAAGGGAAGGAGCTATACCCAAAAAATATCAGCAAATGCAGTGGTTCAAAAATAAATCTTATAAAAGAAGCAATGGATAAACTGGATCCTTTTTTGTTTGTTTGTATGAGAGGGTTGACTATCTCCATCTGTCTTTTATTTTTTTTTAAAGCCAATTAAATTTGCTATTATGTCATTTTTCACTGACTGTGTGAAAACAACCTGACACAGAGCAAAAGGACAAAGGTGTACCAATGTCCTTACTTATTGTTATGGGCAGCCAATTCTCTGAGCAATAAAAAGACTGAGAAGCTCCCTAGGTTTCTTTTTCTTTAGAATGAAGTACATGAAGGCTTTTTCTGGTACTTCGTAATATATTTGTGCTTACATAGAGATACACAGATTGACTATATAATCATAATGACGACAGGTGCATTTCTCTTTGCCCTGCTGTTTATACTTCCGGCATCATAATGAGTTTTGAACTAAACCTACACACACTGATATTTTTTATGTTTGATTAGGCCTCTTAAAAAAAGTTTTGTCACCACAAGATACTGTTAAGGATAGATGAAAAACTAATAAAGAAAATTTATAATTACCTATTGAATTTTAAGGGACACTATGGCTCAGTGGCTAAGATGCTGAGCTTGTCAATCGAAAGGTTGGCAGTTCAGCGGTTCGAATCCCTAGTGCCGTGTAAGAAAGTGAGCTCCCGTTACTTGTCCCAGCTTCTGCCAACCTAACAGTTCGAAAGCACGTAAAAAATGCAAGTAGAAAAATAGGGACCATCTTTGGTGGGAAGGTAACAGCATTCCGTGTGCCTTTGCCATTAAGTCATGCTGGTCACATGACCACGGAGATGTCATTGGACAGTGCTGGCTCTTCGGCTTTGAAATGGAGATAAGCACTGCCCCCTAGAGTCAGGAACAACTAGCACATATGTGCGAGGGGAACCTTTACCTTTTATTGAATTTTAAAATGGAAGAAGAATGTGTAAAAGAAACCATGATAGTATGGGCAAAAAACTTTGGGTATACAATAGAACTGGATAATTGGCAAAAATTATGGGAAAGAAATTACAAGTTAAAGATGTCAACAGCATACAAAGAAAACTTGTACAAAATGTTTTATAGATGGCACTTGCCATCAGCAAGAATGGCAAAAATGTTCCCAAATACATCTCCAGTGTGTTGGAAATGTAAACATCCTACTAGCATATGTGGTGGACCTGTCCAACGGCAAAAAAATATTGGTCAAAGATAAAAACGTGGTTAGAAGAGATGACAGCACAACAAATAGATCTAGAATCAGAACTATTCTTACTAGGTATACTACCAGGGAAATACAATAAAAGAATACATATTTAATATTACATATAATAACAGCAACTAGAATCACATATGCACAAAATTGGAAAAATGAAAGTACACCTATAGACGAAATGGTAATAAAGAAAATATTAGAATGTGCCAAATTGGACAGGTTAACGATGGAACTTAAGGATAAAAAGGAAGCAGAGTATTACTTAACATGGCACTTATTGTACAAATGGTTAGATAACAGGTGCAGAGATGAGTAACTTAATAACGAAAGAAGATTAACAAAATAGAAATACAGTTATATAGATATATATAAGAATATATATTGTAAGCAATAGTACTATTGGATTGTACGTGACTATAGATTAAAACGTATAGAGTGATAAATTTATTTATTTATTTTTATTTATTAGTCCAATTTATATGCCGCCCTTCTCCATAGACTCAGGGCGGCTTACAATGCATTATAGCAATAGCCTGCATACTTTTTTGTATATACCTGCTTATTAGGGCTTTCGAACCCCCCTACCTACCTCGAAAGGATGGAAGGCTAAGTCAACCTTGAGCCTGGTGAGATTCGAACTTGCACTAATTGCAGGCAGCTGGTAGCTAAGTGCTACCATGTATAAATGTATAGAGTGTTATGGTACAACTATGAAAATAATGGTTATAACTATGAAGTACAATATTATGTATTTAAAAGAGACTATACTATATGACTACAAGAATAATGGTTATAATCAAGGTGTATAATACTATGTATACTTAAAAAGAACTTGATACAGCCAGCAACTGTCGTTGCTAAACTGGAAATGTGATGTATAATAAAGGAAAATGTATAATAAAAATATTTTTAAAATAAAATAAATAAATATAAATAAATAAAAGTTTTGTCACCTGCAGGAATTGACCATTGGATGAGATACATCACATATTACATTTTCACTAACCTTATATCAAGGGGTGGGGGCCACCAGTATCTTCAAATTGCTTTAGGGTCAACCTACTTCTGTCCATTTTAAGTCTGCATCTGATGATCATTATGAATGTGCTGTTTTACAAAGCCACTGAGATTAACACGTACTTTAGCTGGGGGAAGGGGAGGGGAGGAGGAGAATTTTTATGAGTCATTGGAGGGATGGGTGGGTGGGTGGGTGGGTGAATGGATGGATAATAAAATGAAATGTCATAATATATCCCAAACATCAAATAGGATAGGGACCCTATTAGTCATCAAAGGAAGTGACAGCAGGTAACCAGCCACAACACATTATTCATTTCATTTTAGAACCTAGTATTCTTAAATTAATCAGTACATGACATACCCCTGGTGTTGCAATGGTGGCTCAGCCCCTGAAATACCTAATACATTGACTCATGGTTAAGAGGAAGGAATTGAGCTTCTGTTTTTCAAAACAGTCACTCCTGTTCTGTTTATATAAAACCAGAGCTGTTAGTTTTACATTTTTATCAAAAGTCATTAGAAAGAAGGATTTTGCTCTTAGATAATTCCTGATTTGCCAGATAAATCCTGGACATCATAGTTGGATATTGTTCTTGATTGGGCCAGGCAACAGTTAGTCACTCACTTCTACTGGCTTCTACTTATTGTCCATGTGCCTTTAACTGGAAACAGGTCCTTAAAGAGGAGTAATAAGGAGCACCTGCCTACAAACCTGTGGTGGGTTCCTCCCAGTTCGGACCGGTTCAGCTGAGCCAGTAGCAGTGATGATATGATGTCACCGAACCGGTTCTGCCCCACCCACCCACCCACCCCACTCACCCCCCCACATTATTCTTACCTTTTATTTGGCCCCACCCCCAATCTATTGCTGCCTCCTGGGTCCCAGCTGATGGCTAGACGAAAAAAAACTGTTTAAACTCTTGGGGGAGGGGCTTCAAAGGGCTGCCCTACAGCTGATCAGTGTTAAAAGAAAACAAATGAGTAGACCGGTGCCTGTAAAAATATATGAGTAGATCAGTGCCTGTAAAAATAAATGGGTAGACCAGTGCCTGCAAAAAATAAATGGGTAGATCGGTACAGCTCTGCAAGCAGTTAAAAGCCTGGTAGACCAGTACCTCTGCTAAATCCTAAATAATTGTCACATGACCATCAAGCCATGCCCACAAAATAAGCCACACCCACAGAACTGGTAGTAAAAAAATTTAGAACCCACCCCTGCTACAAACCTCTGCACAGGAGACCCTATGAATCCTCCACAACCATTCTTTTTGCAATAAGGATGCATTGAAGCCCAACAGATTAGTCAAAGAGTAACTACTTTACCTAGGATTTTATTTGGAATTCCTTACAGGTGATCATTGCCTTCCCTTAATTTTTCTATTTTACTTTTTTCCCAATAAGTTCCTGTTTTAAATTAAAAAAAAATTGGCTTTGTCTGTTTTAGAAAGAGATTCTCATTAGATCATTTTCTTATGAACAAGACAATAATAGGACATTTCCTTCCAAAACTCCTGCACAGCTGGAGTAGGGGATAGTGACAGGATAGTGGGGAATGGAATGAATCCTGTCACAGCTGAAGAAGCTTCTTGGATGAGAAGCGAAACATCTTCAAAAGAAAAAAACAAGAAACTCCAGTTGCCTCCTGAAAAAGCACCTTTGGGGCAACCATGACCTAGATGACTGAGTCTCTACAGATTTTTAGCTGTCCCTTGTGTTTCAGAATTGGTACAAGATTTGGTAAATTCTAATTTTCTGAGCTTTGAGCACCAAAACACTTTTATTTTACCTTCCTAGAGCCAGCTGAGGGAACATACCTGGTAGAAAGACTAAGAATTCCTTAGCTTGGGAAGACTATAGAGTGGCAGGAGTTCCAGCCTGACTGTTGGCAGCTTTTCAAATTGCTTTTTATTCTTTAATCCTTGTATTGAGGAACTCTTGGAAGAAGGGAGCTAGTTTGATGTAGTGGTTAAGACATAAGGCTATAAACTAGTACAGGGGTCAGCAACCTTAAACACTCAAAGAGCCACAAAGGTTCTAACCAGAAGTCCCCATTCAATGAATTGGAGTCCAGTTCCCCCATCATAGCCTCCTCCTAGCGCGGCGCCCTTTTTCCTCTGCTGACAGGAAGTCCGGTTCCCCCACCATAGAGTCTCCTCCTAGTGTGGCATCCTTTTTCCTCTACCTGTCCTAACCAAAAGCTCTATCAATTGTGGAGCCGACCAGCAACAGGGAGCCACAGCAGAGGGATGAAAGAGCCACATGCGGCTCCAGAGCCACGGGTTACTGACCCCTGAACTAGGAATTCTAGTATCACCTTAGACACAAAGCCAGCTTGGCCTTGTCACTTTCTCTCAACCTTAGGAAGATGGCAATGGCAAATCACTTCTGAAAAACCTTGCCAAGAAAATTGCAGGGACTTATCAATGCATCCACCCAGGAATCAACAATGATTTGAAGGCACACATACATAACTGGAAGAAGCAATCTGCCAGGGAAGTTTTAAAATTATCCCCCCACTGGATTTCTGATAGTACCTTCATTCATCATAGATTCACACTGGTACATTTAAAATGGTAGAGATTTACAAATGAGATATCTTGGGAATGTATAACGCCCAGTTGTGGTATACTATCGGTAGTGTCATAACAATGACATCAAAATGAATGATGTCACATGACATGCTTGAATCCTGACATCTGATATAAGTATTTTGCAGTATTTGTCATGCATGCTTTCTTATTCACCATCCAGTCATCCACAGATTGCATAAGCCCATTGTATCTATTTAAAAGATATCAGTGAAATCAAGGAAAATGCTGGCACTTTACTCCTGGTGCATTTCCCAGTGAACTTCCTGTTGGTCTCAGTTTTTGTTTGAGTAAAAAATTATTTCAGGTTGTGATGGATTTCTGATTAATCGTTTTTCAGTTTATCTTGCTTTGTTCCCCTACTCCAGGCTCTCTTCTGACATCTCAACCTTAATGAACACCACCAGGTGTTAGGAAGCCATTACCAGTCATAATGGGTTAGGTGAGTCAGTTGTTTAATTTGGTAAATGCAATTTTACATGTAGCCTTAACTGAAAATAGAAGATGGGGTTTTGAGGGGGGAGAGAAATAATATGCTATTTTAATAAATGTTACAGCAGACTTATGGAATGGGTTAAAGAAAGCTCATAATGCTATCCTTTTATAGTGAATGCCCGTAGATTTGCTTTTATTTGGTACCTTATGTATTTCCATACAAACTGCTACATAATGGCTCTGCCCCCTGTCTTTTTAACATTTAATATTAATGAGTGGGAAGAAAGATCATTGACTCCAGTTTACTGATGCTTCAGGGCCACGGCAGGAATTCTGTCCCAGAGAAAAGGCTTCATCCTAACATTTCCTGCCATTTTAAAAACCATGACCTCTCCTGATCTGAGGAAAAGATTATTATTACTGTGCTGGTACGTCAATGAAACTAATTGCCATCTAAGGCAAACAGTAAGTACTAGGAAGATACTTTAAGCCCAGGGCTAGATGAGTCCACCTTGCCTTATTAAGCAATCATGATGATGATTCTGGTCTCCAAGAAGCAGCTAGGAGAACAGCTGTGTGGGGGAAATTATTTACCTGTTCTACTTTGCAAATGACATTTGCTCGCTCCTGAAAATGATACCTGAGCTAGAGCATAAATGATAAACTGCTAGAGATGAAGCAGTAGTTTGGAAGTGTATTTCAAGATACACAAATATTCCATGGCTTAATAATTTCTTCTGTTTTAGTTTAGTGTGGATATCAAGCCGCACTAAGATTTATAGCTATGTATTTGGTAGAAAGCCAGCCAATTCGGATTCATTTAAACCACAGTTAAACATGATTGTATGGATCAGGAGTGAAATGCTACCAGAACTGGGCAACGATCAGCAGTGATGCGCAATTTATATTAGCTAGAATCATCGGATTTCCTGCTTTCTAGCTAATTTAAATTGCGTGGCACAGCGGATTCACGGATTCACTGTTCTACTTACCTTCCAAGTAGGCTTCAAAATGTTCCTTTTTTAATGAAGCGCACGCTTGGTAGCAGACTCACAGACCCGGTAGCAGACTTCAGAGGATTTCACCGCTGGTATGGATGTTTGTGTTTCTGATAGTGGAAAATTGGTGCAATGAAAGACTAGTGAGCAGTCTTGTAACTTTAAGAGATAGAATATTTATTTCAAGGGGGGGAATGGCCAAATTTAGGTCCTAACTATATTCTATGAGGGCAAAATTAGAAAGCCAAACAATCCATGTGCATCTTGGGAAGAAATGCAGAAAGAGGATTCTGACATGAGCAGTCCAGTAGACAAAGAACAGGTAAAATGGGATACAAAGTAAATCTCTAACACTCTATTTATGACTGAAGTCACAATTCCTACATCCCTTCTCATTGGCTTATGCATCCACTCATAACCCAACTCTTTAAGGATTCTGGGTCAATTTCAAGGCAAAAACTTGCTGAGTTTGTTTGCCAAGATTTCTTTTGATGGGCAATATGTCAGTTCAGGTCACTTCTACCTTGTGTGAAATTTTATTTGACAAATACCTGATTCAGCTTTTCATTCTCTGCCCTTGCTGCTTGTTTTGGGCCACAAGTGTTATTCTGAAGCTTTCACACCTTATTCCTCTTTCTTCTGAAACTGAATACCTGTAAACAAGTAGAGACCTTTTTTAATTTCTCCATGTAAAAATGTAGCCAATTACATCAAGGTGATCTACTTGCATATTCTTTGCTATTGCTGCAGTTGATCAGTGTTCTTAGAGAAAATAGTGTTTACCCAATTCAAAAATCTCACCATACTCCTCCATGCATTTCTGAGTATATCCCTTAGCCGTTTACACTCTACCATTCTTTTTTTTTTCCCCTGTGGGCAACTAGACAGGTTTCCAAGCATTGATCTTGGTAGAGAACTTTAATCTCCTCTTCTGCAGCATTTCTTTATTTTTTTTTAAATCAGTGGCTGATGTCCTTCCACATAAAGGGCTCCCTTATGGTAATACTGGAAAGACTTTGAAGTAGAACACCTTTCTTGAGTCCCTTAGAACAGGGATCTCCAACCTTGGCAACTTTAAGCCTGGAGGACTTCAATTCCCAGAATTCCCCAGCCAGCTTTGCTTTGCTGGCTGGGGAATTCTAGGAGTTAAAGTCCTCCAGGCTTAAAGTTGCCAAGGTTGGAGATCCTTGCCTTAGAAGACCAGATTGTAATGTTTCAATTTCTTCTTTCTGGCTCTGTTAAATGAGGTTTCCCACTGCATTTTCATCCCCATTATCTGTGCACAATATTTCATGTTTTCTCCAAAATACATTGCTCGTTAATGCCATACAGTCTTTGCATTTCTCTTCTTTATATACATATAGATGCTTAAATTAATTGAAAATTTTTTACAGAAATAAAAGATAAACATGAAATTAGAAAATATTATAAAGTATAGAAAGTTAACACATAAAGAGATTTGCTACAGAAGATAGAAATAGTGAATCTCTTAAGCAGATGTGTTTCTTAAGCGGGGCTTAAGCACTTTACTGGGCCCATTACCATATTACATTAAAATTGCTTTGTATGCAAAGAGAGCCTTCCTGAAAGTGGAAATCCAGCTCAAGCAATAATTACCCAAGCACGGCACATTTATAATGTTAATGGAAGGAAGGATTATTTAAGGAAATATATAGAAGGGATAGACAATGCCTGGCTCTTAGCTAGTGGCACCCCATCAGGTGAGAAACAGTCAGCTAGAGTCTCCATGTGTCCATGTGTTGAGAACAAAGGCAGAAAAAAGATCCTGAAATTAGCAATATCAGAAACAAAGAGTAGGCCATTACTCTCTTTCCCTCTCTCTCTCTCTCTCTCTCTCTCTCTCTCTCTCTTTCTCTCTCTCTCTCTCTCTTTCTCTCTCTCTCTCTCCCAGTATCTATCTATCTATCTATCTATCTATCTATCCTCCCCCCCCAACCCTTTTCTTCTGTTTAGTAGGCTAAGAGTTTCTGAGTCTTAGCCTACTAAAAGTCAGGGACTCTAAAATCACATGTCCAACAAAATAAAGCAAGCATTTGCCCAATATGAAAACCCACACTATTAGATATTGCATTAAGCACCCTACCAAATGGATTGCCAGCGTGGAGACGTGTCTAAGACTACTGTAAGAGAAAACTTACCTTTCCTAAAGTTGTTTGTTTTTGCACTGTTCAAATGATGGTTTGAATACAGTTAGGCTAAGTGTGCTTGCAAAGCAGCAATATAAACAGTGTTTGTATTCTTGGAGGGTCCTCCAAGAATCTACATTGCAGTAAACAGTTTTGTTTTCCTTTTTATCATACCATAAATATTCTGAGGTGAATAGTGATGTAGCCTAGTTTTCCAATATCAAATGATTCACTGTAGCTCAAGAAATAGACCAATATATAGGATTGCAAACAACCCCAGAGGTAAATCACCAAATAAAGGCAGTACAATGTATGCCAGTTTCTAATGACCCTTACTGAAACAAAATCCCTTAATTTCAAATATATGCTGATGAAGCCTGAGCTGGCAATGAGTAATTTACACCTAGACAGTGGGTAACTCAAAAAAAAAAAGACGTAGTTGCCATTGAGGAAAGTATGGTTTTTACAAGGCATCATTATGGGTACAAAACCCAGAATGCAACACTGACAGTATTTTTAAAATCTGCAATTGATCCTATGATTATGATAAGAATGCAAAGCAGTTCTTATGCCTGCACATTGGGAAAGAATGAGTTAAAAAGCAGCATAAAAGGATTGAAGAAAGTCTATTACATGTTGCAAGAAATAGGGAAAACAAGAATTTAAACATTATTTGTGTTGTGAGGAATGAGGGAATAGGTAATTGTTCCTGTTTTTCATAATATTTGGAACCAGGGATAACCAATGAGCAAAATAATAGAAATTTAAGGTATTTGCAAAATCTTTTACTAATATTTTTGCATTTGTGCTGAAGATACTATACACATTAGTGGTGGGTTTCAAATTTTTTTACTACCTGTTCTGTGGGCGTGGCTTGGTGGGCGTGGCTTGGCTTGGCGGACGTGGGAGGGGAAGGATACTGTAAAATCTCCATTCCCACCCCACTCCAGGGGAAGGATACTGTAAAATCTCCATTTCCTCCCAATCAGCTGGGACTTGGGGGGCAGAGAATAGATGGGGGTGGGCCAGTCAGAATTTTTACTACCGGTTCTCCGAATTTCCACTATCAGTTCTCTGGTCAGAACCTGCTGAAACCCACCTCTGATACACTTTTTTTTTTTTTTGTCTAACTAAACGCACTGAGTATATCATCTCTTCCAGCCTATGCCAAGAACAACAGAGTCTGTCTTGTAGTTTTGCCTAGATGGGCTTTCTCAATGATGGACGCTTCCTTCTGAAACACTTTTGGCATTTATGAGGCATCATTTGGGGGTCAAATAAGGTCTACCTTCAGCCTTATTTTCTGTCCCTGATTTTGCTTTCTATTGTATCCTCACTTTTTCAACAGTTTACTGTTTATATTTTAATGTATAATGTGGCAACATAAAATATAGTAAATAAATAATAATGATAAGTTGTATAAAATATATTAATAGTCATAAATCATTTCCTTTTTAAAAAATATCCTTAGCTGGGAACATCTTATAATGTCCAGTTCCCAAGAGAAAAGGAAGAAAATAGACAGCACTAATGCAATAAACAAACACCAGAATTGTTAATCCCTTGAAATCTGTCACCCACCTTTACTCTATTTTCAAGGCCAAGCAGCTGACCCATTTTCTTTGAGAAGGACTTGTCACTAGGGATGTAAAAGGCCACCTTTGATCAAAGCAGGACTTTCTAGCAAAGTAATCCTTGCCTGCAAAGAACAGAAAGAAAGGGAAGGTATGGAAACAAATTCCTTTAGAGGTGATTAGCTTTGATGTGAAGAAGCCAGAAGGTCTCTGCCAGTATAAAATAGCACAAATATAACTCTAAGGCTAGCAAATATGTCCAAAAACAAAGAGTTGCATTTCCCAGTGTTGCTTCTGAAGTAACAGAAGGCATTTTATAATCTACATCAATTTTACCTTTGTAATAAGACCTACTACAATTGTCAAATAATTACACTGTCACAAGAAACTTTCCCTTAGCTATTTGCTGTAAACACTATACATCTAAACTAGCTTTGATCTAAATGCATTTCCAAAGTTTTCTTCTTCATTTTTGGAGAGTTGCAGCCTTAAGCTATGATCTTTTGCAGATAGAGACCCTTCTTGACCCTTTCTCTTCTTTTGAAGACACCACATACATTAAAAGTGGAAAGAGTTGCAATGCTGATGTGGTCGTTCCTTTCTCCAGTTCTCTCTGACCCTTACTAAGTTGGCATTAATCTTTCTGTTTCATCACTGTAAATCACGATAAGAATATGACTATATCTCGTTAGAATGTATCTGAAAGCTTTTTCGAAGAAAGCTGAGAAATGTGTTGCCTAGAGCAGTGTTGGCGAACCTTTTTGTCACCGAGTGCCGAAACCAGAGTGGGAGCGCCGGGAAACTGATCTTCCCGTTTCCAGCACATGCATGCACACCAGCCATCTGGTCTTCCGGTTTCCAGCGCGTGCATGCGCACCAGCCACCTGGTCTTCCAGTTTCCGGTGCACATGTATGTATGAAGTCTAGCTGGCTGGCGCGCATGTGTGCACTGGAAACCAAAAGACCAGCTCCCGGGCACGTGCATGCACACCGGGCAACTGCTCTTCTGGTTTCCAGCACTCCCACACACGTGAAGACCTCATGTGTTCTGGAACCTGGAAGAGCAACTGGCAACAGCACGCATGTCCAGAGAGAAGGCTCTGCGTGCACTTCCGGCACACATGCCATAGGTTTGCCATCACGGACCTAGAGCATGATGGGGACATTTTCCTATGTTCATCTCTGAAACACAAAACAGGAAGGCAGGAAGCAAGAAGGACTAGGAAGGATGAAGAGAGGAGACCACAAAGCTATTTCTTCCCCCCTTCATTTTATGTGCACCTTCCCAGTCCTCTTTGCTTCCTATCTCTCCTGTTCTGTTGAGATTTGTGTCTAAGGGAATCATCTTTCTCTTTTACAGTAACTAATGCTATGCCAAAATCTGCTTTGTGTGAGGATTTTGCTTGCGGTCATTTTAGAGCTTATTTTCTTCTTAAAAGTGGCAGATGGTGCTACTACTGGTATAATTTTCTATTGCTTGTCTTTCCATTGCGCTGAAGCTCCCCGAGTGGCCACAATTCTCATTCTAAAACAGCCCTTTGGGAAGATTTCTCTTTGGATTTAATTGAAGCACAGGAAGACAGAGAAGCTGCAGATCACTTGTGAGATTATTGCAAATAAAAAGAAAGGACATCCATATGCACCTCTTGGCCACTCCATAATTAAATCAATGCAGCACACATACCCCATGAGAATTTTCAGCCTTTGTGAAAATGTGAACTGTTTTCTCTTTTCAAAGACATTTTGAAAGCAAACTCACTTTCATCAAATTAAAAGAGAACTAAGGTAATTAAGAGTAAAAGATTCAGGTAAGTCATTCAATGTGTATTGACAGCTGCTTTAACAGATGGTTTGTCTCTGACTAAGAAACTTCACCTTACATCACCAATCAACCTTTACCCATATTGTATGGTGGAAGGATCAATTCCATGTTGCTACATTCTTGAATACCAAAGGAAGGGCAAGTATTATCATGAACAAAGACTGCGTACAAATAGATACAGCTCAGAACTGGGTCTGATTGATCCAAGTTTCCTTACATTAGCCCACATTATAATGTACTTTTAAAAAATGGTTGGAATAAAGTCTATTTCCTTTACATATTTCATTATTCCAAGAAGCTAAATGATGAACATTTAGGGAAGACAAAAAGAAATACTTTTTCATACAGTATGAAGTAAAAGAATGGAATTATTTTGAGAAAATGTAGGCAGAAAGATAGAAATAAATGTATTTTCATCATTTTGGAAATAAAAGTTTGGGGAAATGCCTATTCCAGTGAAAGAGAGGTAACAAAAATAAAGTGCTTTCCATCTCAGTTGTATAAATAAAATTCATAAGTCTAGACAATTGTTGAAACCACAAATGGGAAACAGACTGTAATGTATAATTCTCAAAAGAACAATAGAAAGTGATTTGTAATTATAGCTTCAGCAAACATCTGTGTAGTATGAGGTGTTAAGGGAAAAAGTCATATTTTTAAAGAATCTTATTCCCTATAGGATAAATCAAACTCTATATACATATTTCAGGGAAGAGTAGGTAAGAAATTTCATGGCAGCAAGACTGCTTTTCTTATACAGCTTGATTTGTGTGGGCTTGCATCTAAATAGTAAAAGAAAAGTTATTTGATGCAGATTTTCCCTACCACCTGCTAGCTCCTTGAAAACCATTAACAACCGATAAGTTGATCTCTTCCAGAGTGTTGGACTATCTTGGGAGTTGTAAATCAGTACACCTGAAAGTACTAGGCTGATAGATGTTGAATTGGTATTTTAAACTGCGTTTTGTAAGATCCAGGTTTAAATTTCTATCATTCAATTATAAAGCTTATCCATATCTTTGAAACAATCATTTGTTCTCAGTATCATAGAACTGAAAGTAGTTTATAGAACTGAAATAGAAAGTGGATGAATCATGTGCACCAGTTTGATCTCTTCGGAGGAGCATTGAAATAAAATGTAGTAAGTAACTAACAAGTAAGTTCACATATAGTTATGTTAGCCAGTGGAAGAGCTCTGAAAATTTTATGAATTGTATCACTTGAGCCTTTAGATTTAATTGGCTATTTAAGAAGAATGACGAATCCAGCTACCAAGTGCCTAATCCAGTTAGAAAACAAGTCTAGATAGCTGAGGAGTGTGTTGCTTATTTTTTAAATCATAATAGGATTTAAACTTGGGGAGGATGTATAAGGTTTTCAAATTTCTAAGGGTTGCACTTTAGAGAGATTACACTTTTCCCATGATCGATATATATATTTTCTTAGATAAAGAAACATAGTTACAGGTTATTCATTTAAATTTTATTGAAAAGTTCTCCAAACCATATCAATAGATGAATTGCATGAAACAACAATGGATAAAAGATAATGACATCCATATCATGTAGGTTCTATAGATCTTATCACAAGCATTAAAATTTCCCATCATTGTTTGTTTTCTCTTTTCCTTCAGTAATTCTTTCATCTGTTAAACAAAGAGAAACTCTTCTTCAACTTGCCAAGTTGCCTTGCTGGTTGTGCTATTTGCCAATACTGCTGCTGCTAAGTCTCCCAAATCTACTTCCATAATATCAATGAGGTGTGATATCTCTCTAAAACAGCAACATGGCACATCCTCATAAAACAATATTGTCTGATTATTTTAAAAAAGAGAGAGAACATATTTTCCATACCTAACTACAAGCCAGGATCTTAGTATAGGAGAATAAAAAACAAAAGAAAGTGAGAGATAGCTACAACCACATCCCTTAATATATTACAGTCCAAGAGACTTTATATACTTTTTCCCAATTTAGAATAAGCAACTACTAACAAATTTAAAGCAGTGGTAGGCAATATTGCACTAGTATGCCACCCAAAACCACTTCTGTTGATGACTCCGGACCATCTGCATTTTCAAACTATTATTTTAATTTTAAAGAATTAAATAAGCTAGCATGCTGCAAAGCAAAATTCTAAACTCTAGTATCACATGCATTTATAGCAATGCTCTTTCAGCCCACAGAGTGACAGCATATTATGGGCCTTTTGCTTAATGGGTATTTTCTGACTTGGCCATGCCCATCATGATAACAATTCGATGAAGGTTGCTACTACATGCTCTCAAAACTCTAAACATGCCCCTGATTCAAACAGGAAAATTCCACATATGTCCCTGATTTAAAAGCATTCTTCTAAATTTCTATAATCTAAATATAGAGCAACAGCTGGCCACAACAGGATCAAATATAGTAATCATGTAACAATGTTTTTTTAATCCTCTGCTTTAAAACAAATACCACAGAATCTTTTCATATTGTCGCCACTCATAGTTTAATGCATTAATAAAAACATCTGTCTCTGGGTAAAAAAAAATATTAAAAAATGGATTTGTAGGGTTTAATTCTCTGCTGCCATTCAATTGTCTTCCAGCTATGGTTTAGTTATTCTGGAGAACAGCTAGAATATAATTTGATAGACTAAGGCAACATTATGCTAAAAATATTATTCTTTCCTGTGTCTAATAGAGTCAAGGAAATTGGGAGATTTTGCTTTTCATTAAATAACTCATAGAACTACAAGTTAAGGATGGGGAAAAATGTTTGCATTCTTGTAACAAGGAAGACACTTACCTCTAGTCAACCCAATTAAATGTTTCCAATTATCGTATAAAAGCTACCACCTTGATGAAAAAGAAAGGAATTCTTTCTTTGTTAAAATGTCATTCTATTAAAGCTAGGTTATTTCAGGCTTTTTCTGTTAGTGCCAGGCAGAGAGAAAAAGAAATCTGTCAAATGTTTTAAGAGGCTGGTATTTTTGCCCATTATTTTTCCTGCAACACCAGCTACAAGGTGTCAAGAAGAGAATGAAATGTGTTCTTTGTGCTCTGAACTGGTGTATCACTTGAAAAGCCAAGAATGTATTGCTAGTGTGCCGTCAGATATTGGCTTATCCTAAATTCAGGAATATCTTATCGCCAGCACTGTTTCTTTTTCAAAAGGGTTTCTATATACCAGATGGCCTACTATTCCTCTCTATCCCAAGATATAAATTCATAGGTCAGCATGTAAAATTAGATAAGAAGCACAACACAATATTCTTAAAACAGGAAAAGCCACCAATCACAGCAGTGGTGGGTTGCTCCCGGTTCGGCCCGGTTCGACCAAGCCGGTAGCGGTGATGCTATTACGTCACCAAACTGGTTCTCTTTCTTCGGGAGCTGGGCCCTCCCACCCGCCCCCATGTTATTCCAACCTTATATTTCTTCTTTTTTCGCCCAGCTGAGAGGTGCGGCAGAGCGGATTGCCGCACCTCAGCTGGGCAGATTCGCAATGCGCTTGAGGCGATTGTGTGTGAAGCGCACGCACAAAAAGAACCAGTAGTAAAGCCAGTTAGAACGCACCCCTGAATCACAGTTGAACTCTCTTTCTCTCCCTCCATCTCTCTCACTCTCTGTATGTGTGCCTG
>WNWU01000162.1:5712427-5907455 GCA_012654045.1 Ptyas mucosa | reverse complement strand
ATATATATATATATATATATATATATATATATATATATATATATATACACAGAGAGAGAGAGAGAGAGAGAGAGAGAGAGAGAGTATATATCTGTATATGTGTATCCAGTGGTAAAATTCAAATAATATAATAACCGGTTCTCTGCCCTAATGATTTCTTCCAACAATCAGTTCACCAAACTGCTAAGAAAGTTAACAACCGGTTCTCCCGAAGTGGTGTGAACGGGCTGAATCCCACCACTGTGTGTATCTGTATGTGTGAATGTAAGTGTGTGTGAGTGTTTTTTTAAATTTATATGTATATGTATAATGTTTGTGATTGTATTGCCAAAAATAGGAACTCTTCACATTGTTAATGAATGGCAAGGTATTATCCTACTTGAACTGTACTTCTTGTGCAGCAGTAGGTTGACTTGAAAGATACAAAGCCTTGATACCATATAGGTCTACTCACATGATCAATCTGTAAGTTTAGATCTTAGACATGGATACAAAACATGCCCAAGGAGTTACACTTAAACCAGGAGATATGATTTTGATAAGAATTAAGATTAAAACAATTCAGGTGATATTCAAATTGGACAAAAAAGAAAAGATCCAAGCATGTTACTGAAACTTTAATGAATGAATAAAACAAACTCCATATCCAGTTAAGATTTATTGCATTGTAGACAAGCCTTGTTTGGGATGTACTGCTTCAGACTCCAGGATCAGCCTTATACTGTTGAATGATCTTTTGTTCAATTCATTTCTTTCTTAAATGTACATCCCTCCTTTCTGCTTATATAAGCATTCAAAGTGGTTTACAGTAATGAAAATACAAAATATAAAACATGATATTATTGTAAAACCTGGTTTTACAACCAACCTGGAGTCTGGTTTAGCTCAGCAGACTAAAAGCATAGTGATCAACACCAGCTGTCTGCAATTACTGTAAGTTCGAACCTCACCAGGCTCAAGCTTGACTCAGCCTTCCATCCTTTCTAAGGTTAAATGAGGACCCAGTTTGTGGGGGCAATAAGCTGACTTTGTATAAATATACAAGCAGGGGGTTGGAGTAGAAGACCTCCAAGGTCCCTTCCTGTTATTCTATTCTATTCTATTCTAAATTGGGCAATTTTGCATTTTCCAAATCAACTGTTTTTCCTCAAACCTACACCATTGTCTATGAAAGGCAATCTAAATCAGTTTATTGTGCTGCAATGATGAATCCAAAAAGAGTAGTTAGACAGAATCCAGAATACTAGGACAAAGTAAGAGGAGGCTGTCCAATTTTGATTGATAAGATAGGACATAATTTCTTATATGTCCAATCATCAGGAAGAGACTGAACCAAAATTCCTATATTATGTCCAGCATAAAAAAACCCCAATAAATTCAGGGAATGTTATGTTGGCAGAACTGATTGAGATATTCATTCTGTGCCCACATGTTTCCAACTATCTTTTTATGTCAAAGTATAATCTGAGGTTATTAAAACTTCCAGACTAATAAGGTTAAAGTATCACAAGAAAAGAAGAACTAATTCTTAGATGTTTTAATTTTTAGACGATACCCTTGAAATGAAGAATTTTTCCTTTCCATCTCTTGGGATTTCACTTGAAGACATCTGAGCTCATGGCGAGAAGAGCTTAGAAGAAATTTTTCTGGATGGGTTTGAGGACCATACAGATCCTTAAAATCCATACAATATGTGCCATATTTGCATTGGATCTAATATGAAGATAGGTAGGTCTTCCACAAGATGTAGAATATTCAAGAGGGCTGTGTTATAAATTTTCTCAATACAGAAAAGTGATTACCAAGAAGAAAACTGATTCCTCTACAGCACTTTTAAAATTATTTTCATCCGAAGGGGTTATTGTCTAGCTTACTATTCCAGATATTTTCCACCAGAAAAGCAATCTTTATTCTGCTTCATGAGTAGAAAAAGAATTGACAACGTATGTGCTAGTCTCAATAGCAATATAAAATAACCATATGTTGGGATCCTTTGCATCAAATATTATTTTCCCTTATGGTCAGGTGTAGCATAATAGAGCATCTGGCAACGTTTGATTTTTTTAAAAAAATCTTTGTGATTCATCCTTAAAAGTTGCCTTAAAAACACTAAACATTTCATATCACAAATATGAGTGAACAATTTTGTGATATGTTCACTCAGACACATATTCCAACTTTTGCAAAACCATCACAAAATAATACTAGTTGGTTATGAACTTTCAATCTTCCTGACTGAACTTTAGATCTTTCTCCAGTTCAGAAGTAAATCTTTTGCAGGAAGTCAGGAAGAGTAACTTGTTAGGATTTCTTGGTTGGAACATATATACCTTCTGTTCTAGGAAAAAAATGTCAGAATTGGTGTTTTTTTTCTTGTTTTGCCTGTTTCTTTACATTTCTACTTATCTACTTGGATACCACCTTCCACTACATATCATTTGTTAGGACCTCAGAACTCCCCAGGTTGTCTACATTTATATCTATATCTATAATTATATCAGTCTTCTCTATTTCAATATATCAAAACTTGTTAATGGGGAAGCATTTGTATTTGAAGACAAAAGCATGAAAATTATTAATATTCTATGTTGTAAAAATAAAATTCTTGTTTGATGGAGTTGTGCTCTGGTACCTCTAAAATATTCATTTATTCTTAGAATAATAGGAACAAATAATGATATAAGGCAATGGCTTTACTTACTATTGAATGTCATTAATACACTGCAGATCAATTGGTCTAAAACTGAAGGTGTAATTGCTCATTGCCTGCATTCATACATCAAGCCAAGCTTCCTCTATATGAATAATCCACTGGTGCACAAGTGGTTCTGCTTCACCTCTCCTGTTTGGTCCTTAGCTTTTGTTGCTAGTTCACCCTAAATCCCAGTTCATCATAAATCAGGAAGTATTTAGTTGCTACCTTGCCAGTGATTCACAATAGCCTCAGCATGCCACCAAATTCCCCTTATAGAATAGTGAAAGCAAGAGGAAGAATATCCAAATAAAATTAATATTTCATGAATGGTCTAGAATGATACGTCGCTGCAGGTGAAATAGGATGGATTGTTTTGTATAAAACCATGGTATTCAGACTTTCTATTGGGCTTTAGTTAACATTCTAATTCCAGGGGGGGGGGGGGAAGTGTTTACATTTATTCAAAAGATGCTACTAAATTTCAGTACTTGCATGCTTTAAATGCAGTCCTTGAATGAGGGCCCAGCATAAGTTTGATTAGCTTTCTGCTTTTGCTATGTGAATACAAGAACAAAAGAAAAAAGGAACTTAAAAAGAGGGATTGTGAATATTTGGGTCATTCAATCCCAGAGATTTTTCAGGTTTTTCGTGGATGGTGTAACACAATGATGGCTAAACTTTTTGCCATCATGTGCCAGGAGCAGGGGGGGTGGGGTGGTCACATGCACACGTGCCCACACCCATAATTCTATGCACCCTGCCCTCATGCATGCACACGCAACACCCGCCACACACATTTCCCACACTCCTGGCACGCCATGGCATGGTAGGCACGTTTTTTGCTGTCCCCAGCCTCCAGAGCCTTTCTAGGAGTTTGGGGAAGGTGAAAACGGCCTTCCCCACTCCATCAGAGGCCCTCTGGAGACCAAAAATGGCCCATTTGCCAACTTCTGGTCCCACCAGAAGTTGGCAAATGGGCCATTTCTTGCCTCCGGAGGGCCTCCGGGAGGGTGGGGAAGGCTGTTTTCACCCTCCCTAGATTCCTAGAAAGGCTCTGAGGCTGGAGAGAGACAAAAACGGGCCTTCCCCACCACCACCCCGAGGTCCTCCAGAGGCAGGAAACAGCCTGTTTCCTTACTCCTGGCACGTGCTGGAGCCGAGTTTACATACCCACCGATATGGCTACGTGTGCCACCTGTGGCACACTTGCCATAGGTTCGCCATCCTGGGTGTAACACTTTCCATTCTGCTTGACTAAATACAGTCTGGGGTTTTTCTCTGGACTTGCAATGGCTGGTTGAGGTGTGGCCAAGTAAGCAGTGGTGGGTTGCTCCCGGTTCGCACCGGTTCACAAGAACCAGTAGTAAAAAAATTTAGTAGTTCGGAGAACCGGTAATAACATTGGCTGGCCATGCCCCCGAACCGGTCCCCGGCCCGGTTGCCGCTCGCTTACCTCGCCCACCTCATCAGAGGCTTTTTTTTTTACTTTTAAAAGCATTTTTTTTACAACTCTTCAGCTGAAAAAATGCTTAAAAGTTAAAAAAAAATCCTCTGATGATCACGCAGCTCAGCTGGGATCTTCAGAGGCTTCTAAAAACATTTTTTCTGCATTTTTTTTAAAGGGAAAAAAACCCCTTTAAAAGCCTCTGGCAATCCCAGCAGATTTGCCTGATTGTCAGAAGCTTCTAAAAGCATGTTTTCCTGCAACCTCTTCAACTGAATCAGTAGTAAAAAATTTTAGAACCCACCCCTGCAGGTAAGCCTTTCTAGAGATCTATCTTACATGTCAAATGTACCTGTTCCGTGACCTGGAGGCCCTTCAGATCATCACTCGTGCCCTAGCCACTTTGCATATGGACCATTACAACATATTTTACATAAGGCTGCCCTTGAAGCTGCTGGCAACCCTAGATGTAGTAGCATGGGCAATAAAAAGTATGTTTCCTGTAAGTTGAACTAGCTGCCAGGTGGCTTCCAAATGCAATTCAGGTGTTGATTACTACCCAAAATGTCCTTTATGGGAAAGATTCTGACTATCTGAGACACCATTTATTCCAATAGTTTCTACATGTCCTATATAGTTGAGTAGATCAGTATGGTCTATGCCCCAAGAATTAAATAATTTCAGCTTATGGGATGAAGGAAATGAACCTTCTTTTTTGCAGTGCCTGCCTTCTGAAGCAGCATTTCTCCAAAAATCATATGGCCCCTAACCTTAACATGTCAGAAAAGTGTTTTAAAATCTGGTTTTCTCCCCAGGCTTTGTGCTAGGTTGGGTGATGAGCCTCTTATATGTTTCGTATCATACTTTCAAGGTTTTCTTTTTTTTTTCCAGATGTGTCTTATTTTTTCTGGTTGTATTATTTCTAGCTGTTTCAATGTTGCATGCCACCCAGAGTCTTCATAGAATTTATGTGAAGGAGGTTCTGGGTTCAAATGGCCTGTGGCCCGATACGCACACAAATGCACTAAAGCATGCAAGTTGAGAAAGGAGTCTTAAAAAGGTAAATAATTTAATAGTAGAAAAACACATAAAAACAAACCTACAAGAAGGCATCAACAGCCTAAAAGATTCTCCTCTCAGCAAAGTTCATTAGCTCTAAACTTCTTCCCAAAGGTAGGAGGTCCTCTGTGTTGTTTGTAAGTCTCCTGCAAGTCTTCTCAGGAGCAAGGCAATGACTCAGCTCTTTGCCGTAACTTCAGCTCTGGAGACTCTCGGTTGTTCCCAGCTGTCTCAGTTCCCAGCTGATTCAGAGTTCCATCTCTGGCGTTGACGGAAGCTCTGCTTCTTAAGGAATCTCTCTCTGCTCTGCTGTGAGTATCTCTCTGAGCTCTCTGTGACTCTGTCAGCTCTTCAGAGTCTCCCAGCGTCTCTGAAGTGGCTGCAATTCTGCTACTACTTATATACTAACCAACTGGCCATTGGAAAGCACAGGAAACTCAGAGCCAGGAAGCTGTGCTCTGATTGGTTCATTCAAACTAACCATAATCAATTGGTTGCAGCAAAATGCTCAGAGGTTTTTCCTCTGACAATTTAGCACCCGTATAAATAGGCAAATAAATAATTAAGAATCAAATGTTAGCTACTAATGATAAATCAATGACATTCCTCTAGGCATTATGCATTGAGAACACCTTGTGTCAAAATGTTCCAAGAATTCCCTGGAAACAGTCTTTTTATAAAAAGAAAATCTGACATGGAGTACTGTGTTCAAGTTATAATTTTTTATCAGTAATACTCCTGAAACATGACTATTTAATGACACTTTCAGAAGAGATATCTTATTTTGGAATGCAGTGTTGTCAAATCCCAGTTCCTTCAAATTCAGTCAGCACCACTGAAGTGATGAGGAACTGAAAGCCATATTCAATTTAACTATAATCCTAACACCTAAAATTGCCCTTTGCCCATTTCTTGTCAAAATCTTATTCTCTTTCCTCAGTGAGAGAACAACCCTAAAAAGTTCTTTCAGCTCTTGCTCGCCAGCTGAGAAAAAAAAATATCTCTGTACAGTAATAAATGGGCACAATTCACAGCAATTAATATTTCCACAGTAGGTAGTTAACCCTCAAAATAAAGTGAGATTTTCTCATATGGTTATTAAATCAGAACTGGCACTTCATCAAGCTTTCTTTCTGTATAAAGCTTGTGGGTGAGTGTGGTGCATTTCCTCACCTTTGGAATAGTCATCATTGCTCACAGGTTGATGCCAAGAAGTATAGTTATGCTAAGAGGCCTCTATCTGCCAACTCACTTGTTATTTGTAGCACATTACAATTGCCTGGTTTATTGCAGATCTAAAATTCCAGGCACAGAGGGCAAACAAGTATGTACTGAGTGGGTTTTAATGAGAAGAGAGTTTAAAGGGAAGTAGTCAGAAGAGATGATGGCCCCCATTAGGTCTAATTCACTGAAATACTTATATGTTTTAAATCAAATGATTGGCCAGGGTGCACTGCAGTCAAAATGATCTGGAAAATCCAGAATAATTCTGGCAGCAAAAAATTGCAAGACAGAGGTCAGGGAAGATCAGAATTCAATGGTTTATTTTATTGTTATTTCAATTTCCATTAGATATGAAGTCTGATGAAGAGATAAGAGGCATTTGAATCAGTGCCACGGTCTTTCCACGCTGCCCCCTTTCCTTCCAGCCCTTGCCTAGCTTTACTTTGGAGGTTCCAGATGCTATGATTTGCACCAATTGCACTTGCAACCTAACTGACCACCTCCAGCTTTCCAATTGGTTCATGAGCAAATTGTTGGGCTACTTTCTTAACCTTGTCCACTTTAAGATGGGTGGACTCCAGTGGTGGGATTCATCCAGTTCTGTTCAGATTGCACAAACCGGTAGCAGCAACTGTGGGAGGCTCTGCCCACACACGCGGACGTAATGCACAACTACTGTGCATGTGCAGAAGGCCATGCGCATGCGCCGAGGTGGTGCGTGCAAGCAAAGTGAGCTTGCATGTGCTCACATTTGTGAACCAATAGAGAAGATAAGTGAATCCCACCTCTGGTGGACTCCAACTCTCAGAACTCCACAGTCAAAATGCTGGGTGGAGAATTCTATACTTCTGTCCTATGACTTGATGCTATTCTAACTTATAATAGGAACAGATCATTTTTTGAGCTAATGGTATTTGAAATTTTGAACATGCGTTGCGAATACTTTCAACAAATGGTTGTCTCAATGAGCTTGTCTATTTATAATATGAATACCATGGTCAAAGTCAAAGGGCATCTAGTCAGCTGACAGCAAACTGGGATTCTCTCTAGCTCAGGGGTGTCAAACTCGTGTCGTCCCGGCGGCATCATGTGACGTATCGGGACTTTTTTCCCCTTTACTAAACTGGGTAGGGGTGGGGCCAGCATGTGATGCTGTCAAACTTGTGCATGGGCCACAAGTTTGACAGCACTGCTCTAGCTGCTCAGTTTGGTTCTGATTACTTTGGCTTGGGTCATTTCTGTGGTGGGTAGACACATATTTAAACAAAGGATTGAGTTAAAGCTACCCACTAATTTTATCTTGTGAATTGTATATGCAAAGAGCAATTTGGGAATAAAGATGATTGATGTATGTATTAAATTTGAATTTACTAGCTGTCCAGCTCCAATGGACCCTGATGCTAGGGATGGATGCTGTAGTTTTCCCCCTTTCACACACAATGAAAACCTCCTGAGAAAGACAATGAAAAAAAAAGATAAGAACCTTTAAATTATATATTTGGAAATAATTATTAATTCTGTGGCCTGCAAGAATTGCTGATCAATTCTCGACCAAATAAAGCCTTATTGTTAATGCTGTGCAAAGCTTCAAAAGAGTGCTTCACTTTGATAAAGCTTCAAATCAACCATGCCTTTAAAGATGCTTTATGAAGCATCAGTTGATCCTTCTAAGACTGCAGCAAAGCAACACAGGTGTCTTTGTTCTGGTTTTTTTCTGAGCCTTCCTCAGCTTTCTAGCCTTAACCCAATCAGCCAGCCCTGCCCTTCAGAACTCACACTACAGGAGAATGCTCAGAGAAGGAGCATGTGCTTATTTCGCTAATCCAGAGCTGTCTCTCTGCCGTCTCTAGGAAATCCCACGGCATGCACCCAAAAGGCCAGCGAAGAGTTCCACTTGGCAGGCACCTTATACATGATTTGCCTTCTCCCCATAGTGGCCATCAAATGAAGAGATAGTAATGTCTCTTCATTTGGAAAAGTTCCAAATGAAATGGAATGGAAAAGTTCCTTTTTTGTTGCTGGGCTCTCCCAGTTGCTTCTGGCTCAGAGGTGTCAAACTCAATTGCATCAGGGTTGTGTTTGACCTCAGGGGCAGGGGGGCATGGCTGGGATGGGTGTGTTTGACCTCAGGGGCAGGGGCTGGGATGGGTGTGACCAGGGGCATGGCCAGCTCAACATCACTTGTGTCGGAGGCACCTGAGGTGACCGGGGCGGGCCTGGGGAGATCCTCCTGCAGCCCTCTGCCAGCAAAAACGGATCCTGGGACGAATGCAGGCAGCCCTCCCAAGCTCCATTTTTATTGGCAGAGGCACCACAGGCCAGTCCTTCACTATTTCCACGGCGGCCCCGCAGGCCAGATCTAAGCACCCTGCAGGCCAGATCCGGCCCGTGGGCCTTGAGTTTGACACCCCTGTTCTATCTATTGAGACATGGACAAGATTGAAGTAAGGAAGAGAAGGGAGAGGATCCAAGAGCAGTGGTGAAATACAAATGTTATTACTACCAGTTCTGTGGGCATGGCTTGGTGGGGGTGGTGTGGCTTGCTGGGCATGGTGTGGCTTGGTGGGCATGGCTTGATGGGCATGGCAGAGGAAGGATACTGCAAAATCCTCATTCCCTCCCCATTTCTGGGGGAAGTATATTGCAAAAGTTCCATTCCCACCCCACTCTGGGGCCAGCCAGAGGTGGTATTTGCTGGTTCTTTGAACTACTCAAAATTTCCGCTACCGGTTCTCCAAACTGCTCAAAATTTCCACTACCAGTTTTCCAGAACCTGCTGGATTTCACCCCCGTACAAGAGAATCCTGAAAGGTTTAGAAGAACTACAAATTACATCTAATCCCAATCAGCCACCAAGAGTTGGATCCAATTTAATAGCACCTAACTAACATTAATACTATTTTAAAAGTTAAGCTAGTTAAGCAGCGAGCTTGACAGAAATCACAGGATTTATCCTAATTGTCTACATTTTGTTTGATTGCTGATCTTCAGATGTTCTCTGGTGTTGGTGCTGTCCTTCCAACTTTGAGAGAGAATTACTAATACTTCTATGAAAACAGCTGTAGGCTATTTTTTAAAAAATAATTCTCCAGTTTGCTGGGCAAGAAAGCACAACTTCTCACACAGAATTTTAATTTTGCTAAGATTAACATGGCCTTAATGACACCTACTAATAGCTGAAGATCCTCTTTTGCATAAGTCAATAGGGAGAAGAAACTTGGAAAGCAGGAAAACCTATGCCTGTATGAAATTGTGAAATACCTTGCTCGTGCTAAGGCATCCTGAAAGCCAATAAAGGAGAATATTTGTAACTCAAGGTTGAAATGAGAAATCCTTGGTGGTCTCTGAGCTTGGTTGTTTTCTTGTAGACTTTTCATTATCCAATGAATCACTAGTACTGATGCTAGTCACCTCATCACTAGCACTGATGACGTTACCTAGTTTGGGTAATGAAACACCTGTAAGAAAACAACGTTGCACCCCAAAAATCTGAGAATGTCCTTAGAGAAACGAAGGACTCAGAACAGGTTAGATAAATGTATCAAATAAGTATCTTGCTAATGGATTTTGCTGACCAGGGTTGAATGACAAGGTTGTAAGGATCAGTTTATAGATAAGAGATAAAGTATGATATGAAGAAATCATTTGTTGTAATTTAAGAGAAGATAAATTGTCAAAATTGTTTATACTTGCTGTGACAAAGGAGAAAATATTTATTTTCTTTGCTATATTTTTCTTTCTTTTCTTTGTTTCTATCTATATTATTTTTCTCTTTTGCCATGATTTCTAATTTTTTTCATTTTTGGACTTTGAATTAGTTTTTGTCTGTTTAATTATAATGTTTCATAAAATTATTATTTAAAAAAAGAAGAAGTGTCTGCTACACTTGTATATGAGCCAAAGTTTAGACCTCTGGAAAACCTTATCTCTAAGAGCAAAACACTTAAACATTTGAGTTCATTTTATTTTTCAGTTTAAAATTCCTCAACTTTCAAGCATCATTTTTCTTCTTTTATAGCTACTTATGCTAATAAGTCTTGTTGTTGTTGTTTTTTCTCCTAGAAGTAATTGATCTATCTTTACAACTTTAACTCTGTTCCTAATAAAGCTATTTGTCTGAAAATAATAATTTATAGCATCAACAGATTGTTTCCAACAGTAGCTCCAGATTATAAATGTTCTTCAACAGCTGGCTTTGATCGCAACTGCTTCAACTTGCAACATATTAACATCAAGCGACAGTGATGAAGAACTCATTGCTTCAGCTATATTTAAAACTATAGCAGGCAATGTATTGGGCTTGGTTTCTTTCCTTTCCTTTGCTTTTCTTTCTTTCCTTTTCTTTTCTGGAATATACTATCAATCTGCAGTTCCATACCTTTCAAACATATTCTGGCTGAGTCAGTACACCATTCTTCGTTGATGATAAGCGAGCAACTGAACATTGGTCTCGCAAAATTATCTTTAAATCGCAGCTCCTAGCACACACACAAAAGTGTGAGCATGCTACTTAGAGAAAAGCTGGGCTTTGGTTGCCCTTGTTGCCAGTGCACCACGGTTAAAATGTGCCTGAGGTCTCCAGAACTCTGCCCTTTGTTGTCAGAGAATGCTTCACAGGACACAGGTACAATTAAAACTGGTTACATAATCTACGGGATCCGGTGGCTAAGACACTGAGCTTGTCGATTGAAAGGTCAGCAGTTCAGCAGTTCAGGTCGCTAGTGCCACATAACAGGGTGAGCTCCCGTTACTTGTCCCAGCTTCTGCCAACCTAGCAGTTCGAAAGCACATAAAAAATGCAAGTAGAAAAATAGGGACCATCTTTGGTGGGAAGGTAACAGCGTTCCGTGCACCTTTGGCGTTTAGTCATGCCAGCCACATGACCACGGAGACGTCTTCGGACAGTGCAGGCTCTTCGGCTTTAAAATGGAGATGAGCACTGCCCCCTAGAGTCAGGAAGGACTAGCACATATGTGGAAGGGAACCTTTACCTTTACCTTTTACATAACCTACTCCAATCTGACCATTCTTTATGGATGTTGAACTGCTAGAAAATCCCAAGAAAACATTTTTTCTTGCTAATTAATCTACATTGCTAAAGTATAATTAATTAATATACATTGCTAATGTATATTAAAGATCGGCTTCTTTTGGCATAAATGTGGCTATATCAAAGTTTCTTCTAACTGTACTCTTTTGTAGCTGTTTTATCATCACTACTCTTATCTTTAATTTTCAAGGTACATTTCCTTTTCTATAAGTACAAGGACATAGACTTCTTCACAGCCTCAAGTGCATGTATACAACTGTACATCTTTCCCTCTGTAGTTTTTTTTTTTTCAGATATGCACTCTGAAGGAGATTATAGAAGAGAAACTGCCATTAAGGAGTGGACATTATTGTGCAATTACCTAGTTCTTTTTGTTCCATCCAGGAAGCTGAGAGGACAGTACAATATATTTAGTTCTACACTATCAATTAGATTTTCCATTGCTGATATGACACACATAACCCATCATTTTTTTTTCACTGCCATTTAGAACCACTCAGGGTTCTGGCCAGATGTCCTTAAACATTAATCTTTATTTTCCAAGCATTTTGCCTCTTTCCCTATGATGCCTGTGCCATCGATGGACCAGCCACTTTGCTGTTGTATGGTTTCATTCATGGTGATTGACAAATGGGTTTGCCTGCTGGCCACAGAAAAAGATGCAGCTGCAAAGATGTGATAAAATGGTCCATCAGAGCTCAATAATCCTCCTAGTTATTGAGACTGGTGGAAAAAAAGGAGTTTCTCAAGCAGTTGGCTGTGATATCAGGCTGCGGAATATTTTTTGCCATGCCAAATCACCTTCTGAGTTGGGCAGAAGTGCCATCCCTTGAGTTGTTTAGTGCCAACATTCATGTAATGGGTGTCAGCATTGTCTCTGTTAGGGAATGGCTATTGCCTAACATGTTTGCAGTCAAAATGTAATGTATAGCTTTAAGACTGTAATGCTGTATTGCATCATACTGTATTCTGATTGGCTAGCTCTATAGCCAACGTACTTAAGAGGAAGCTTGAATCATGGCTTATTTTTCTTATTACATTATTATTGCTACCTCTGCTCCTCTCTGCCTGTTTTTTCTGCATGATCACTGATTGATCATTGCTACTTGTTTTTTCTACTGCTTTACTGATTGTTTTACTGCTGTACTTGTTCCTGTTTACAACTCCAAAAAGAACTGTTTTATTGCATATGACCACAACAACTGGTAAGAAGACTTTGTTCTTGGAATATCCCTGGATTGACAATTTAACTATCTTTATCTGTGTATGACCTGGAATGTTTATTGGGCTTTGCTTTACTTTTTCCTAAAAGTAAAAGAATATCACAACTCAGTGTGTCTGTGTATTGACAGTGCTTAGTCACAATCACTCTCAGCCATTTCTCATGTGCACAACCTTGCTACTCAAGGGTTACTCTGTGCATATTCCTTAACATATTTCTTAACAGAAGAGCCTTGGTGGTGCAGCAGACTAAAGTGCTGTTAACTAGCACCAGCTGCCTGCAATTATTGCAAGTTCGAATCTCACCAGGCGCAAGGTTGACTCAGCCTTCCATCCTTTCGAGGTAGGCAAAATGAGGACCCGGATTGTGGGGCAATAAGCTGACTTTGTATAAAAAAGAACACTGCTTAGATGGGGCCAAAAGCCCTACTAAGCAGGTATATACAAAAGTATGAAAGCTATTGCTTAACGCATTGTAAGCCGCCCTGAGTCTCCGGAGAAGGGCGGCATATAAATCGAACCAATAAATAAATAAACAGTCTCCTTGGTCTAAAAAGCCTTGGGGAACCATAGAAAAATTATGGATATGATCTTCAAAAGTAAATATTAGCCAGTAATGAAACTTAGGTTCTTCATGTTTAAAAGAAATCAAAATATTTAAATGCTCATCTTTCTTACCAGTCTTATTCAAATTGGTTCAGATCCAGAATACAGTACACTTATGTTTCTGAATAGCTTATTATAGAGCTTTGTACTGTTCTTTGCCATTTCTTTTCTCCCAGTGGTTCTGAGCAGAGACATGAAAAGGAAGAAACAAATGGTGAGGCATGGTACAGACCAGGGGTAAAATGCACTTACCTTCGCTACTGGATTGCAAATGTGAGCACATGGGCTCATGAGAGCCTTCTGCACATGCGTGGAGCCTTCTGTGCATGCGCAGAGGGTCAAAAATGGGATGTCATGATGTCCAGGCGGGTGGGTGGAGCCTCCCACCACCAGCCCTATCGGATCGCGCGAGCCAGATAGTTCCGGCTGAATTTCACCACTGATACAGGCATGATGAGCACCAAGTCCAAACCCGTTCTCTCAAAATTCAACAAACTTGCAAAAAAGAGAGGACTTTCATACATTCTGTTCCTTAGCACTGAAATCTATACAGACTTCCTGTATATTAAAAAAAATCTATCTCTCTGTCTCTGAAATTCGGTAGGATTTATCCTCACAGGAGTGACAATAATGCATACAAATGGAATCTCATTATGTTCAAAAACAACAAAACAAGTAGGCACATATTTTAAATACAGGTACACATAGTTTTAAAAGTATGTAACCTCAAAGTCTTGCAATGGTTTTTTTGAAATTTGGTTGCCTTACCTCCTCCATATGATCTGGTGGTAACAGATGTCACCCATTCTGTTGGGCAAACGAACCAGTGGGATTTAGGTGTTGTATTAGAATCAGGGAATACCAGGTAGACATCCATCTGGAGCCATAGAAGCTGACTCTTTCTCAGTCCAGCCTGAACACCTTGGGTTGCCGTTGCGGGTAATCGATTGAGCAAGAAGAACTACACATGCTGCTTTGAGTTCTTGTGTGGGTAGAAATCTGATAAAGGAATACAAATACATTTATTCTCCATGCCAATCAATAAATAGCATAAAGCTTGACCACAATTGGAAGTACAAAGTAAGACCACACTTGGAATGCATCCAGTTTTGGTCAACACAATGTAAAAAAAGATGTTGAGATTCTAAAATGGATACAGAGAAGAGCAACCAGGATGACTAAGGGACTGGAGGCTAAAACATACAAAGAACGGTTGCTGGACTTGGGTATGTCTAGTTTAATGAAAAGAAGAACTAGGGATCTCATGATAGCAGTGTTCCGATATCTAAGGGACTGCCATAAAGAAACCTTTGGAGAGTCAACCTAATCTCCAAAGCACATGAAGGCAGGACAAGAATCAATGGATGGAAACTAATCAAGGAGAGAAGCAAGCTAGAATTAAGGAGAAATTTCCTGGCAGAACAATTAATCAGTGGAATAATTTTCTCCAGAAGTTGTGAATTCTCCAACACTGGAAGTTTATAAGAAGAGATTGAACAATAATTTGTCTGAAATGGTGTAGGGTTTCCTGCCTGAGCAGAAGGTTGGATGAAAAGACCTCCCTTCCAACTCTGTTATTCTGTTATTCGTGCCTTGGACTGAGACCTGGTAGGTGCTTATTCTCTGAACTAGGCCTTGAACACAATGTTGTGTTCAGTGCACAGGTCAGGATTGTAGTCACTCACAATTAGAAGGTCCTGGTTTTTAGTCAGCATGCCATTGGCAGGAGAGAGAAATCCTTTCAAGGTTTTATGAACCCACCTTTGTGCCAAAGCTAAATCTTAAAACTCATCCTCATTTAGCTTTTATACTAAAATGTATATCTGGAAAAGCCACTGCAGCCTAAAAGGCATGTAGAAAGTAGCCCAATGGGCAAATCTTTCAAAAGAAGTGTTTCAGAAAATATGGGCCCATGCACAAAGCTCATCTTTTCAAATCTTGAAAATAGCCACATCTTTTTCCAAATGTGCAAAGCTGGAAAAAGATGTCGTTGCTTTAATGATTTGAAAAGCAGGGCTTCATATCCATTCCCCCACATTGTAAAGCACCATTCAAAGGCTTTATTCAGCAATCATAGACAGTCATAAGTTCCATTAAGGTTCTTTAAGGGAGCTTTTGTTGGTTTTCTTAGGTTATTTTTTTCTTTCTTAGGTTTTTCTTTTCTTGGTTTTTTTTTTAAGTCTAGAGAACCCAGTGTGTTCTCTATAGACAAAAACAAAATAATAAGCTACTTAGAGACACAGTTGGTGATACTAAGCAAAATATCCCCATCCATCCTCATCACTGTCATTTACTGGGCAATTTTTAAAGTCTGATAGTGCCAGCCTTTAAAAATAAGATCTGATTTCAGTGAAAATCCTCTGCTCATTGTAAGGATGGAGAGCTTCAATTATGGCATATTTGCTACTAGTACTGCTGCTGAAAGCTCTTAAAGGGCCAGATATACAGTAGATACATATTCACAGCAATTGATGGAGCATTTGGCATAAGTAATCAAAAGATGGAGAAGGGCACAGGATGTCAAGCCTTACAAACATTTGCAAGGTTTTTTTTTTGACGTCTATAATACCGAAAAGCTCCTTGTTTTATTACTAAAACTGGCAATAACTAAGAAAAGAAAAAACGAAAATATTTTGAAAAATCTAACACATCCACTTGGAAACTGACAAAGACATACAGTTTATTTCAGAGCTGGATATAGATATGGCTACAAACATTATTGCTGCACAATGGACCTTTGTTTGATCCCTTCCTCAACAGCTGAACTCATATAATTTCAGATGAAGAAACGTATCTTGAAACCGATACTTAGTTTCCATCCATCCAACAACCATCTATGTTTCTCCCTCAACACTGGCATTTTCCTTTGGCAATCAAACCTTCAATCTGCCCTGGATAAAGCTGCCTTTTACACTGTAATTTGTGATTCCGTTAGTCATTTTCTATATCAGTTTTATGCAGCATCAAAAGCCCTTTCATATGTTAAACCCCTCTGATTCATATGCTAATCCCTAATTTACGACAAGGTAATTATTTTTAGTTGAATTTATTATTAGGCTTTTCCAGGGAGGAGGGGTTGAGAGGCAAGGGCTCAGTCACAGCTTGGCATGAATAGAAGCCAACTTCTGTTGCACACATACAGATAGGTGTGAAAGCAAAGCTATTACGTTGCCAAGTAACAAAAGAGAAAGAAATGAGCAAATCTCCAACTGACTAACCAGATGCTTAACCTTTCTCCTCTTATTAAAATGGGCCCTACTTCTATAAAGAAGAACCCCTAGATTCTCTGGGTTTATGTCAATTAATTACCCGAAGCTAAGACTTGGAAATGATGGTAGTAGCATTCAAGCTATCACAAAACACATCCTGAGAAACAGATAAAAATTCACTCAACCAAACTTTCTTCCTCCCAGGGCTTAATATTAGTAGCACTACGGGCACAAGGAATTATTTTTTATTCTGTGAAGTAGCTGGATCATCATAGCTACTAAACCAAATCATTCTGACGGCACCCACTTTTGGGATTTAATTTTTATCACCTGGTGGCATCAAAAACTAACTGGGAAATGTCACAGCATCCTACCTAAAATAAGGTCACCTTCATTTTTGCATGCTGATCTTCTCAGATAAAATAGGTGGGTCAAAAGAAATCTTTCAAGTGATAGTGGCCAATAAAACTCCCTCCTTAAACACATTTGCCCAGCATTGTTTTTACTTTTTAAGTACTTCATAAACCAGGGGTCTCCAACAGGGGTGGGTTCTAAATTTTTTTACTACCGGTTCTGTGGGCGTGGCTTATTTTGTGGGTGTGGCTTGATGGTCATGTGACAATTATTTAGGATTTAGCAGAGGTACTGGTCTACCAGGCTTTTAACTGCTTGCAGAGCTGTACCGATCCACCCATTTATTTTTTGCAGGCACCAGTCTACTCATTTGTTTTCTTTTACCACTGATCAGCTGTAGGGCAGCCCTTTGAAGCCCCATGGCAAGAGTTTAAACACTTTTTTTCCCTCTAGCCATCAGCTGGGATTTAGGAAGCAGCAATAGATTGGGAGTGGCGCCAAATAAAAGGTAAGAATAACGTGGGGGTGGAGGGGCGGGGGGGCACAGAGGGGCGGGGGGGCAGAACCAGTTCGGTGACATCTTATCATCACCGCTATCAGCTCGGGAGAACCGGGCCAAACTGGGAGGAACCCACCACTGGTCTCCAACCTTGGCAACTTTAAGCCTGGAGGACTTCAACTTGAAGGCTTAAAGTTGCCAAGGTTGGAGACCCCTGTCAAAAACTGTAATACTTTTTAAAGTGGTGTGTGTATGTGTGCACATGCACACCTGCACACCTGTATGCACCTTTGAGTTAAAGTTAATTCCTGCTGAATGCCTGTGTAGAAAGTTAGCACCCACCCACCCCTCCTAGAAAAATAAAATATTTTGAGGCAGAATATAATATTTCCCTGGATGAGAAAAGGAGAAATCTGTTTTTAAAGACAAAGAGTAGTTCCCTGCAGCTTCCTACCCCCAGCAGATATTTGGTGCCCATTGAGAAAGACTGGGGCAGCCTAATCTATAAAACAAAAGGCCTCCAGCTCCAGGGTGATGGGATTAAGACATGACCCTCCAGGACATAATAGGATTATCTGTCAGCAGAGCTAACCACATGGCACAACAAAGCCCCTTCATTGCATCAGCCAACAAGGGTCAACCAAAATTATCTCAGACAACCTCAGCTATGACCCTTGCATAGCCTCCTGAGAGTCTGACAGCCAATAGAATACATGTCCTTGCCGCAGGAACAGGAAGCTCAAGTTCCAAGCCCAAGAGAGGGTATGAATACCTCTCACTCTCCAGTCCATGTAATCAACTACCCAGAATCACACATGCTTGGTGGTTCTGCTTCACCATTAAACCATCTTTCCAATCAGCCTCCATGTTTCCAGTGTCTTTCTCCCCACTTGGAACTGAATCCAGATGGACATTTCTTCCAACACCTAGATAAATCCCTGAAAGTTTCTTAGAAGAGATTTTTTTTTTAATTTGATTTATATGCCGCCCTTCTCCGGAGACTCAGGGCGGCTTACAATGTGTTAAGCAATAGCCTTCATACTTTTGTATATTTATACAAAGTCAGCTTATTGCCCCCACAATCTGGGTCCTCATTTCACCTACCTTAGAAAGGATGGAAGACTGAGTCAACCTTGAGCCTGGTGGATTTGAACTTGCAGTAATTGCAAGCAGCTGATCTTAATAACAGTGAATTAGTCCACTGCGCCACCAGGACTCCCACCAGGATTTGCCATTGCCTGCTTCCTAGGATTGAGAAAGAGTGACTTGCTCAAGGTCCCCCAGCTGGCTTTGTGCAAAGGCAAGACTAAAATTCAGAATCTCACAGTTTCTAGCCTGACACATTAACCACTACACCAAACTGGTTCTCTTTCTAAAGTTCCTTTGATTATTTTTTCATGCATGTTATTCATGGCTTATATGACTTATTACTCAATGCCTTCAGGCCACTGCAGCAAAGGAAAAATATAAATCATTTAATTATAAACAGAAATACAGTTCCCTGGAAGGTTGGTTATATTTTCCTACAAATATTTGGAAAATACATGCTCAAGTATGCCAGATCAATATGGCATATCATGTAGATATTAGGGTGATTTTAAGTTAATTTAACGCTTACTGATTTAATCGGTGCTATTAGACTACTCATTAATCAGATGGTTGCTTTGTAAAGACAATATCTGGGGAAAGAGCAGAAAGGAGAAAGGGAATTTAGGACTGGTCAATCATGTTTGTAAAATGTTATTAATTGAAATAAATGCATGATCATCTGGATCATTCTTTAGACTGGTCTTTCTATTTTAGCCATATTTAGCTATCATTCATTTCATTATTATTACTGGAACTTTAATGTGAAGAAAGTTAAAGAAGGCTTCTTTAAAAAAGGGGGGGGGACAGCCTGTTGCGTCATAGAAACTGAAATTTAACAGCAACAGTTTGTAAAACATAATTCTTTTCCTTCCTCTCATTCACCAGGAAAATGTTGAACTTAAATCATTAATTAATTAATAATTAATCATAAATTTATGATTATGATTAATCCAAGTACATACGTACATACACATACATCAAAGACATCTCAGAAACTATCAACAGACTAGACTACAGATAATTCTCAACTCAAATTGCACTTATGTAAGAAGCATTGTGGCAGATCCTTCCAGATCAAAAGGATTAGTTCGTGACATCATCATTGCTCAGGGGACACCCAATGGGAGGCTCATTTCATGGCTCTGGCAGGAGCTGAAGTGAATGATGGGAGCTCACCTATCCCACAGCAGCAGTTTCGAATGCAGACTTGCTGCTTGTCATCCCAGCATTCTAACTACCCAAGCTACTCTGATCCCAGTCCTCAATTTAAAACCACAATTGGTACCAGAATTTTGGTCACTAAGTCATGCGGTTGTTAAGCAAATCATCATGTGACTGGATCTGATTTTACAACCCTTTTTACCACAGTTGTTAAATGAATCCAATTTCCTAAATTGATATTGTTTGTCAGAAACTATCTGGGAATGTCAAAAAATCACAAATACTTGGCCACAGGATACTGCAATTAGTTATAAATGCAAGCCGGTTGCCAAGGACCCAAATTGTGATCATGTGACTGTAAGGATGGTGTGATGGTGTGACCTATTCAAGAAGACCTATTCACTTTTTCTGAGGCTATCATAACCTTAAGTCATCCTTAAACAGATGGTTGTAAGTCAAGTACAAGGGTGTCACCATAACACACTAAACCAAGTAAACCCTCCAAAATATCTTAAGTAAATTCAAAAACCCAGTTGCCTAAACAAAAAGACAAGAATCATCTACATCATAGAGCATAAGGACTATGTAGCCATTATGTAGGACAAATGGGCAGAAGACTAAGCCAGCACATCCATGAACACCGGCTAGCAGTCAGAAGATACAATGAAAATCCCTTAATCTCATATGGACACACTCAACCATAGTTTCAATTGGAAAATTGTCTAGGAAACCTTCCTAGACAAGACAAATCCACAAATGCTAGGGAGCGTCTGGAAGCTCAGTATTCAGACAAATCAGCCATTAATAAACACACAGAGATAAATCACCCTTGCACACCAATCAAAGGAGACAATACAAAAGAAAGAAGAAGGAAACAAAATACCTGAACAAACCCACTCCAGCAACCAATGTGCATCAGGGATTAACACCAGACAAATAATCAAGCAAAAAACAATACTCCAGTTAAGTGACTTTCAAGGAGAAAATCACATTCTTGTCAACTCTGACAGGGTAAGGTGCTATATAGAGATAGGGAGCAAAAATCACACTCACTGGCACTGATAATGTTACCTAGTGAGTAATGAAATGTCCGCAAGAAACAACCACGTTCAGAGAGCACCAAGGACTCACAGTTCAGCTCTGAGCTATATATATTCTCTTCTATTGGAGTCACTGAGCCATCTACTGTCTATGCATAGGGGCCCTTTCTTACCTCAGTTCTATTTCAAAAAAGTGAAGTAAAACTCTACTTCATTTTTTTTTTACACAAGGGTAAATGTTAATACCTGTTTTGGATCATACGGTGGCAAAGAAAAAAAGAGAGTGGGTGTGAATGAGTAGGAAGTGTGAGCATATGCTAAACAGAAAAACATGATAGCAGTTTAGTCCTTACCATTTTTCTAAGAGTCTATTTTCTGCTTGAAGAAGCAGGTGCTCTCTTCCTACCCTTCCAGCATCAAACAGTTGACAGACTGTCAAAGGTGTGATGGCTCCAGGACAGCTATATTGCCTTAAATTGTGCATTCTTGACACATCTGATAATTATGCCAAATGAGTTCACCTTATCCTTACACTTCTGAGCTATACATATTAAATTAAGTGGAAGTGCTTACCCACACTACCCCATAAAATAGTGTGTGGGAGGGGAACAGAAGTCAGATTCTTGATAGGTTCTATGAGCCAAATACACCTCTCTCAGTCAGATATGGGGATTACAGTGACAGGAAGATTGATAGTCTAGAAAGAAAAATCAAAAGTACTTAAATCTGTCATACAGGCCAATGTCCTATTTACTTGCTGAGAATTTCCTATTGCTTAATATCAGTTTTTACTGCTGACAGCATGAACAAGATTGAAATAATTTTTGCGCTCTTCTGAAGAGCCATCATATGTTTCGCATACAACAGTAAACTTTATTGAAATTATTCCATCACATTTCAAAAAGAATTAGAGAACACCAATAATTTGATTTTTTTTTTTAAAAAAACCCAAATGTACTTTGGTATTTTTTGCTTCAACATTGGTTCTGTTTCAAAACATGTTGGCTACCATTTGTCAGGGAGGATTATGTTTGCCCTTATTGGCAAAAGTCAGGTAGACACACGGGAGCTTATATAGTAAGTAACATGAAATCCTTTACTGGTGAGACCCTGATTTATATAAACAACGTCTTGCCAAGTGGAAAATGAGCCAGAGAAAAATAAATAGACAGCAAAGACACTATTGCAATATCCTCTTCAGTATATGAACATATATCATTGTAATTTTTCCAATGTATAAAGCCAAAATTCCCAGTTCTGACTCAGGAGAAGTTTTTCTGAATTAAACCCATGATCAACCATACTGCAAGGATCAGAAATAAATGACACTAATCACCTATATCTGCTTCCTTACTCTGAGATAAAAATGTAGCCAAAGAAAAAGAAAGCAAGGCTAATATTGGGTCAAATCCATTTACATGGATTTGACACCCTGGGACAGTGCTTCCCAAACCTAAATTACTCAAAATTGGGTAAAAGTGCTTTTTTTTGTGTACACGTTGTGTACATATCACATGTTGTGATATGTACACATCACAACAGGGTCATTTAAATTAGAATAGAATAGAATAACAGAGTTGGAAGGGACCTTGGAAGTCTTTTAGTCCAATTGAGTTAAAACTGAGTTAAAGATTATCACATGTACTAAAATATATTCAAAAATCTCCCAAAGTATTCATATTAAGATAAAAGTAAATGAAATTATCAATGGCAATTTGTTGAAATGACATAAAGGGAATTCCATGATATTATTTTTATAATGCAAGTAGTCCTCGAATTGTGATCATTTGTTCAGCAACTTTTTGAAGTTACAATGATGCTGAAGGAAGGGATTTATGGCCAGTTCTTCAAGTTTAATAAGACTTTTTGATAAGTGGTTTTGGGTAATAAAAGAAAAAAATGGAGGAAGTCCTAGGATGTACACAGGGATATAATAGTCTGGAATTGTTCTTCAGGTATATCTTACATTACATGTTCCAAGATATCTGCTGCAGTAAAGGTTATTCATTTGCCTAACCAAGAATGGACAATTATTTCGTATATCTTGGGGTTATGGGCCACATATACCTGCCCAGGCATTCAGTTAATCACACATAGTACATGGGAATGACCTTGAGGAACAAGGGGAAGAAATGCTGTTTAGGCCTAGGGAATGATCAGATAAGAGAGGGAGAAGTCCCCAGTGGCTTAATGGTCAGAGAAAGAAACTTAGGAAAGAGCAGCTCTAACTGATCAGGCTATTAAAGTGATTGTAGGAGATCTGTATTTTCAGACTTGCAAGATTTTCCTACTGTAGCCTTACAATAAAGTCAAATTAGCTCATCTAATCATATTTCCCAGAGGGACGCAAAGGATCAGTGGCTAAGACCCTGAGGGTCTGCAGTTCAGCGGATCAAATCCCTAAAACTGCGTAATGGGGTGGGCTCCTGTTACTTCTCCCGGCTTCTGCCAACCTAGCAGTTCGAAAGCATGTAAAAAATGCAAGTAGAAAAATAGGGACCACCTTTGGTGGGAAGGTAAAAGCATTCCATGCATCTTTGGCATTTAGTCATGCCGGCCACATGACCACGGAGACATCGTTGGACAGCACTAGCTCTTTGGCTTTGAAACAGAGATGAGCACCACCCCCTAGAGTAGGGAACGACTAGTACATAGTACCTTTAATCATGTTTCCCATTTGGCTTACTTGGGAGGGCTGACATTCCTAGTGTTGGATGTGGAGAAACAGATTCTAAGTCAGTCCTATTGAGACTAAGTAGTTACTTTGAGTCTGGGCACCTTCTATCTTTAGGGACTGTACTGTACTTACCCTTTCATGACTGGTGTGCAATTTGTGGGTCATCTTGGTCTCACAGTTCCCTCTCAAAGAGCAGGGGAGACAGCTGTAGCGTGGGGATCCTTTACACAGCTCTATTTCGTGTGTCTGTTCCTAAATCAAGAGGTAATAGAATTCACAGTCTCCAATTCAGTATTTTTCCCACCACGCCAAGCTGGCTCTGTGTTACACATTTATTAGAAAGCATTCTTATTGCTGTTTTATATGTTATTGCCTGCTCTTTGTCAGTTTTGTACCATTTTTTTAAAAAAAATTGATTGGTCTACATTTTAAAAAAACCTACTTCAAAAATGTTGATAAAATTTAAAGTTCCTTGCCAGGCCTTTTTCACAGCTAAGAAATATCAGGTTTTATAATTATATAGTGCTTGCTACCAAGGTCATTCAACTGAGCAAAACTGGAGATTGCATTATTTACACAAACAATTTTCAGAGTAATTTTTCTAACTTGACTTGACATTTCAATCAGCAGGGCTGGATATAAAGGAACACATTATGTGGCTGTATATTCATATGTTCAGTCCATAGGACATAGTTTGTTCCACAAGCCTTTAATCATTCCAAAACTAGGATCCATAACCAGTCCAAATTACTTTAAAAAGATCAAGGTGCAAATAGAAAAATCTTGAAAAATAGTATTTATTTGGCACAAAAGCAAACTTTTAGAACACAAAGAGACAATAGTTGGATTCAACTTCAATCTAAGTAATAATGTAGTTTCTTTGTTTTTTTTTCACAGAATGATTCCAACTATTGTCATTTGTCAACCATGGGTTAAGGTGTCTGTTGCAAAAGATATAAACCAGGCCATGTTTTGTTCAACAAATCATGGTTAAAATGCACTACAGAATAGCACAATGTGTGAATACTAATCCATGAATACAAATATCACAGGTAAATATTCTCGGGGATGTGGAGAAGAACCAGCAAGAAGAGAAGCAAAGATAAAGGCTATTTAATGTTAACAAAAATTGTGGGTCAAGACAGTTTTCCCTAGCTACAGATACTAGGAAAGAAGAAACTATGCAAAAAAGTGGATAAGGTTACAAGCCCAATATTAGTAAGGAACTGTTGTGAATGCAGTCCCTAACATCAGGCATTCACAATCCTCCAGGTTGCTTGCCAAGTTCAGAATATACATTCTCACAAGAGAATGAGAAAATGAGATATTTTAGGAAATATTAAAAGGGCAGAATATTTCCCCTAAAAGTGAGGCAGAAACTCAGCCCCCCCCCCCCCCCTTTGTCAATGGACCATTAAGGCCTGGGCCGGGCTATTCTACATAACAAAGATCTACCTCCTTCGGGCAGAGCCATAATGGGAATTGCCCAAAGCCTTTTCATTACATCAAAACCCAGCAAGGTTCAACCAAGCTTGGGACTCAAAAACACAACCTACAAAGTTACCCCTGCATGGCCCCATGGGAGTCTGACAACCAGTCAGAATACAAGCTCAAATTCAAAAGCCCAGAGAGGGTATAAAACTCAGGCACTCTCAGCATCTCTTCCCTTTTTTTCTTCACCCAAGATCTTCAAGGCATGTGATCCTGTCCACCATTAAAACTATCTATCCAAGCAGCCACCATGTTTCCAGTGTCTTTCTCCCTACTTGGAACTGAACCCAGAAGGACATTTCTTCCAACAATACACTAAGAAATAGCCCAGCCTTTTCCCTTTGAAGTCTCAGATTTTTAAAAAAAAACAAAAAACAAAAGGAGAACTGGAAGAGTTAAATGAAGCAAAACTAAGAAGACTATAGGTTGTGATTGTTCAATATAGCCTCTGATTAAACTATGGCAAATTCCTAGTAACTGAGGCAGAGGGAATATTTGTTTTAAAAGGCATTTTCATTCTAAAGCAAAAAGTACAAGTCTAGCCAGAAATCTATGTTAGGATTAATTGCTTTTTCTCTGTTGTAGAAGTCTAATGTACTCATTTCTCTATATAAATTAGGAAAATAAGTGTTTAGACTTGCATACCACCTTTCAGGTTACGTGGAAAAATCACTTTTTGTTTCTGGAAGCCTAAAATCTTAAATTACAACCTCTTTTATATCAGGAAGTGAAAGCATTTGTTGCAACCAACCAGCCTGAAGTTGTGGTCTGTCTTTAACACTGGATTCTCCTTTGTCATTTTCTAGGCTTTTATATTTGATCTTTACATTTTTAAATACAATTTGGTGTATAGCTCTGGCAAGATTGGTCTATCTCTTAAAGAAAGAGAGTCTGAAACCTAAACCCATGTCCCTAAATTATGTGTTGATGAAAATACTTCCATTTGTTATTTTTTTATCTTTAATCGCTAGAAAGGCAGCACAGATTATGAGATCACTGTCTCTCACATAGGTCTGAGTAAGAGAGAAGACAGGATCATGGCCTGTGGTATAAACAAATAAAAGGAGCGGAATTATGAAATATTCAGAATTCCTCTCTCTAAACTCAGCTGGTCTACTATAATAATCTTTCACTTGGAGATTAGAACTGGCTAATGAGAATTTTCTGGCAGGTTCTTTCCTGAAAGAAATAACTTTTTTGGTCTCAACAATTACTTCTAATAAGGAAAAGTGAATGCTAAATAGGCAAAAAAGAACAATAAGACAAAGATGTACAGTATGTTAGGAGGGCATGAGTTAAAAGGAAAACATTTGGACAAAAATCTTTTGGTCATGCAGGCAAAGTATAGAACCAAATATATGTAGTACAGGGTTGGAGATCTTAGTATTCTCTGAGCTTGCAAACATTTTGTTGCCAAATGAGATAACGTCATCAGTACCTAAATATTTTTGAGCCAGGCCACATAGAGCTTCAAGATGCTTCCTTTCCAATTAAATAAATGTCTATTTACTTTCTGCAAGTTTGCTTCCTTACAGATTTAGGAACACATAGTCCTTGGTCTTTGAATGGTATATCAGAGAAAATACAATAAAAGTTAGACTGGTTCAGGTCACGTAGGTAAATAAGACCAAAGTAAAACTAAATGAAAATTAAATGAATTTGGTACAGTTGATATGAGTATCCTCCTAGTTAAATAATCTGTCATATTAGACATTACTATTTGGTGATAACTTTAAGATAAGCTCAGGCATATGTAGTCCTAAAGCTGCAAATAGTAATCTTATATTCAGATCTTTCAGATTATTCATTGGAAGAAGTTTCCATTGACAAGTATGTTTGGTCCTTTCCCCACAAATAAACTGTAATCTACAAAACCAGCTTCGGGGCAAGGCAAATTCTGCTGAATAGCTAAGAGACGCTATTGTAAGATATGTGCACTTTGGCCGGATATGATGGGTTTCTAATTTTTCTAATCATTGTGTACTTGTCACATTTATTCAAATAAGATTAGCAAACCAAAATGAAGAAGTAACTCCTTCTGGCTAGACTCTGCATTCATTCATTTTATAATCCTTAGATAAAGGCTTTGAAGCTAGAATATTCATTACCAAATCAAGACTTTCAGAACAGCCTGGGCAGTAATGAAATGAAGGAAATTTGACACAGGGGATAGTATGATAAAAATTATTCTGTCATAAGATTACTGGGACTAAATGTTGTTGGGTGATAAGGTGTGATGTGTTAATGCAAAATTATCTTTGTCAGTCCCCTTCTCCCAAAATGCAACAGATGAAACTCACATTTATTAAAAGTCTGACTGAGACTGACTGAGTTATTAAAAGATCCCAGATAAGCCAGTTTATTTCTGCTCGGCAGCACAAATTGAAAGAGTTCTCCAACTGGAATTTCTTTAAATGAAAGATTACCAAACAATAAGCTTTGCAAGAAGGTTGCATAGTATACCAAGGTTGAAAAAAATTCCAACAATCCTCCCTAGAAAGGGTTAACTAATCCTTTGGTCTCTATCTAGGTACAAGGGAAAAAAAGAGTAGAGTTAAAAGCTTGAACAAATGATGAGCTATGAACCCAATATTATTATTATTATTATTATTGCTCTATGAAGGTATAGAAAGCAAGATTAATTATGTCCATCTGTATACATAAGGCTAAGGTTCAGCCTAAAGGATAAGCTGCCATGATGAAGCTTAAACGATTTGTCCATATCACTAGAAGCACCAAGACAACAATAGAAGGCTATAATAGTTTCTGCTTTGCAAAGCATTTCATTTGTTGCCAGTCAAAAAGCTGCAAATAAAATTGATATCTAATGTGCTTTATTCTCAAACTGAGAATTTACAGTACAAAATAACTGGGTTAATCCTTTTGGCTGCTTGATCCAACATAGCAACATGGAGGGACAGAGTGAATTTTAAGTGATGGGAGAATCAAGTCAAACATGAGAAAATTGGAAGGTTTATTTTAATTTATAGTGAAAAGTAGATCCCCCTACAGTGAAGCATTTCATCTTTAGCAGAGATTAAATTTAACACCAACACAGGGAGGCCAAACATAAAAAGGACAGAAGTGTGAAATCAGGCAGCTAGTAAGTGACATTAGCTATGTCTAAAATAATAAGGAGTGATCCAGCTGAGAGGAGCTGTATTAATTTCAAGAAGAAACATCAGAAGCAGCTATGCCACATTTTCCTTTTGATGTGTTCAGTTCTAAGCATTCCTAGAAAGAATATGATCATCTGGATCTATTTCAGTCAGATTTCAAGCTGAATTTAACACTGAAATTATTTTGCACTATCTGGGTCTGCAAACCAAGTAGATTTGGTCTTGCTGAAACACAGATAGAACTACAAGTTTGGAAGTAGCTGCAGTACTTAGGCTACTGAATCCAGTCCATTGCTCAGTGAAGAGTCCTGGTGGCGCAGTGGACTAATTCACCGTTATTAAGATCAGCTGCTTGCAATTATTGCAAGTTTAAATCCCACCAGGCTCAAGGTTGACTCAGCCTTCCATCCTTTCTAAGGTAGGTGAAATGAGGACCCAGATTGTGGGGGCAATAACCTGACTTTGTATAAAGATACAAAAGTATGAAGGCTATTGCTTAACGCCGTGATGGCGAACCTATGGCACGGGTGCCACAGGTGGCACGCGGAGCCATATCTGTGGGCACATGAGTGTTGCCCTAGCTCAGCTGCAGCGCGCATGTGTGCCCCAGCCAGCTGATTTTTGGGCCTTCCGGGCCCAGCGGAGGGCCTCTGGGAGTGTGTGGAAGGTCCTTTCCACCCTCCCCAGACTTCAAGAAAGCCTCTGGAGCCTGGGGAGGGTGACAAACAGGCCTACCAGGCCCACCGGTAACCTTTTTGCCATCGCGTGCCAAAAACGAGGGGAGTATGGGGCGCGCATGTGTATGTGTGTGGGGGGGCACAGGGCATTGAATTATGGGTGTGGGCACATGCACGCGTGGGCCCCCCCATGCTCCCCACGCTTTTGGCACACGATGACAAAAAGGTTAGCCATCACTGGCTTAACGCATTGTAAGCCGCCCTGAGTCTCTGAAGAAGAAAAAAGAAAGAAAGAAATCCAAATTAAATCAACCAAAAGAGATAATGATCTAGCACTTGGACACACACAATCAAGCGGGTGCTTCTGTCAAATTGCAAGCAGTCCTCAACTTACAATAGCAATTGAGACTAGAAATTTTTCCTTCACTAAGTGATGCTCTTGTAAAGTAAGGATGTGCAAGAGGGCACTGATAGGAAATGGATTTTTTTTTGTTCCCCATCAAACTGTTAGTTTTTCCTAGTACTCAATCAAAATCTGCCTTTCTTTAGCTTAAATTCCTCATTTGATATCCTGTATTTTGCATGATGAAAAAAAAACTATAGCTCTTTCCTTCTTCTGTATGATATCTTTTCAGATATTTAACTAAAATGAACTCTTCTCCTATCCCTCATTCTCTTTTCAGGGCTAAATATTCTCAGTGCTTTCAATCTTTGTGATAAGGCTTTTAAACCATTTAATTCCTGGTTCTTCTCTGCACTTGTCAGACCCTACATATTCGGTGAAGGGTCTTACCAATACAGAATAAAATCACTATTTGGATGGTTTCTAAACTGTACGTATGCCTTTTCTGCACCCACTTTAAATTGTTGACTCTTAGGCTGTTTGCAGCTTAGATTTTGATCACCAGATCCCTTAATATCTATCTCTGGGAAAGGAGGAAGTACCGAAATCCGCTGCTGTTTTTTATTTTGTTTTCTGATTCACAAAAAGTAACCGATTCAGCACCACAATGTTTTTTCTTGCTTCCAGCATATGTATGTATGTATGTATGTATGTATGTATGTATGTATGTATGTATTGGCTTTATAAGCTGTCCATCTACTACTTAATATATATGTGCAAAATCCCTATGAAAACAATGCCCAAAATCTAGAAATGTGATCTACTTTAGATACTGATGAAATCTATTTTATTCCCCCTTCTTCCATTGGATGTAAGTAGCTGCCATAACTCTGAACCTGCCAACTTTCTGCTATGTCTCCTAATAAAATAAATAAAATGAAGAACAAAACAAGAAAATAGTGATGACGTCAATTGTGATGCCATCAACTCAGATGGTAGCTTTTAGTCAGTCCTTGAGCTGATTACAGCAAAGTATTATACCTTGAGAGTGCCACTGAAAAGATCCTGAAAATTATAGCTCTTGCAAAAAGGTAACTAGCCATCTCCTAATGGGATGGAGCAGAAAGGATCACAGGACACATATATTTTCACTGATTATTCGTGATTTTTCCTGGTATGATTTAGGTGATACGATTGCCTCTCTCATCCTTGGTATTATTTTCTTTTAATAGTATTTCAATACACTTGGAAACTACTGTTTCTTAACATCCAAAGATGTTTCCGTCCCATCTATTAATCAGTTGGTATAATCAATCCAAATTTATTTAATTTTAGATTTTTCATTTTCTACAGCATCTCCTAATAGAATAAATAAAACGTATAGCAAATGAAAAACAATGCCATGCCATCAATGCAACTCAGTTTACATCAGGTTGCAATTCTCTTGTGGGTTTCAACCCACTGGTTTTAAAATCAATATTTTAGAATCATAAGACTGGAAGGGACCTCAAACAAATGAAATTAATAGAGAAAATGAATAGCTATCTTCTGTTTCCCCTAGGAAAACAATTCATAATAACATTTTTTCTTGGTGATGCCATAGCTACTATATGTATAATAACAATAAAAGAAACAAAATTTACAAAGGGAAGTTACCAATTAACAGTACAGAAGTTCTTCTCTTGTTTTTTGAATCAATACTTTAAAAGTGTCTTGGCCATAAGAACAGCTTTGCAGAATATTCTTGCAGTATATTAAATGCTTAATAAAACTGCCATTTTAATACTTTCTCTAGCTTTTTGCAGAAAAGGTATATGTCAGCAGCATTTTACATTGTGGGAATATAACTGAAAATTAGTTTTGGGACTGTGAATAGATAATATACTTTCTATAGCCCACATTTTTCTCAGTTCTGTTTTCCCTTTTAAGTTGCTTAACTGTATTTTAAATTACTTGTAATGGATTTTATTGTACATCATGTTGTTGGCAGGATCAAAGCAGCTGATCAAGTTGAAAACATCAGTGAATGAATGAAATGTGCATATCAACTATTGCTTAGTAAAACATGAAGGAGTCATAATTCGGATGGGCTCCTTATCCATATCTTTTCAAGTTGCAGAGCAGACAGGCAGATTTACAAGTTCAGGTAGCTATACAAATGGCTTTGAATGAAAAGGTTTGTGACATGCTAGTTAACAGATCCCAGGTTCTACAGTACCCAGGAAACTATGTCTGGTAGTTTGTACTTAGAAGAATTTTTATATCCAATTCATTCAGCTTTTGAAGAAAACTAAATGTTATTAAATAAATCAATGATACAAATAAATAATCCCACAGGGATTATATTGACTGAGGCAATATATTGACTGAGATGACAAGACATATTTTTGTGTATCCCATTTTATAGTAAAACATAAATACTGAGAAGCTGGTGATTGACTTGGACAAAGATACAGTATTTCTGGAATTACACATGACATCTGCACATGTAGGTTAAATCACTTCTATTTGGTGCTTTGTTGATTTACCACATTTTACTGTAGTGCGGTACTGTACTGTAAAATGATACAGAATTCTTTTTGTGAAAGCTGAGAGCTTTCCAGTGACTTGAGGAGGGGAGAGAAGTGGATATATGGCACTGAGCTCTGGTGGTTTAAGGCTTAACATCCACTTACATTTGCTGCCTGCAATTACTGCAAGTTCAAATCCCACCCGGCTCAAGGTTGACTCAGCCTTCCATCCTTTCTAAGGTGGGTAAAATGAGGACCCGGTTTGTGGGGGCAATGAGCTGACTTTGTATAAATATACAAAAGTATGAAGGCTATTGCTTAACACATTGTAAGCCACCCCGTCTCCGGAGAAGGGCGGCATATAAATCAAATTTATATATATATATACACACACACACACACACACACACACACACACACACACACACACATATATATAATCATCATGCATAAGATTATAACATAAAAAAGAGCCATTTCTTTTAGATCTCGTCTAGAGATCTACTACTCCAGTAGTCTGTTCTTACTATGACACTGTGCACTGTGTTTTACGAAACATACACCATGTTCCCCAGGGACTGGTATTCAGAAATATATTTTTACCAGTAGTAAAGATATCCCTCCTAGGCAATATTGTGAATTTAAATTAGAAGGAGGAATTGTTATGAATATTGCCTTGAGCTCCTAGGGAAAAGTAACATTTGAACCTAATCATTAGAGGGCACCAAGTTGATAGAGAATGTAAAGGTTGCTTTAGCACAGGAATGTGTGGACAGTCTGACCAGGGTTTGTATGGTACATGAAGAAACATTTTCCAAAAACTGGGCAGAACAGCACTCTTTCCCTGAAAAGTCCATAACTCTGAAAAATGCAAATAAAATTGCTGAATTTTTATTTTTAACTCTATCCATTCTGGGAGAAATTGGGAGCTGCAGAATTTTTCCAGCCCTGGTTTAGCTACTGATGCACAGTTGCACAGTTGATGCTGAGCAGGTATGGAATAAAAATGGAAAAACTGTCTTTTATAGGGAAAGATAAAACTGACTATCTGGATAGGGGAAGAAAAATTGAAGTTAAAATATATGGATCAGAATTTTGAGAATAAAATTATGTGTACAATATTTGTGTTGCTATGTTTTCCATTTTAATATATTCCTTAGTACATGCAAAGTGAAATAGGAAGACTCTCCCACAATTTATGTACTTGATATGCACTGTTTTTGTGAAGTCTTAGTCGTTATCACACAGTGCATCCTCATTTTCAGTCACACGTTTATTGCATTAGCCAACAAGGTTTGTAGGAGAGCATCTGCAAATGTTCTGATTATGCCTTAAGAGGAAGTATCAGCCGGCTTTCAGCTCGTGTGACCTTGTGGATTTTATCTTCCAACAGATAAGTAATCCCTTTTTTGCTAGAGCAATAGCTCTGTTTATGAAGAAGAGAGTGTGGTTGGGGACATCCTGAAAACCTGATCATAATCTTCCTACTAACAGGCAGAGCCAGAGCCAGCCAAATGTCCTGCCTTCTCAACATGAGCTGTCAGCACAGTCATGGCCCGTTCAGCCCAACCTGCTTTTATTAGATACAGAATGTCTGTTTTTATTTAGCTCTTCAACACTTTCACAGCATGCTGCTGTAACTAATTAAATTTCTCCCAGTGTAAATCGAACTTGGGCTTTATATAAAAGTTATGAATGGCAATGCTATTAGGAAAGCCTAACTTTATTTTATTATTTTATTTTGATTTATTCTACCCAATTTCAAATGATACTAAGTGGCTCAAAACAATCAAACAGTATAAAAACAATGTAATAAGAACAGCAGAAAGCAAAAGCAGACATGGACATTGAAAATGAAGCACAAGATGGTGAACCCAGCAAACCTCAAAACATCTAACTCCTTATTGTTTTGTGAGTTTATTTGAATTTATTTTAACTGCCCTCTCCCATAGACTCTGGGAGGCTTACAAATACAGTCTTAGAGCAAACAGAGTAAGAGCATTTACAAATAATTAACAGACAGTAACTGAGGTAATGGCAACAGCACCTACTTGTAATAATGCTCAGTTGATCACTTGCACAGCTTCCCATTCTTGGCCAAAATTCCAGGCTGCTTGAAGACAGAGTAACAATATTAAATCATCATGGAACCTATCTTCATTAAGCAGCTGCCATGAAAATGAAGATAAGTGGTTGGTGCAAGAAACAGGATCATAGCAGAAGGACCATCCCATTAAACCCCATACACCGACTGATATGTCATAAACATGCACTATAGGCAAGACTTGCTTAACAATTGTTTAGCAACTGTTTAGCAAAATATTGTTTGGGAACAATATACTCACTATACATTGAGCTGTGGTGACACAGTGGTTAGAATGCAGTATTGCAGGCTAACTGCCAAAAGTTCGATACTGACCAGCTCAAGGTTGACTCAGCCTTCCATCCTTCCGAGGTTGGTAAAATGAGGACCCAATATCTGACATTGTAAACCACTTAGAGAGAACCTGTAAAGCACTATGTAAGTCTAAGTGCTCTTGCTAGTGCTACTCTGAGGTTACTAAATTGTTTGATACTATAGCAGAGGAAACAACAGATTTTATTGGATAAAACAGAAACTGAGACTGATCTGAATATAGATTTGGAGTTTTAAAAATGCTGGATTTCAAAAGCGATATGGAAAAAGATACTGTGAATTTGAAAATGAACTTAAAATGTCTGAGTATAACAGTGACATGGAAAAAGATGCCAAAATGGATTTATATGTGTGGAAACCAGTTGATATCTTAACAGTTAAAGGGAATATAAAAATAATAAATTAGAGAAGTGACTTGCCAAGCCTTCTTATCTTGGATTTACAGAAGGAATGTAAATCTGACTAAATGGCTCAGTGGCTAAGACACTGAGCTTGTTGATCAGAAAGTTGGCAGTTTGGCGGATCAAATCCCTAATACAGGTCACTTGCATGGGCAGACTAGATGACCTCCAAGGTATCTTCCAACTCTGTTACTGTTACTAAACCAAGGAAACTTTTTAGGAGGAGCAAAAAGGAATTACGCAAGCTATTCCTGAAAGGACACAAAAAGAAAATGATAGGAAATCAAGTTGTAGGATACTACTTGATGGGACTAAAAATTCAGTTTTTTAAAAATAATAAGGCTTATAAAGTGAACCATATGATCAGGGTTTGTGTGTGTGTGTGTGTGTGTGTAAAATAAGTCCGAAATAGATCTATCTTAGTCTCCTTAGTCTCCCAATGGGTAGCAGGGTGCTTGCTGGCTGCCTGAAAAAAGCCTAAAAACTAGTGGATTGTGATTTCACTGAACTAGGGCTGCCAAGTTAGAAAGAAAGACTTTTAGGGTGCTAGTAAGATTTTAGCTAAGGTTTTAAAGGACCTTGCAGAGTGCTCTGTAATGATTTTTAGAAGATTTTAAGCTAGGATTTTAACCAGAATTTTAAAACATTTTTAACTAACTTATTTACTATGATGTGGGAAAACACCCAAGATTTTAATTTTTTGCATATACACACCCGCGAAAACTTGAGAAGACATATATATATATATATATATATATATATATATATATATATATATATATATATTCACTATATATATAGTGAATGGGACTTCCTTTTCACCAAGGTCGAGTGACAAGGCTTTAAAGATCTGTTTACGAGTGAGGAGAGATTTCTTCTGCTTCATTTTTTAGAGAAAGTAATGAGTTTGGATTATAAAATTGATTTTTATTAAGATTAAAATATATGTGTTAATATTTCTGGTAGTTCTTAATAGACTTTTGCTGATTAGTGCTGAATGGTGTGTTTTTGCAATTATTGATAAGGGATGAGATATGAGAAGAGAGGGTTTTTTTCTTTAATTGAAGTTTGGCAGAATGACAGAATTATATATGATCAAAAGAAAAAAAAACCCATTACTTTCCACTATGGCATCTGGAAAGTGAGTGAGAGATAGAGGTCAAATTGTGTCAAAATTAGCAAGTTGGTGGATAGAATAACAGAATAACAGAAAGGAACCTTGAAGGTCTTCTAGTCCAATCCTCTGCTCAATCCTATACCATTCCAGTCTCTTCTTAAAAGCCTCCAGTGATCCAGCACCCAAAACATCTGAAGGCAAGCTGTTCCAATGGTTAATTGTCCTCACTGTTAGGATGTTTCTCCTTAATTCCAGGTTGCTTCTCTCCTTGATTAGTTTCCATCCATAGTTTCTTGTCTTGACTTCTGGTGCTTTGGAAAATATTTAAGGTGACCCCACCTTAAATATTGGAACACAGCTATCATTTATTTATTTATTGGTTCAATTTATATGCCGCCCTTCTCCGGAGACTCAGGGCAGCTTACAATGCGTTAAGCAATAGCCTTCATACTTTTGTATATACCTGCTTAGTAGGGCTTTCTGGGGGCTCCTAAAGTGGTGTTCTTTTTTATACAAAGTCAGCTTATTGCCCCCACAATCCGGGTCCTCATTTTACCTACCTCGAAAGGATGGAAGGCTGAGTCAACCTTGAGCCTGGTGAGATTTGAATTTGCAGTAATCATGTCACTCCTAGTCTTTCTTTTCTCTAACTAAACATAACCAAATCCTGAAACTGTTCTGGATGTCATATGCTGCAAGCTCTGCCCCTTTTGCATACAAATTGCATCTTGCTGATTTTGACCCTCCGTCCCATAGAAGCTGTTGCTCCACTATATCATTGCAAAGGTAAGCTGAAAAACATCATCAGAATAAATTCAAAAGCTGAAAGAGAAACTTCAAGGCTGAAGGAGAGAAAAAAAGAAGCCCCACTCAGAAAGAGAAATTCAAGGACATATTTTGAGTATACCTAACTATGCTGCAGCTAAGTATATTGTCGGAAAATCCTGGAATATTGCAAAGTGCAGAATATGGATCCCTGCGCTGAGAACGCAAATGCTCATAGACATTTTTTCAAGCATAGATTTTTTTGCAATATCTCTTGAAATCCATAGAAGTTAAGAGAGAATCAGTGACCTCTCCTTTATCTTTTGGCTGCCTGAGTTCTTTAAAATGATCAAATTCTCCAAATAAAAGAGAATAAACAGGTTTCTTCCTTTGACTCAAAGGGATTTACTTTGGAGATGATTATCCTTCTACCTTCTCAGATCACGTCTAGCTGATGTTTGCCACGTGCCTACAATTAATTAAGGAACTGAGTGCCTTAGGGTGGAAAAGGCAAGATATAAACTAACTTACTGAAGCCAAATGACCTGCAAGTTTGAGATAGCTAGTTTAGTGCTAAGTCACGGCAAGATTTGGTCTTTTCAGTAAATACTGTGCCCTAACAACAGAGCTGGTACTTAATCTCCTATTAAGCTCTAGGCCGGGGCTCTTCCACCTGAGCTTGGGTGATCTACGGTTTCCAATTTTTTTAAGAACACATTGTTGCTAGTCATTAACAGTAGATGCTCGGTCCTGCTAACATTTTATTGCTACTTTGAGAACTGTGATTTTATTTACTGCAGGAAGAATTGTGCTGTGGCTGAATCTCTGGTTGTTTTATCTTCTGGAGAACTGCCTTGAATGCCACCGTGTCACAGAAGTGCTGCAGAGAAGCATTCTGAGCAAATTAATTAAATAAGGTAACACGGGGATTCCAGACTTTTATAGCAAAGAGATAGCCTATTAAAAAGGAGAAAATGCTACTGCCTGAAGTGGCACTAGCTGAACTTTTCTCTTTCACGTAGCTATAAAAACCACTGGCTGATTTTCCTCTATTGCATTCTACACCTTTTTTTCTCTGCCTTGCAAAACAGATTATGCAACTACAACAATATCTTTATTCATCCTTAGCAGGTTTTTAATCTGTGTGTTTGGCAAGTAAAGTTGAGTGGAATGGTGGAAAAACCCAGAGAGGTTTTCTTTTAGTGATCATTTGAAGTTACAACCATAGTGAAAAAAAGTGACTTATGACCGTTTTTCACATTTACTGTGACCGTTGCAGCATCCTTATAGTCACATGATCAAAAATCAGATTGGCTGAATGAATAAATGAGAGAAGTGTTGGAAGTGTCATCAGACTCCGGGTTCATATTACCATATGTGATGGACATATGCAGAAACTAAAAGATATTGGACTAAAATCCACACATGGTTGGAAAAAATGACAAAGAAACACATTGACTTTAAACCAGAGATATTTTTATTAGGGATTTTACCAGAAACATATAATAGAGAATTGAGATACTTAATTGTGAATGTTTTAACAGCAGCTAGAATTGTATTTGCTAAAAACTGGAAAAAGGAGAAAATACTTACGGAAAATGAAGTTATTAAGAAAATTATGGAATGTGCTGAAATGAGTAAATTGACATTTGAAATTAGAGAACAAGAAGACAAACAATATTATATGATATGGGACTTATTTTATCAATGGCTAGATAATAAAGCATGGAAATGAAATATGAAACATGAAATAAATGTAATAATAAAATATATGAAGCCATATACTTTTAATATATGGGAGATAAGCCATTGTTCAATAATTGGTAAATGAGAATAATAATACAAAGGGATATAATAAATTGTCAAATAAGAGAAATTAAATAAATTGTAGATTTTGGATATGGGATTAAGCATAAAAGATTTATAACCGATCGATACACTTTTTGTAATTGTAATGGATGATGGTTGTTTTATGTTTTGTTTTGTTTAAAAAATAAAAAAAATTCCAAAAAAAAAATCAGATGCTTGGTAAATGACTAATATTGACATTTTGCAGTGTCCCAAGATCTTTTGTGATCTTCTGCCCAACAAAGTCAATGGGGAAGCCAGATTCGCTTAGCAATCATGTTACTAACTTAACAACTGTAGCGATTCACTTAATAACTGTCAAAAATGGAGCAACACCCACTTAACACCTGTCTTGCTGAGCAACAAAAATATTGGTCTCAATTGTAGTTGTAAGTCAAAGACTACCTATACATACACACAAAAGGAAAACATTACTGGGTTGGATTTTTGGAACACTATGCAAATGCATTGCCTTCTGGGAATGTTCTTAATTTTTCGAGTCTAGCCTATGTACCTGAGATCTCCATGTGATCTCTTGTCCATTCCTGTTTAGCTTTGGGTTTGGTTTTCTTGGTTTTTTAATTTTGTTTTGGGGTTTTTTTTAAGCTAAGCCATGCTCAGTTAGGTGCCACTATCTGCTATAGATGTGGTTTTCCTCTGATAACTGTAACAAATACTTCCATGCAGATTTCTTGGCACTGTGGCAGAAGTGGTTGGCCAGTGAGTTCTTTTAGAATGCTTTTTCACCTTTGTAGAAAGTTAGCACCCACCCACCTCCTAGAAGAATGAAATGTTTTAGGAAATATTAAAAAGGCAGAATATTATGTTTCCCCTAAAAGAGAGATAGAAATCTTAAGGGAGACAGAAATTCAGAGCTTTAGCTCCCTGCTCCCAGCAGATATTTGGTGCCCATTGAGAAGGACTGGGCCAGCCTATCTACAAAACAAAAGACCTTCAGCTCCAGGGTGATGGGATTAAGATGTGACCCTCCAGGACATTATAGGATTATCTAGCAGCAGGGCTCACTGCATTACAAAATCATCTGGGGACATTGCATCACCCAGCAAGCTTCAACCAAGCTTGACTCAGAAAACCTACAAGGCTAGCTATGACCCCCTACAGCAGCCAATAGCTCGCACAGGAACAGGAAGCTCAAGTTCAATTCCCAAGAGAGGGTATAAATAACCCTCTCTCTCAACTCCATGTGTTAACTGCACCAGGACCATGTGATTGATGGTTCTACTTCATTAAGCCATCTTTCCAATCAACCTCCATGTTTCTAGTGTCTTTCTCCCCACTTGGAACTTGGAACTCCACACTTGGAACTGAACCAGATGGATATTTCTTCCAACACCTTCTTAGGGCAATAACTCTGTACTTCTCAGGAGATTTCCCAGTCCACGTATTATTGAGGTTCAACCTTATTTAGTTTCCAATATCAACTAGGTGCTGTTTCCCCAAAAAACAAAATAGGAAGCTAAACTATTGGATGCATACCTAGTGCAATTATTAGGTTATTGTCCCATGTGCTACACAAGGCTGCCCTTGACGACTATCCAGAAATTATAACTGATCCAGGGTGTGGGGGCTGGCACAATGCTTGTTGTGACTCAGTTTGCCCATGATGTACCACTGCTAAATAAGCACTGGCTCCCAGTTCCTTTCTAGGCACAATTCAAGGTGCTGTTTATCACTTTTAAAGCCCTGCATGGCACAGGATCAGGTTACTTGTGCAACTGTCTCTCCCTGAAGATATCTGCTCATTCTACCTTCTCTTAAATGTTGTCAAGTAGCAGAGCCTAGGAAGCACACTTTTCTGTAACAGCCCCTGCCCAGAGAACCCCTTCCCCTCAAGATCCAGCAGGCAATCTTAGCCTTCTGCTTGGAGGAGCTGAGATTGGATCCAAGGGGTTGTTTTTGTAATTGATGGGTTAGCCCATGTTCGTTAGGGCGCTGCAATTTGATTTTTAGCTGTTTTGGATGCAGGCTTTATTGTTTCCTTTGGTTTTACTGTGGTTTTTTTGTGAGCCACCCGGCGTTGTGACACACAAGATGAGTGGCCATACAAGTATTTTAAACAAATGAATAAATTAACAAATGTTTGTGAATGAGTCTTAGAAATTATAAAGTAAAATCTCTGAGAACTATTTTAATTGTTTTTCTTTTTGTCTGTGTGGCTAATGAACTGTCACTACCCATCTGCATAAGAAGTTATTACAATATTTAGGTCCTGATTCACCAATTAAAGATTTGTAGTTTAGATGCAATTAGAATTTCACTTTCTGTTAAAATGCTCATTATAGGTTTGCCAACATATTCTCTCCCTGGGCAGTCTGTTTGCTCCGAGAAATGCTTAGAACGTCTCTTTGGTCTGAATTTCCTTGATAAAGGAAACAGTTTGCTGGATTCCTCCTAGCAAGTGACAGGAAAAAAGGAGAAAATTAGTCTCCTGCCAATATCAAAATTATATTTGCTACTGATGGCATTGATTACTTCAGTAATCAACAACTCCTTTCTAAACTGAAAAGTCCTTTATTACAGGGTGTATATACATAATTCTAGAAGTGAATAGCAACAAAAATAAACTGTAGAGGGGAAAAAATCGGAAAGCTAGCCAGGTTTGGGATATCTGTGATGTTTACACAGTGCCACCTAGTGTCAGTAAATATATACTACTAAAATATGTTGCTATTTACTTACTTTGTTCAAAACCCAAACCTGTGGGCAGGAAAGGAACTGTTTAATCATTATGTGAATCTCTGTGATCATATAAGCAGAAAAGCGTATAGTAGTTCTGCTACTGTGGAATAAGCAGTGGTTATTTTAATTGTTCCTTATTTTTGTTATTTTTGTCACGGATTTGGAGTTGCTTTTCCACTCATAAATGTTCATGATAGTTTTCATTGCTGCAAATGCCAGGAATTGTTATTGATTCAGTGGTATGTAAGAACAAAAGACAAACAAATAAGCATCACCTAGAAAGATATTTATGAACAAATATTGCCATGGCCAAATGCTATTTTTTTGATGTTGTTTGATTTATATCCAGAAGTCACAATGTCTAGGAGAATCCCAATGGATATAAGCATGAACAGAAAGGGCGAAAAAGTGCATAGATACACACATCTTTTCCAAACCATTAGGCTTGCATCAGGGGTGAAATGCTCCCGATTCGGACTGGCTCGGGCAAGTAGGTAGCGATGGCGGTGGGCAGTTCGGAGAACCAGTAGTAAAAATCCCTGCCCCCGTCCCCCATGCCCAGCTGAGCCGTGTGATCATCAGAGCCTTTTTTTTTTCTTTTAAATGGCTCTGACGAGCCAAGCTCTGACAATCCCAGCTGGGTTACCTGCTAAAAAACTTTTTTTCTTTTAAATGGCTCTGGCGATCGTCAGAGCCTTTTGAAAGCATTTTTACATGGTTTTAGATGTAAAAAATGGTTTTAAAAGTAAAAAAAAAAATTGGCCACGCCCACCCAGTCACATTACACCCCTCCCCACCAAGCCACATCCACAGAACCGGTAGTAACAAATTTTAGATTTCACCCCTGGCTTGCATGGATGTTTGGCATGCTCCTTCAGACCCTTCACTGCAACCAATAACTCCAGCTTTCTGGCACCTGGTAATTACATAAATATTTGTCATGAGTGGATCTGTACAAACTTGATGTCCCAGGTGGCTGCATGAGGTACAGCTTGGGCAGAAAAAAAAAATAAGTGTCATGACTAAGAGAGGAGAACAGGACAGATTTCAGGAAGTGACATTGAGTGGACAGAACTGGCCTGCTTATTCCTTTAGCAGAAACAAGAACAGTTGGTTCTTCAGAGGCCACTGAACTATAACTCCCAGGAGCCTGACCTAGTACAATCTATGATAAGCTATTTGGGGAATTGTGGTTCAGCAACAACTAGAAAGCCACCGATTCCCCATCCCATACTTAAGTTCTCATAGCAAAAGGTGTGATTTCAGATACGTTAGGTTGTACTCAAATTGGTTTCAGCCACCTTTGGACAAAAGAAATACTGGAGATACTGCCAATACTATTCAAATATAAATCATTGTACCCATAGGGCCAAAGCGGTCAGATCTTATTTTTGATTCCTATAGAAGTATTTGATGGAAAGTTGTTTAGTGGTCTGAGCTAAGGAGAGTTATTCCTGAAGACTGGAGATCATCTTTACATTTTCTATACATCTCATATTTCATATGGAAGTCAAGAAACATAATCCACCAATTCCTGAGGTAGTCTATTCCATTCTCGAGTTAGTCTTGTGATTAAATGTTTTTTCTTAATGATCAGTTGAAAACTGCTTCCTAGAAATTTCTACCTCTGGTTCTAGAACAACAATAATCACCTCTGTTCCATAACAACTTTTTAGATTTTTGACAGATAGCACATATCCCCTTAATCTCTTTTTTCCACATACTCAGAGCTTTTAGCACATCCTCACAGGATCTGATGCTTCCTTCCTTGAATCTAACTCCAGGTGACTACATGGGCAAGCCGTATAGTTTTCTCATTAGTCTATAGTGCTGAACAGAGGTTTGCAGTGCCATTTTCCTGGATTCTTTTTCACCTTCCCCGCTTTTCAATCTCATTGCCATTCTCTACATTCAAAATTGAGACAATGGATCAATTGAGAGGGGGGGGGAGAAGGAGAGGGAGGGGGAGAGGGAAAGGGAAAGGGGGGGAGAGAGAGATTCTAAATGAATAAATTGTTTCAAATACCCACAATTCTACTTGAGTCTTAAAATCATAAGCATAATGTCCAGGAAAACAACATATTCATCCATCTATTATTTGTTTTGTTTTGTTTTTTCTTTTGTCATTTCATAAATTACATAAAGGGAGTGTGCAATTATACAGTTACAATAACTATTGAATTGTCAGCTCTTCATTTTCAAGGTAATGCACAGATCTAATGCAAAATATAAGCTTGGTGGATTTCATAAATTTATATCATAAATAGAAAATAATTCCATTCTCAGGTAGAAAGTACTAAGGTTAACACTTTTCATGTCTACTGCAATTAACAAATAGCCTCTACTTTCCTGAAAACAAAGTTATTGACTTTATTCGTCTTCTTAATGAATCAAACCAAATAAATTAGCTAATTATAAGAAATTTATTCCAAGCTTTTTTTAACCTATCATCTATTAGAATCCCTGACTTTTTTCATCAACTTGCAATTTCATTCTTGCCACAATAATTAGATTAGTCTGATCAGCATAGTTCTTTCTCCTGTTTAGGGATCACCATGGCTGGATATGCAAGCTACTGAAAGGCACAGTAAAATGTCATGTTACACAAATTTTGGTCTCTTGTACATATTGTGATGCAGGGTATTGTTTGGAAACAGACCTTGTATTCAGAAGGCACTCTCATAATTTAGCCAAAGAATATGCTCTGGCATAGAAGCGACAATTGCAGGAAGCATGCAGAATCCTGGATTCAGAATATGAAGTAAAAGAGATTGCCTTCTTGAATCAGATCTAGTTTTATAGCTGGTGATGTAATTGCTGGCTATGCCCATTAGATCTTTCAGAGACTTCCACTTTCCATCGTACACACATGTACATGTACACATACAATGTTGGTCTCTGGTTTAGATCTTACACAAGCATTCATAAAGTAAAATTGGAAATGGGCTCTCTGCTGCAAAACAGAAGGATGACCTTCATACTTCCAATTCTTCGGTTTTAGAGTAGTTGTCCTATCCTATATCCTAGTTCTGTTTTTCCTTGGGTAGGATGCTTACGATTAGAGACATGGTAGCTTCAAAATATTTTGCTTAGAAAAAAATATAGTTCCTTCAAGATTGCATAAATAGGCATAAACACGTACTCTAAAGGATAAGCATTAATAAGATCAATTAAACATTTATCAAGAACTACGACATGGCAAGGCAAATCATTCATAAAAACCTACAATTGAAATGACAGCTTGATGGATGTTTCAAAGTACTTCAGCAAACCATCTATCATTTTTATTTCCAACAGATGTCATCTGCTATGAAAGAACCGGTATCACTAAATAACTAGTCCAATGCACTGTTGCAAAATGCAGACTCTGGAAGTTTTATCATAATTCTCCAATGTTGTATGTTTTTGTAATGTCTGAAGCGTTAATTCCAGATGTTCAGGAATTTGATGGCACTCTTACTTCCCATTTACTTAACTATGATAAAAGTTGTCAAATAGGCCTTCTTTTTTTAATGAAGAAGAGAAGTAGAATATCATTTGACATCCAAACAACTCAGAAAAGCTCTTCATGGCTCCCAGTGGAATTATGAGTGTGCCTATGTACACAAACACACACACACACACAAACACACACACACAAACACACACACAAACACAGAGCTAGATATAAATATATAGATATAGATATATCAATACAGTTTTCTATTTGCCAGCACATCATTTACATATGGATTGTGTCACTATTATTATCTAAATCCATTGGATACAAGTGTGAGTTTTAGCAGATTGCATCGATTTTGCCTAATAATTTGAAAATGGACTATGAGCACTAACATGGAAGATCAAACATTGCTCAGATTATCATGATGTTAGATATGGAATGATAAAAATTATTTAAATAAATCTTTATTTTTAAAATAAGAATTTACTTTGAGAAGTCAGTTGGGGCAAAAAATATATATAGTATATTTGTATGTATTTTATGCAGAGGTGGGATTCATTTACCTTCCCTACCAGTTTGCAAATGTGAGCACCCATCTTCCACGCATGCTCAGCCTTCCGCACATACTCTTTGCTCATGTGTGTGCCTTCTGCGCATACGCACAGCCTCCAAAACATGACAAAATAGGATGGCATTACGCCCAGATGGGTGGGCGGAGCCTACCACAGTCACTGCTACCAGTTCGCCCAAACCAGACAGAAATTAATATATGCTAAAAATATAAGAATATATTTATAAGAATATAAAGTGAGGAATGCTTTTTCCAAAAGCCAAACAATGTTCAGAGCTGCCCAGACAGTGAGATGGGAGGCATATAAATTTAATAAATAAATAAACACATCCTAGTCCTTCTCCCCCATTGGCTCTTTTCTGCATTCTATGGGCTTTAAGTCTAATTAGATTTGTTCTGAGCATCTTCCAATGAATACAATCATTATTTTAAAGAAGAAGCCTTCTATAACTCCCGCTGGAATATACACTGATCCACTCCTTTCCAGACGTTCAGTATTAAACCTCTTCGTAGCATTTTTCTGCAAAATCCTGAATGCAGAACTGCCTTAGGTTGATTATCTTGGATATTTGTTTCAGGCAATGCCTCCTTAAGGTAAAGTGTTTAAGTTAGGAAATGAGGTCCAATCCTTTCTGAATCAGAGGCTTTTTCAGCACCATCCACAGTACTTTAAAGGGAAGGTCCCGAAGAAATCAATCTGAAGCATCAAAGGAGAGTTTGGTGAAAGTGCAGTTGCAAATATTCCTCACTCTAAGAGCCAAGATGGAAAAAAAAGTACAATAGTAAAGCTTGCAGTATACCTGTAGCTGGGAGATGCAAGTATACCTTCAGGCGATGTTCCAGCAGGGGTTTTTTTTTCCCCCCTTTGATGATGTGTTGGCTTGTTCCACCTGGGCCCTTTTTTCATATGGTAAGTCTACTGATCTTTGCAATTCATTTACATCATACAATCCAGTCTACTCCTTATTTTTCTTAGAAATTAAATCATATTGCCATGGTCAGCCCAGTCTCTCTGTATCTCACAGCAACCAGAACATACTTACATCAATTTGTCATATTATTGTGATTTTCATGCTATAAAATATCATATTTGAACACTAATTCCTGTATTTTGACCAGATAATTTCTTGCTCTTTGTTCTCAATTTAAAGAGACCTTTGCTTTTGTAGAACCTACCCTAACCAAGTTTCTACCTTAATTCCAGTGACAAAAATGCCTTGCTTTATTCATCATGTTGTTACAGTACAGTGAGGTATTTTTCATCTCTTTCCACTTGTCTTCTGGAATTTCTTTTTTAGATGACTTCTTCCTTTTATTTATTTTTCAGGCTTATTTTTAACTGTGAACGCGCATTACAAAATCATGGAAAATTATATGCAGTCTTCAGAAATGAAATATCATGTCAGGTTGCTTTTACATCTGTCATGAAAATGACTGTTTAATTATCAGACTAAATGACAGCAGTAAAATCTGAAAAGTCAGAGATGTTTCAGTGCCCAAAATCATAGTAAGTAAATGATCATTATTTATAACAAACGGAATGCTATTACTTGGACAGTTAAATAGCAGTTTCTCTTGTGCCAACAAAAAAAAACTTCTGCATGCTAAAATGAGAACTTTGAAGAGGGGTACCAAAAAGAAAGAAGGGATGGAGGCAGGGAATATAGAGTGAAGAAGAGAAAAAGAAAGGAAAGACCTGGCTAGAATAGAAAAAATTTGCATGACTAACCTTGGAGGGGAGGACAAATCTGAAAGCCTTGATTTGAGAACGATAGCATCTTTAGTTAATCATAAAGTAGAAATGGAAATGAAATTAATATGAAACCAAAACACAAAAGCGGGAACAATCTGTATAGAAAGAGATGAGAGCCAGTTTGGTGTAGTTGTTGAAGGTGCTACACTAGGTTTCAGAAGATATAACTTTTAATCCTTTATAATGGGCAGAAGGAATAACCTCAAGGAGCAGGAGGGAAAGCTGTAATCAAAACAATGGTCAGAGAAAATCTAAAAAAAAAGAAATTCAATTTGAGAAAGTCTATCAGACAGGACTGTCCCTCGTTCTCCCTATTTCTCACAGAGAAGAGGCAAAGGAGAAGGGTGGCAAACAACTTGGGGGGGGGGGGAAATCATGGTCTTGTCTTATCCATGTAGTCATCATAGACCTGGATTGACTTGACACAAAAATAAATCAATATAGTTACCGAGATGAAATTAGAATTCTGAGAAGTATTTGAAAGATATCCTTCCCAAAGTATGTTATGTTACAATTTTCTTTTGAAAATCTTACTTGTGGTACCTTATGGTTTTACGAATTCCATTTATTTTCCAAGCAGTCTCCTATCTCTCTCCTGTTTTAATCTGTGCTCAAGATCCTCCCAGTGCTTTGATCAATTACTCCCAAGTGGCAGTGACTATGCATCTTGAAGGCGTCAATATTGTGCAGACATGGTAAAGAAGGCGGGAATTCATAATGAGAAAATACACATTTATTTATTTTTATATTATCAAACTTTTATACCGTCCTTCTCCTCTCGGACTCAGGGCAGTGAACAGCCAAAATAAAACAGTTGTACATAAAAGTTAAAATAGTTTTAAAATAGATTATATAAAGTTTGGCCCATTAATTTAAAATATTCCAATTTAAGATCAATATCAATTTAAAACCAAGATAAAATCAGGCCAGCCCGGCTAATTGAAAAAGGTGAATTTTCAGGGCCCGACGAAAAGTCCGGAGGTCTGGGATCACTCGTATCTCTGGGGGTAGATCGTTCCAGAGGGTGGGTGCCACCACAGAGAAGGCTCTCCCCCTGGGGGTCGCCAGCCGGCATTGTCTGGCTGACGGCACCCTGAGGAGGCCCTCTCTGTGAGAGCGAACTGGCCGGTGGGAGGCAATTGGTGGCAGAAGGCGGTCCCGTAAATACCCCCGTAAATACCCCGGCCCTAGGCCATGGAGCGCTTTAAAGGTGATCACCAACACCTTGAAGTGCACCCGGAAGTCCACTGGAAGCCAATGCAGCTCGTGGAGGAGAGGAGTCACATGGGAGCGCCCCGTCACTCCCATAATCCCCCGCATGGCTGCATTCTGCACCAGTTGGAGCCTCCGGGTGCACCCCAAGGGGAGCCCCATGTAGAGAGTGTTACAATAGTCCAGACGAGTAGTGACGAGAGCCTGAGTGACTGTGCGTAAGGAGTCCTGATCTAGAAAGGGACGCAACTGGCGTATCAGGCAAACCTGATAGAAAGCCCCCCTGGCCACGGCCATCATATGCTCTTCTAAAGACAGCTGTGAGTCCAGGAGGACGCCCAAGTTGCGAGCCCTTTCCGTGGGGGCCAGTGATTCGCCCCCAATAACCAGCGATGGCGCCAGCTGGCTATACCAGGACACCGGCAGCCACAGCCACTCAGTCTTGGAAGGGTTGAGTCAAAGCCTGTTTCTCCCCATCCAGACCTGCACGGCCTCCAGGCACTGGGACATTACTTCCATGGCATCGTTGGGATGGTCTGGGGTGGAGATGTACAGCTGAGTATCATCAGTGTACTGATGGAACTCCACCCCAAAACCACGGATGATCTCACCCAGCGGCTTTACACAAATGTTGAACAGGAGTGGTGAGAGGACCGACCCTTGTGGCACCCCACAAACAAGGCACCTTGGGGTCGACCGCTGCCCCCCTGTCAACACAGATTGCAACCAGTCAGAGAGATAGGAGGAGAACCACTGCAAAATGGTGCCCCCTACCCCCAATCCCTCCAACCGGTGCAACATGATATCATGGTCGATGGTATCAAAAGCCGCTGAGAGATCTAACAGGACCAGGATAGAGGAATAACCCCTACCCTGAGCCCTCCAGAGATCATCCACCAATGCGACCAATGCCGTTTCCGTGCTGTACCCAGGCCTGAAACTGGACTGAAGTGTATCTAAATAGACAGCTTCATCCAGGTACTGGGAAAGCTGCTGCGCCACCACACTCTCAACAACCTTCGCAATAAAACGAAGGTTGGAGACTGGACGATAGTTAGCCAAAACAGCCAGATCCAGAGAGGGCTTCTTGAGGAGGGGCCTCACCACCGCCCCTTTCAAGGCGGCCGGTACGACACCCTCACTCAAAGAAGCATTGATAATCCTCTGGAGCCAGCCTCGTGTAACCTCCCGGGAAGCCAGCACCAACCAGGAGGGACAATAAACATGTGGTCGCGTTCAGCTGTCCCAAGATCTGTCCACGTCCTTGGGAGCCACAGGATCAAACTCCTCCCAGATAACACTCTCAAGACCTGCCTCGGTCATCCCGTCTGAACTAACCCAGTCAACAGCCAAGTCTTCCCGAATCTGAGTGATCTTATCATACAGATACTGTACAAAGTCCTCAGCTCGGCCCTGCAAGGGGTCATCCCGCGCTCCCAGATGAAGGAGGGAATGGGTCACCCTAAACAGGGCGGCTGGGTGATTCTCTGATGACGTGATAAGAGAGGCAAAATAGTTAGATTTCGCTGTTTTTATCGCTACTAGGTAGGTCTTAATATGAGACCTTACTAGTGTCAGGTCAGATTCGGATCGGCTGGCCCTCCAATTGCTCTCTAGGCATCTTTTCCAGTGCTTCATCTCTCTCAGCTCCTCGGTAAACCAAGGAGCTAAGTGAGTTCAGTGCCGGGTCAGAGGCCGCAAAGGCACAACACGGTCCAAAGCCCTGGCGGCCGCACTATCCCAGGCAGCCACTAGGTCTTCAGCCGAGTCGTGAGCCAGAGTCTCAGGAAATGGCCCAAGCTCCATCTGGAATCTATCAGGATCCATCAGGCACCTGGGGCAGAACCACCTGGTTGATTCCGCCTCCCTGCGGCGGGGTGAAGCGGTTAGAAAGTCTAGTTGAAGGAGTGAGTGGTCAGACCATGACAAGGGTTTGATGACTATATCCCCTGTATTGAGGCCACTCAACCACTGACCAGAGACAAAAACTAAGTCCAGAGTGTGCCCGCCTGTGTGAGTGGAGCTGTGAATTAACTGAGTCAGGTCCATGGTCGTCATGGAAGCCATGAACTCCCGAGCCACCTCAGACGTTTCGCCAATGGATGGCAAGTTGAAATCCCCCATGACCAGAAGCCTGGGGGTATCCACCGCCACTCGGCTATGACATTGAGCAGCTCGGGCAGGGCCATTGCCACGTGGCAGTGAGCCAGGTACATGATCAACAAGCCCATCTGCACCCCACGACCCCACATGCCACACACGACATCTCTCCCTGTTTTCTATTAGGTAGTAGTTGGGTAAATAGCTATAATCTTTTAGCAAGTTTCAGCACATACCATTCCATAAGTTACACATTTTAATGAAATAGAATATTCTTTGTCCACACTGTCACTCAAGAAGTAATTCTTCCAATTACTCCCCTGACTTTAGCAACCAGAGCTGTCTGCTGGGCTAAATTGCCTTACACAACACTGATTTACAAATTGCCACTTGAAATGTTTATCTCTTCCTTCTTCCAGGATTTCATTTTCTATCCCCAGGAGTTTACTTTCCTGTACCCAGGAGTTTGGAATGCCAAGTAACTGATAAGATGTAGATGTGCTTCTCTCACTTCCACATAATGGCAACTTGACACTAGCTCTGATTCATAACCAAACCATCCTCCTCACGACTGCAAAGAAGCTGCCTCTTACATAAAATGTGACCCAGCTGATATGAAGGCTTTTCTGACTATCAAAGCATGTACGGTTTGCAAAGATTACATTTCCACTGGAGGCACCAGCAAACTAGTGGAGTATGTCGAAACATTTGCAGACAGCTATGGAAATCTTTCAAACCAGCTTGTCGACTAAGCTCCATCTGAACAAAGTTTATGTTGTAGCTGAGTTATTAATGATCCAGCAAGAAGACAGCTCTTTTTATGGGTACAAGCTAACCACACATACTTTTGATGCCAGATGCACTAAGATAAAATCCTGTCTTTCCCAAATTAGTGTGAGAAATAATCAATTGTTCTGCAATCGGTACTGCTATAATGGGCATCCATGAATCTTGTTGAAAGGCCAATAGTCTTCTCTTTCATTGGCCTTGCAAAACTTTTTTCATGCAGTGAGAAATCATAAATGACTGTGAATAAACAATAAACTGGTTGGAAGGAGCAGAAAAGTGCATGAAATAATGGCTCATGTAAAAATTCCAAGCCAGTTAGCCTTTTGAATAATGCAGATTCTAGAGAACATTGATAGCCAAGAGCTGGTACATTCAAAGATTAATCAAAGGAAACCTATTGCCACTAATGAAACAGTATGAGATAGTCAGAGCAATCTAACTTAGCCCTTAAACAGCCCTTGATCCTGCTGATGAATCTATCCTAACCTTTATAGAAGAGAAAGATTCTCTGGCCCATGGATTAAATGCAAACCACAACCTGATTCCATCCAGCCTGCAAGATTAATCAGGGCTGACAAACACTGAGCCCTAACTGGGGTCTCTGAAAAGATAGTGGGACATAATTCAATTTTCTCACGTCCTGTATCAACATTGCCTATACCTGAAATGTGTCCTTTCATTTTGGCCTGAATAATAAGAGACTCCGTTTTCATTCAAATAGAGCTTCTAATGGTCTTTGACCAAATCTGAGATTTGGTCATTCCTCAATCTCTCATTCCTGAGAAATGACTTTTTATTGGTGAGGAGGTCTGACCAGCAGGGAGTCAATACTATTGTTGGTGGTCCAGTTGCCCCAACTTTACCCCAAATTAAGGCATTAGAAGGTTATAAACAAGGGAGCTGGTGGCCAGTTAGCTGGTGTTGAATTCAGGACAGATGAGAAAAGAGAAAGGGGAAGACTCAAACACAAAATCTAGTGAAAAGAATTTCAGGAGATTTGTACTTCATGTAGTTTTTCAGACGCACCGCCTTAAATAAAATGTTTTTCATGGATAAAATGAGATTAATTCCTTCAAAGTAATGATAATGGTCTACATCAAGGCTGCCAAACTGGTGGCCCATGAGCCGGATGCTTCATGCGCTGGCCACGCCCATGCCTGGTTTAGCAAAGGGGGGAAAAGTCACGATACCAGGACAACACAAATTTGACACCCCTGGTCTACATGAATTTCTATATTATTTACTGCATTTTTCTCTGTACTATATTCTGAGCTCAGTTCTTGAACATTTCCATAAATTTAGCAAGTCTGTATGTAACATATTTCTATGAATTGATTTAGATACATTTTAAATACTTCATCTTTAATATGTAAATGGTTCACTCAATATGTTTCCTGGATTCAACCTCTATGCTAAGTATAAAATGCTTTAGAGATTTGGAAGCTATGGATATATAAAAGTTACATAGCTGAAATTTTCTATTATTCTTGCCAAAATATTGCTTGGTGTTAATCCCATGGAAATGTTATACAGAAAAGTAGATATTAAATCATTGGAAAACATATTTCAAGAGCACGTGCTCTTAATATAATGTAAATATATTGTGAATGATGACATCTGAAAAGGGTAGATCTGGAGAGAATATATCTCTTCCAACTAGCATTTAAAATGTTTGTTCATTTGAGCATGTGTTAAGGCCTCTCCTCAAGCCATCTGTACATTTCCAGAAACAGTCCCTGATCTATTTCAAAATGCTACACAGGGCTATAGGCCTGCTTTTTCTGTCTGCACTCAGATGTGCTTTTGTTCTGGACTTTTAATCATATCCCACTCCAGAGAACACTTCGTAGGCAGTCTATTCTTCCATCTTGTTAAGTATTTCAAAATAATATAGAAAACTACCATTTGTTTAGTAAACTTTCTGGGCATAAATTTTGTGGTAATAAATGATCTTTGGATCTTTAGTGGAGCTCCTGTTATGTATCTTAAAATTTCAAAATCGAGACAATGAATCAATGGAGAGAGAGAGAGAGAGAGAGAGAGAGAAAGAGAGAGGGTCAATCTGTTCAGGCTACTGCATATAGCATATAGCCGTGATGGCGAACCTATGGCACGCATGCCGGAAGTGGCACGCAGGGCCATCTCTTCAGACATGCCAGCTGTCGCCCGTTGCTCTTCTGGGTTTGTGCCGGCAAGCTTATTTCGCACACGCGGGAGCGGAGGAAACAGGAAGAGCAGCTCCCTGGCGCGCACACTGAGCTTCTGCTTTCCGGTGTGCTGGCTGTCGCACGCGCATGCGCGCCAGAAACCGTAAGACCAGGTGACTCTTCTGTTTTCCGGCTCTCCCACGCGTGCACACCGGGGACCTGCTCTTCCGATTTCCGGTGCTCCCCCGCGCATGTGCATGCACTCCCGTTTTGGCACTCTGTGCCGAAAAGGTTCGCCAACACTGGCATATAGGATAGACAATTTATCCTGCTGTGCTTTTCCTCCCTTCTGTTGGAAAAAAGCAATGACCAATTCAGTAGCCATTTTTTAAAGCAAATGCTATTAGGATGGCTTGGCTTCAATATTTTTATTGAAAAGGAGGGAAAATTACAAGTTTTACAGCAGCACTACAAGTTTTAATGTAAAAGTCTCATTTCATATGGCGCTCCAATGTGGATTGCAGTCATCAAAAAAAAAAAAAAACCTACCAACCAACTGCAGGATATATTGGGTGCTTGTAAATGTTCCAAGCCCTCTTCCAAATTCTATTATTTCCTTGAAAATCAGCCAATGCCCTCTGAAAACAAAAACTCATCTATTGTATATACTTGCAGATAAGCCAAGAATTTTAGGTGCCAAAATATACCAAAAATGGATTTGGCTCATCTGTGGATGGGCTTATTTACAATCCTATACAATAAAACTTTTTAAAGTACTTGTATATGCCATATATCCTCAATATAAGCTCAGAGATGGATAAGCAGATCCTTAAATTTTTAATCAAAATACCTTGAAAAAGGGAGAGAGATGCTGTTTAGAAACATGGAATATTAATAAGTAAATAAAATGCAAGTTGTCTTATCCATGGGTAGGTAGCACATTTGTCATGGTTTTCAGGTTAAAAATTCAAGGGTCATCTTATCTGCAGATTCATGAGCATATATGGTAAGTACAGTAATTGTTGGTTTTAAATATATATTTTCAAAAAAACCATTGTTATGTAAAATTCTATTCTTATGTAGATAGGTGTTTTAAATAAGGCACCCAAATGATTGGTTAGATTGGTATTCATCCTGATTATTTATTTTTAAAGGTATGACATTTGTGTTTTAAATAAAGATTATGGGACAACTCAGTACAGAAATTAATGGCAAAAATCTAACGTTCTCTCTTCACCCTTAAATGTTGAAATAAATTAGAATTAAACCTTTCAGTTCACTATATCAAGGGTCTCTGCTGGCTGAGGAATTCTGGGAGTTGAAGTCCCCAAGTTTTAAAGTTGCCAAGGTTGGAGACCCCTGCACTATTATAATTTAGCCATTTTTATAGTAATTATAGAAGAGAGAGAGAGAGAGAGAATATCAGATTAGCCAGTAGGCACAACAAGCAATTTTTAAAAAGGCTCCTTCTTACCTTATATCTCTCTAACATCACTTAGGCCTACTTTTACCATAAGTGCCATAATACAAAGGCTGTAACTCTTGCCATATATATGAAGGGTTGCTAGTTTGAAACCTTTTTTGTTTCCCTTAGATTCCTTTTTCTTCCCCCTGCATAAATGTATGTGTATTTTAAAGTCAAGAGTATACCTCTTCACTGTTTTTCTAGTCATATACTTGAGTTATTTTTCTGGTTTAGCATTTTAATATTTGCAAATAATGTTCTTCCTCCACAAGAGATAGATTTAGTATTCTAAGCTTTGCTTCCAGAATGAATAGGAAGAAAATACCCACTTTCAGCTGTTTTGTCTCCGCTGTAGAGAAACAATATTCACATTAAGACTGGTGAATTACTCCTCCCTATGAAAAAGAGCTTTAATTTCTTACTGAAATTGCCTTGGGACTGGAGGGCTGAAGGGCCCTGCACTCCTTTGTGTCTGTCAACTAAGGACTATCAAATGCTGTTTAAGAAAAAAATACAAGCAAAAGAACAGCCAGCTTCCAGTACTTGATGAGAGCTAGGCCAAAATGGCACTTTAGAATTCTCCACCAAACCTGAGGAGAGAAACAATAAGTGGTTTTTTCCTTTCAGTTTCTTCAAGAAGACATTATTCTCCAGAAAATTCTCCACATGACTTCCTCTAAGAAAGAAAGAAAAACCTATCCCTTTTGCTTTCTTTTAGTAGAACGGCATGACAGTCAGTCAGATTATTGAGAGGAGCAGTTTCCTCCCGAGTATAACTCACTATAGCAGAACATAGAGAGAACATTGTTCTTGCAATTTATAGTTCACCATCTCCAGTGAATACCATCTCTGCCCATCCAATAAGATCTGACAGGTTAGCAGGCTCCAGGTCCCATTTCTTAAGCAACATCATCTTTAGGTACCCAGAAGAAGTATTTTCTCCATCACAGCAGCTGCCCTTTGCAATAACATTTCCTCTAAGAGTCAGGTGGCCCCAATCCTGCCTACCTTTTGTAAGGTTTTGAAGACCTTGTTTTTCATCCAGGCATTGGATCAAAAGAATTTGTGAAACCATTTAAGACAGGGGTGTCAAACTCAAGGCCCAGGGGCCGGATCTGGCCTGTGGGGTGCTTAGATCTGGTCAGTGGTGGGATTCAGCCAGTTCGCACCACTTCAGGAGAACCGGTTGTTAACTTTCTGAGCAGTTTGGTGAACTGGTTGTTGGAAGAAATCATTAAGGCAGAGAACCAATTGTTAAATTATTTGAATCCCACCACTGGATCTGGCCCATGGGCTCACCCTGGAAACAACAAAAGATTGGCCTGCGGTGCCTCTGCCAGCAAAAACAGAGCTCAGGGGGACCACAAGTGCCCTTACCCCTGAGTGCCCTTTTCAGCTGAGACGGACTCCTGCAGCCCTCTGCCAGCAAAAACAGAGTGAAAATGGCCCAACCTGGCCATACCCATACCAGGTCCTCAAGGTCAAACACAACCCTGATGTGTCCCTCAATGAACACCTCTGTAATGTTTTTCTATCCGCAGCTGTCAGACCAGCATGCCATACCGTGATATAATAAGTGAGGATGCTTTCTATTGTAAAAGGAGGTCATCAGTTGTTGTTCCACCCTGTTTTTATGCAAGACCCCAAGGAAATGGAGTCTCTGTTGGGCCTTCCTGGCCATCTGGATCGTGTTGTTTTTCCAGGTGAAGTCTTTGCTGAGATGGACTCCCAGGAATTTAAAGGAGGAAATGCTTTCTACACAGCCCCCCTCAATGTAAAATGCAGCAAGTTCCTCTCTCTTCCTCCGGAAGTCCAACACCATCTCCTTGGTCTTGCTAATGTTCAAGTGCAGGTTGCTTTTTAAGCACCATGTGGAAAGTTGTCATTTAATTCAATGGCATTTCCCTGCAACCAAAGTTCACAAATTCCTCCATTCTGAAGATGGATTCTGATCAATTCACCAGACAGCAATTTCTGCTGGCAGCAGCTTGTTTTTAACTGCTTCTCACCCTCAGGAGGTAAAAGAGATTAGGTCTAATAACAAATCCAAAGATTTAGCCATTTCAGAGACTGATGGGGAAAATGGAAACAGAATCTCAAATGCAGGTCTTTTGATATTTAATATAAAGGCTAATACCATCTGTTGTTAGTATTTCAGATAAACCTTCAAACATATTTCCAAGATGATGTTCATAAAACCCTCAGTATAATGAAATAAAAAGAAAATGATGCCCTCAAGTCATGTTTGACTCCCAGTGACTTCATCCATACCATTTTTTGATAATGTTATAGAAATCATATGCCTTGTTGTAGGCTTTTGTTGTTGTTGTTTTTGTGTTTATTTCAGTCTAGCCAACAAGTCTGGAATTCCCAGATGATCATCCCAGTGCTAACAAGGAGCAATTCTGCTTAGCTTCCAAGATCAGCTAACATTGCTAAATATTGCCACCCGCTGAGGCACAGCGAAACATAACATTTAAAAATCCTCAAAGAGAACAAAGAAAGCAATAGTTGAACTTTAAGACATACACATTTGTTTGTTTGTTTTAAAATGTTGTCTTGCCTGAAAGGACAACACCATGGTGCAACTCAATATTTGAATATATATTTGAAGAATGTGTTAGTTTTATTTAGGGTTGAAAATTATGTCTTTCTTTAGCAGATGAAGACAGGTCTGTCTATTCAGCTGTTTCAATGTGAATCGAGCTAGGTTAAGAGTTCATAGCTATCTAACCTAAAATCATCTACTTAGCTCCAAGGCCTGGTCCCAATCTACTACCTAAATTATTATATTGCACTAACTGAAATCATTCTCCAGTTTTCAGTATCTCATGATGTTACCTAGTTTGGGTAATGAAACATCTGCAAGAAAACAACCAAGCTCAGAGATCACCTAAGACCACCAATGTTTTCAGTAATTCTAATTCATCCAAGTTTATGACCCTTACACCATCAAAAGGATGAAAGGTAACATAATTTGTCATTTGCACTCTGACAAAATCCTGACAAATTAAATCTGCTCCAGGGTTTAATTTTTGGCAACAAGTTATTCAATTTATTAAATAAAAATTGCAGAGAAAATATTCACATTGAAATGTCACTTAGAATCCTAACAAATGTAATCTGGTAATTTTACAGTTGCTTACTTATGTTAAAGCAATGTGTACATAAAATTATGCATTACTCAACTCATTATCCATCTAGCTATTTTAAAAACCACTTGCACAAGACAAAGGGTATTCTAGTATTCCTATTTTTTCTGCATAAACAGTTATAGACCATACAATGGAGTAAGCTGTCTTTTATTTATGAAACATATTAAACTGTTTAATATGAAACAATGCTAAACTATTTACAACAATGCTAAAGTTTATTTAAAAGCAATTTTACAAGAAAAAAAATGATGTAGCTACTTGCATGGGAAACCACCAAAATATCTCAGGGCTGTAGGTTGCACTAGTAAATCATATATATACTCCAAAAGAAATCAATGACAAACTACTTCACTATTGTTGCCAAGAGATGACATGACTGCATCCAGGTAGTCCAACATGACTTGAGGGAAACACAATTCTGTTTAATTTGAATTTGAAACAACTTGGCTTCCAGAAATTTGCAGCGCTGGGTTTTAGTAGGGTTTTTTTTTCTGGCAATGAGAAGAAACACTTGTTCCAAGAAGCTGGAGTCCAAACAAGCACATTACTCTCTCCAAGTCAACGATTTAACTGCCTCTTCAGAATGCAAACGACCATATACTAACTAATAGCAAACATGACACCAAAGCAATACCAAGGACCAAGAGGCCAATAATCCCCAGGATTTAAATAGAAAAATTTTCAGGAAAAAAGTAAGATAAAATGTGAACAGAACAATGAAGACAGAACTAGCTTGATGGCTATATAATTTTATTCTGCAAAAGAAAGAAAAGTTTCCTGATGTTTGCTTCCCACGTCTGACAGAATGCGTCTCTTCTGTACCATGAAGAAACGCAGGAAGCCTGCTGCGTGTTGATCACAGCATCCTGCAAGGGACAAAAATAAAACAGTTATATGTAATGGTAGAATTATAGATAATTAGAAATTACAACTGAAAATTAAATGAGAGACTTCTGGATTCAGAGAGACTGAAGATTACTCTGTTGGAGAGTTGCCTCTTCCACAGGCTGCAAGTGCATTTTATTTCTTTTCCCACTTTTTCAAATTCAGTTAAAAGTTTTATGCTCACTTTAGCAATGCTTTACCATGTATTTTTCAGAGAACACATATACCTCATATAATAAAATCCACTCCATCCTTCCACGTTTATAACCCTCTCTCTTGTAAAGAGGAGAAATATAAGCCACCGTTTGTCTATTTCCACCAGCTGCAATGTAATGTTCTGACTGTAATGGCATCCTTCTGCTTTCCATGGAAAGTTTGAGTTTCAAACCCCTGCTGTAGAGGATGGTATCTTGACTCATGAACTATGCTTCTCTGTGTCCAGTAACGACATCCAAGAATTATTTCTGATTGTCTGGAACTGTCAGGGCTAGCCCAAGAATGACATAGAACAATCCAGCCAAAGTTCAGCTCTTTATTTGCTCTGATCATACAGACAGAATCTTGTCAGACCAAACCTATAGTACTCTCATTCTAACAGATATACTCTGGGAGATTCTAGGGAATGGCTACTCTAAATCTTTGTCTCTGATCCAGTTCTGGGCTGCATTGTCTCTTTCTTGTCCCAGTCTTTAGAATGTCCTTCCTCCTTCCTGGGAAACTGCTGCTTTACTGTGGCCCATCATACCTCTTCCCTCAGTAGACACCATTCATCACAGGTATGAGCATTGTATGAGCACACAGGGCTGGGCAAACAGCCCTAGTGACAGGCCAGGTCAAGAAACAAATTGGGCAGGGTTTCAAGAAATGCTACTTTACTGTTATAAGGTATGACAACAGAATCTTAAAAATCTGTCCAAATTTCTTTCTATACTAAACCAAATTAGGGCAGAGTTATTTTAAGACTCTTTCTCACACTTGTTTCAGTTTCTAGATTGTGTAAGCACTTCTATAAGTCCTTCCTTAATGGAAGGGTCTGAATTCCTTTTGAATAGCATGGAAGCCATGTTGTAATCCAATCTGTAGCAATTTTTAAATTCTCAGCCTGTCGTTGATTGAAAATAGCAGGGGATTTACATAATTGACTCTCTTCCCCGATAGAGGAAGGATAAGTCATCCTTTCCACTTTTTTTAATTCCATATCCCTCTACTTGTTTGTCTCTTTATCTTTTCTTCTCACCGCAAATTTCCCATGGACATCTTTTTGCCATGATCTTGGCTCCAACCTCATACCCATAGGCATCTATAAGAAAGGATTAAAAAAATCAAGATGGCAGCTAAGTTCACATGACCAAAGCCATTTTTTACATAACATACCATTCATTTAGAGGGGCTGAGCTTTGATGATTCATTTGAGTCTACCATCTTGACTTTGCTGACATCCAGAGTATGTCCCTGCATACACCCTCTTGCTGTCAACATCTTTTCATTTATTCTTGGATTACTGCTAGGATTTCTGTTAGGTTCCAAAACAAATAATTTCCTGCTTAATTGGCTTTATAATTAACTGGATTGAACTTCTTTGATTTAGGCACTGCCAGACTCCAGAACAACTCTGGGCAGCACACAATACAACAAAGAAACTAACATTCAATAAAAATTTTAAAAAAAGCAAGATAAATAAAAAGCTATAAAAACAAAGAACAAGCCAGCCATACACGCACAAAAACATCACATTCAAACACTACCAGCTTCCCTGGCCAAGGATCTGGGAGAACATCCAGAACTTTGAAGCTCACTGGAACACCTCATCTTCAAATTTATGTGTGTGGTAAGATTCTTCTTCTTCTTCTTGTGCCATATCCGTCATCAGATGTTGGCAATCATGTTGGCGATCATGTTTTTATCAACAACTGCACAAAAAAGTGCTGTTGAGTTTTGTCCAAACCAGTCCCTTAGATTTTGAAGCCATGATGTTCTTCTGCCTGGACCTCGTTTGCTTCAATCTTTCCTTGGAGGATTAAGTGAAGTATGCCGTATTTTTCTGGGTGTCGCATCACATGTCCAAAATATTCTAACTTTTGCTTTTTTATGGTTTTGATGGTTTCCCTTGGCTTTCCCAGGCAGCTTATCACCTCCTCATTTCTGATTTTGTCAACCCAATTTATACATAACGGCCACCTGTAAATCCACATTTCAAATGCTTCTAGTCTGTTCAAATGGCTTTCTGTCAGAGACTAACTCTCCACTCCGGAGGGCAGGATGGAAAGATGTAGCATCTGGCGAGCCTGATTTTCAATCTTAGGCTTATGTTGTGACTGCAGAAGACCTTGGTAAGAATTACTGCTGTCTATTACATATAGAGAGCCATACATGCAATGTTACAGTAACACTTTAAAAAAAAGAATGAAAATCCTATTTACTTATTAAGAATCGATTTGTGCTGCCCAATACTAACAGTCTATTGCCAGTTTACAAATAACAAACACTTTCTAAGTAGTAATAATCAGTGGTCAAGTAAACAATAAAAACACCATGCAAATTCCTACAATTCAACCTATAACTGTACAAAACTAATTTTCTTACTAAGATTCTGTCATCTACTGTATTTTGGGCCATAATTCTACAGACATTATATATAGGCTCCTAGCTCAAGACTGCTCAAGCTTGAGGAACCTTTCTAGAATGACTCATTTCAGTCAATGATGTGAAAAGTCCTGTGACTTAATTACTCTACTGAGTGAATTTCTAACACTGATAATGGTGCTAAATTAGCTTCAGTGGATGCATGTGCCGTGTGTGTGTGTGTGTGTGTGATTTTCAGTCATTACTCCTACTGTTTCCTTCAACACAAGCAATGAAGAAAAAACAGATTTCTTAGAATGCACAGAAAGTGTTTCTTGATCAAATGAGATCTTTTCATCTGAATCCTTCAAACACAGAGAGATTAAACAGAAATGGAAGTCTGTACTTAAAGAAGAGAGGAAAAGGGATTTTTTTTCAATCACTGCATCACATTTTGCTAAATAAAAAGAAATCACGTTTATTTCTTTTTCAGATATTTGTCAAATATATTGTAGAGTAATGAACCTAGATGATTTAAAAAAAAAACAAAAAAACAAAAAAAAAACCCCAACCTTGTAATGGAGGCAAAATGGCAAATGTTATTATGCGGCCTATTTACCTGTTTAACCATGGCTTAATGGAAACTTCCTTCCACAGTTAACACACATATGACACAAAGCCCCAGTCTAAATACTTCTTACATAAGAAGATTTCATAGACATTGTTCAGGATCACTGAAATGCTCAATAATATTAGGTTTGTTTGCTACCAACTAATTAAATCCCAGAGAATGGAATTTGGAGAAAAATCATGGAAAAGGAAGGAAAAAACAAGTCTGAAATGAGGATTTTTAAATAACGAATCTTTTCTTGGCAATTCTTTTGGCCCAATGTGGTATAGTATGTATATGCATAGGAGGACTCATATCTCCTTCAGGCCTCAAATAATGCAATAGCTTATATTCCTAGATTCTGCACTATATTAAACATATATCTGAACAGACGCAACAGCTCTCAATTGTACTGTTTTAGTTCCTGACACTGTAGGAGAAAAACACTTGACATGTCCAAACAAATACAGTTGGTGCAGCGGAAGAATGTTGCATGAAGTTCCCCCATCATCTATCAATAGCTATTTCCCTTATTAGCAACTTCAGGCATCTTTTAAGGCTCTTTCATGATCAGAGAAATGGCAGCAAAAGAAAACCCCACAGCTGTGAGTGCTCCACCATTGGAGGTTTTAGAATAGAATAGACCAGACAGCCATTTGTTCCAGATGGTATAAGGTCTCCTGCCTTGAGCAGGGATTGGATTAGAAGACTTCCAAGAACCTTTCTAGCTCTATGATTCTATTATTCTAAGATGCTTCCCCATTGCTAGTGGGAAAATCACCACTGTTGTAATAGCAGTTAAAATGCAAAAACTGAAAAGTTCAACAAAGCCAGCATCTATGCAGATAGTTTCAAGAGTTTAATTAATTCCAGCAGGAATGGTCATTCCTGGCTGGAGATGTTTGCTGCCTGAGGCAAAGCAACAAATGGCACACAAATCTTTAAACCAGGCTTTATAGGACCCAAAGCTAGCTGAATAATTTGGGGCTGGAGGCAAGAGTATCCCACAAGCCACATTTTACAAACATCATCACGAAATGACTATTTTGCTGCATTTTCATTACACCTCAAGGCAACTGTTAGTGGTTCAGCCCTGAGATCTTAAAGTATTATCAATCAGAAGTAATGGCAACAAAAATCAAACTGTTATATAGCCTTCACTGCTTTCTTTTTACTCTTTCCACCCCTCCCACTGTATTAGAAGCCAGCTTGTGAAGGAAATTAGTCTGGCAATATAATAAAAGTTTGGCCTGGCTAATTCAATTCCATCAATGAAGACACTAAGTGAGTATTAGGTGAATGGCCTGATGGAGGAAAGCTATCTAATTTATTTCAATCAGCCAAGTCAGAGATATGCAATTGTTTTTTTTTTCTTTAATCCTCTCACTTTCTCTTCCCCTTCATTGCCTATGAGAACCAATTTTCCAACTCCCTGTGCTTAATTGGACTTCAACTTTGAACTGCTTCGTGTTTAATAGAGCTTAATCTTCAAATTGAATACATTTAACAGGGCCTGGTTTTCATAATAAACGTTTCTGTGTCAAAAGAATAAGGGCTTGCTGGTACAGCAAGCAATGATGTAATCACAGGTTTTTGGATCTTTTTTTAAAATTACATTTTATTTTCCACAATTATAATCAGTATCATAATGCATTCATGCTAAATTACCAAAAGCGAGGTTGAAATATAAAATAAAATAGCTTGCATTATTGTAACAAAAAAGTTAAAAAAAAGGTGAGAAGATTAACTAAAAAGCCAAAACCGTTAAAAGTAGACAAGAAGGCAGGTGAATTTCTTGTAGCCTTGGAATTGGTTTCAATGGAGATCACCCTTGCTCAAAAAATGTATATGGTCAACTGATTCTTTAATAATCTCAAACTGATATCTATCTTTTTCTCTGTAAGGGGTATATTCCACACCAGGGGTGACATTCAGCAGGTTCTGACAGGTTCTAGAGAACCAGTAGTGAAAATTTTGAGTAGTTTGGAGAACTGGCAAACACCACCTCTGGCTAGCCCCTGAGCAGGATGGGAATGGAGATTTTGCAATATCCTTCCCCTGCCATGCCCACCAAGCCACACCATGCCCACCAAGCCACACCCACAGAACCAGTAGTTAAAAAATTTGAATTCCACCACTGTTCCATACCTTAGCAAGCCAAAAGAAGAATCTTTCTAATATTTGGCTAGCGGGGGGCATAACTGGTTCGGTGACCTCATATCGTCACTGCTACCAGCTCGGGAGAACTGGACCGAACTGGGAGGAACCCACCACTGATCTATGCCAATGAACTGCTTTAGCAAAGGCATCATTGCTTTCCTTCAGAATCAATGGAGCTCTAATCCTGATCCAGGATTGACGAAAAACTGAGAAAAACCCAAATCATCCTGTCAACATTGTCATAATCCACTCAATGGGCCTGTTTCCATATCAATTAAAAATGAATGATCCAGTACCTTTCCACATCATAACTCCAGTAGGATTGGTCAAAACTGATAATTGGTCTACCGTACCTACAGCAGTTTTCAATCAGTTCTGATTGGAAAAAAAATGCTAAGGTCATTCATTTGAAGAGTATTCCATAAATGTGATCATTTGATCCATACTAGAACACTGGCCCTTATAATAAAAATCCTTGAAGCAGGAGTACCCTGTATCTTGAGGTCTAGCCAGCCTTGATTGTGATGAGACTTCAGAAAAACCTGGATGTTTATCAATAGCAATTAACGGGGATGGTAGCCAGTGGTGGGATTCAATATTTTTTACTACCAGTTCTGTGGGCGTGGCTTGGTGGGCGTGACATAGCATGGCTTGGTGGGCATGGCTTGGTGGGCGTGGCAGGGGAAGGATACTATAAAATCTCCATTCCCTCCCCACTCCAGGGGAAGGTTACCGCAAAATCCCAATTTCCTCCCAATCAGCTGGGATTCAGGAGGCAGAGAATAGATGGTAATAGGGCCAGTCAAAGGTGGTATTTACCAGTTCTCTGAACTACTCAAAATTTCCGCTACCGGTTCTCCAGAACTGGTCAGAACCTGCTGAAACCCACCTCTGATGTTAGCATTCTTTTCTATTATATTTGGGCTGTACAGTCAGAATACATTTTAAAAAGGGGTTCTTACATTTTTATTTTTCAGATGGTGGAGCTTGAAATATAGAAAATAAGTATTATTTAATGTCTCCAGAAATTCCAAAATAACCATTTCTTATAAGTGCTCAAAATTTCCTAGGATCACTTCCTATGACATATGACATTTCCTATGGCAACAAATACAAGTATTGTTCCACTACTCTTTGCTGTAAATGGAAAACAAATATTGTCTTGAAGCTTTACCAAGACTTATGTTGTTGCTTTGAAAATAAAAGTCCTTGCTTTCAGGCTGGCACCATTCTCACAATTGAGAATGGTCAAGGCTAGAAAAGCTAAAAAGCAGCTTGTCTTCATTTCAAAATTAGAATGGATCATGCATTGTTTTTGAATTGTACCAGTACCTCCCAGGATAATTATATAAAATTATATAAATGGATTGCTACTCCATTTCCCTTAGTCTTTCATATGGTTAAATATTTTTGTCCTATTTTTTCTGTTTTAATCTGCTGACATGGTCTGTTTTAATGGGTTTCTTATGCACACCAATACTGGTACTTTGCTTCCTGGGCTCTTTTTTCCTGTTATTTGGTGATTATCATACATTTACATTCAGTAAAATCAAGTGTTGGTTCCCTTGGATTCAGTGCTGCTGCTGTATCTACTTTGCATTTTTTTATCTACAGTAGATAATTCATTCCTTGTTGAAGAGATCCTAAAAAGTTAATTCTTTATATAGAAAAATTCTAAAATTGTCTTTATAATTACTTTTTCTGTTTCTGGAAAATTTCCAGTGCAAATGGAATTCTGTATCTTAGCTGTCTAGTTCTTGAAATAGCTGTCAGAGATGCAAATTCTTTTCTTTTTTTCAACAGTTTTGGAGATACATCTTGACATATTTAGATTTGCTCCCCATCTATAATAAAAAGTAATCCAATCTGCTGTTATAGAATAATGTAGAAACATGACTAAGATATCCTAAGGCATTTCTCTTCTTCGTGCATATTTTGAGTATATTCTGAATGTTGGGAATATCTCTTGTCTATTTTTTTAAAAAAATTGTTTAAGAATTTTAAACTGCCTTCTAGTTTTCATTTCCAAAATCTGCAAGGATACATCTATATCTTACATTTATTTGTCTTTGCTGGAATATCAATGCATATTCTGGCTTAAAGGGAAATTGGTATAAAATGTTTCACAGATGTTCATAACTCCATAAATAATTGCAAAAATAAATAAATCATATAACAAAAATGTTGCAAATGTAACAATAAAGAAGGAATATTTTATCAAAAGCATTAATTATGTTTAAAAAGACTAAAAATGTAATAGAAAGCATTATATTAAAAATACTTTTAAAAATTGACTTGAAACTTCGAATATTGTTATTAGGAATTGTTCCACAACGTATAAGCAAGAAATAATGTACTTTAATTTATCAAGACGAAATTATTTTATAATGTTATTTTATAACGGATAAAGGCAGGATATTTTTTTTAAAAAAGGTACGGTACATGTTGACAGATGGAAGGATGAATCTGGCACAACATTGAAAAAGAGGCACTTTGCGAATAATATCAGACTGAGAAACTAAACATAGTAGCGGCTTAATTAAAGGTATATATATTTACAACGATATGGAGAGACCTGGCTTATCATCAAGATTCAGATATGACTGAATGGGAAATATCATCATCACCAACATATTTGCAACATAAACTTAGCCAAATTCAAGCAAGAATGGCTCCCGTATGTATCATACCTTATACAAGAAGACAAACTTAGACATTTACAATATGGTTTCTAAGGAGAAAAAACAAAAAAACAGAAAGGATTAACCAAAAACCAGAAACAAATGCTAATGCTTACAAACATATTGAATGTAGTGAATAGTCAGGGGGAAAGATTATAAACTGAAAGTAAGCAGTTACTTAAAATATTTTAAGCATATATATATATATATATATATATATATATATATATATATATACTTTGTAAATGTTGCATTGCTTAATCTGCTATCATTAGATAGCAGATGGCCTACTGCATTTTACATGGGATTTAGCAATTGCATTCTGACATGGTTCCAATCATATCTGATAACATAGACTTTTGATAATGTAAACTTCCCAATGGAAGTTTGCTTATTAGGAATTTTGCTCATTAATTCCCATGAAATTGCATTCAAAACTAAGCACACTTTGATTGCCCTACATTGGATATGAAAGTTTCTCCCTTATTGTAGGGTCTGGACTGAATGATGTTCAACAACCTCGTACCTATATTAATCTATTTTTGCTAACAAAAATCCATTTTCATTTCATTTACTAGTTTGTCTAACATGTACATGATAACAGGTATAAGTATAAACATAAATATTAACATAGTAAATGTGTATGAATAAATGGAGACAGTAGGACAGGGACGGTAGGCACTCTGGTGTGCTTATGTATGCCCCTTACTGACCTCTTAGGAATTGGGTGAAGTCAACAGTAGACAATCTAAGATTAAAATTATGGGGGTTTGGGGATGTAACAACAGTGTCAGGTAATGCATTCCAGGCATTGACCACTCTGTTACTGAAGTCATATTTTCTGCAATCGAGTTTGGAGTGGTTTACATTGAGTTTGTAACTATTGTGTGCTCATGTATTATTGCAGTTGAAGCTGAAGTAGTCATTTACAGGTAGTACATTGTAGCAGATAATTTTGTGTACTATGTTTAGATCGGACCATAGGCAGCGTAGTTCTAGGTTATCCAAGCCCAAAATTTCAAGCCTGGTGGCGTAAGGTATTTTATTGCAGGCAGAGGAGTGGAGTACTCTTCTCATGAAATACTTCTGGACTCATTCAATTGTGTTAATGTCTGATATACAGTGCGGATTCCAGGCAGACGAGTTGTATTCGAGAATTGGTCTAGCAAAGGTTTTGTATGCCCTAGTTTGCAGTACAATATTACCGGAGAAGAAGAACTGAATTTAGATCTAAGCCAGCTCCCTTACCATAAGCAGTATATATAGTCATGCTAACTGAGTATAAGTCTAGATAGGTAGTACATTTTTACACACACATCTAAGAGTCTGCCAAGTGAAACAAAATGAGAAATAAAAGCTCAATATTTTGAGAAGTTATCACAGTATTCTTGGAACTGCAAAAAAGTATTCTTGAAATCACAGTTCTCTGTCAGTAGCAACATTTTCTTGCATCCATAAAACTATTCGTATACAGAACCTTTGCAGTATTCCACATCAGCCAAGTTATACTTTTAAATTAATTCATTTCCATTCCTTTTTTATTTGCATAGAATCACCCGTAATGAGCAGCCCTAAGATTTATGTGATGCATGTGCCTTATTGATAGACAGGTTAGAAGGTTGGAGCTGTTATATTACTTGTATTTGCATAAAATAAGGAGTTTTTTAATAATTTAGATGATGCTGATTTGGCTAAAATGATACTTGCTGACCATATTATAATTAGATGGGTAATCATAAAGTAACCTTTGCTAGTCATCAGAAACTATTATTATACAAATAAGCTCTGATTTCGTATCTAATTCATTCTCCTGCTGTCTTTGAAATAGAAGAGAAGCAAATGCAGTAGAAGGAAACACCCAGAAAATGTAATTGCAAACTGCACCCCCTTCCAGCCTTAAGTTGTTACGGCATTTTATAAGTCACAAATGCTTAAACAATAAATAAAATATTTAGGGCTAATGCACACTCATACTCTCTCTGTGGTGGAAACTAGTTGGTTGGCTGCTCACAAAAACTGGAACAAAAATTGACTGTTTTGGATATACACTTAAGGACAAATTTGTCTTTGCAGCTTCAAAGAAGAGGAAACATTTTTAAGAGAAAAGAATCTCATGTGGGCAAGCACAAAAGAATACCACCTGTCCTTTGGCTTTCTAATCAACTTGTCCTTATAATGACTGGCTCCAAAAACCCATTTAATACACTATGATTGCTAGAAGAGCGCTTTAACCAATAAATCGTTCACTGGCCTTTTTTACCTCAATATGCCAAGAAAACTTGGCTACAGAACATATTCATGGTGACCCCCAGGGGGAGGGCCTTCTCTGTGGGGGCACCTACCCTCTGGAATCAGCTGCCCCCAGAGATAAGAAGAATTCAAGACCTCGGTGCCTTCTGCCGTGCCCTTAAAACCTTTTTCCAGCAAGCCGGGCTGGCTTAACAATTTTTTTAACATTTTTTAATTGGTTTGTCATTCTTTTAATTGGGGCCAAATAGATATATATCCTTTTAACTGTATTTTACCGTTTGTAGTTGATGTTTTTATTTTGGCTGTACACCGCCCTGAGTCCCTCGGGAGAAGGGTGGTATATAAATTCGATATAAAATAAATAAAATAAAATAAATTCTTCTGTCATAGCAAAGTGAGTGTAATTCCTTGCAGCAAGGCTAAAAGAGTTGATGTTCTAAAACAAAGATGAAATTCTGCTGATGCAGTCCAACGTATTACAGCTTTTGGGGAGCAGTCAAACATCTTTGCTTAGTATTCTGTCTAGCAAATGAAGGTTTGGTCTTTCTCATATAGCATTCTTGAGGGAATCTATAGGATTATAGTTATGGCTGTTTATCATAAAAGCCCAAAGGAAGGCATTTTTAACCAAATCTGATCTCTCCTCCCCCAAAACTATTTAAAATAGATCAGCTTGTATGCTTGGTATACAATGCTTGATATCTTTTTGGTATCAAAGACATAAATCCAAACTATTGGGGAGATATATAATTGGATCTGCTGGTTAACCTGGGGCCCTGACAGGATTGTCTATGCTGGAGTGGTTGGTGGAGTAATCCCACCACAGTTATGGTTTTTAGTTTTATAAAATTCTTGTTAATTTTAACAAGAATTTAAGCCTCTCAGAGTCACTTTGGATGGCAAGATTGGTGGCACAGAAATTTAATTAACAAATAAATAAATCAAAAGGTCTTTCCCTCCTATAATATGGGAGATGCCAAATGTAAAATTTTATCGTAACATTTTAAGAGTGTTTCAAGTATTTGACAGAATGTTCTGAAAACAAATGTACCGATTCATTTCTGCTGGTTGAGGATTTTATAGCTAATAGACTAGAAATTCTATGTATTGTAATCTGAATATGCCTTAAAGAAGTATGCATTAGTTCTGTGTTACTTGACTTTAACAACTTGAAGATGTGTGGACTTCAAGTCCCAGAATTGGCTGGCTGGAAAACTCTGGAGTTGAAACCCACACAACTTCAAGATGTCAAGGTTGAGAAATACTCAGGGGTGAAATCTAAAATTTGTTACTACCAGTTCTGTGGGCGTGGCTTGGTGGGGGGGGTAATGTGCTTGGGTGGGCATGGCCAATTTTTTTTTTACTTTTAAAACCATTTTTTACATGTAAAACCATGTAAAAAAATGCTTTCAAAAGGCTCTGACGATCCCAGGTGAGTTGCCTGATTGGCAGGCAACTCAGCTGGGATCATCAGAGCTGGGATCATCAAAACCTTTTTTCTTTTAAATGGCTCTGACGATCCAAGCTGAGTTGCCTGATTAGCAGGCAACTCAGCTGGGATCGTCAGAGCTCAGATTGTCAGAGCCATTTAAAAGAAAAAAAATGCTCTGATGATCGCACGGCTCAGTTGGACATGGGGGGCGGGGGCAGGGATTTTTGCTACCAGTTTTCTGAACTGCCCGCCGCCATCGCTACCTACTCGCCCGAGACGGTCTGAACCAGGAGCATTTCACTCCTGGAAATACTCCATTAAATACATGATGGGAGTCACTAGATTAAAGGTTTATCATGATCCATTTATATTACAAGTTTCAATGATGGTTCACAATCCAAGCAAAGAACCCAGAGTGAACCCTTCAAAATGGCAGCCTCAGGCAATGAGAATTTTCCAGAAATTCCATGAGTGCTCAAAACTAAGTAAAATAATGGAGGGAAGGAGGGATAGCTCTGAAACAATGACTCAATTTGGCATGGATTTGGAGACCTCCTATATTTTTCTCACCACAATTTTTTAAGAAATCTAATAGAAGAGAAAGATGGAATAGACAGTTGAGTAGACAGTATTTTGATTAATGGGATCATACTAAGAAATATCTGGAATATCATGAAACATTTGAGGAAATTATACTGACAAAGGCTAGTGTTGCCTGTTACCCATAGCATAACATCCAGGCTAACACTCTGGCTTTCATATAAATCAGTACATTAAATCAATAGATTAACTGAATTGCTTCTGGCTTTATACTTCACTAGCTATTGGTGATAAATAAAATATCTGGGAAGGTTATCCATCGATTTGAAGTAACACCAGTAAAAGAATGATATCCAGTTTTACACCAATAACCCAAGTCAAACTGCAAATGCTGTGGAAATCCTGAAGCAATTATTTGGAGGCTATTAGGAAGTAGGTGAGGCAACGTAACCTCAGATTAAACGCTAACAAGACAGAATTCCTGCTAGTTAAAAAAAACATCTGAGCAATCTGAAAATATCAATACCATTGATGGAAATATGTTCCTCCTGGAAGAAGTGACTCATAAGTCTGGAACCCTTCCAGATTTGCAGCTATTGGAAACCATGGTCAATCCTATCTGTTGAGTCAATTTCAATGCTTTCTGCCCAGATATTATGGCCCCAACATGCCTACTGCCCACGTCTCCAGATGGACTTTTTACACTCTACAGAGGGCTGCCTTTGAAGATGATGCAGATACTGTTCCTTTCAACAGAATGAAGCTATCAGACTATTTACAGGACTACCTCACCAGTGTAAATTAATATCATCTCTAAGATTACTGCACTAGTTACCAATAGGCTTCTGGATTCAATCAAATTGCTGATTATTATTATAAGGTCTTATATAGCATGCACCAGGATGCATCAGCCAGTGCCTCACTAAAATTGACTCTGTTCAGGAGACCTTGTTCAGTAACCCTTGCCTCCTTGCAAGGGATGGACAAGATAACAGGCCTTCTGCATGGCTGAAGTTTGGAACATCCTCTCCCAGATGAATGTTTAGCTCCTTCATCCCTTGCCTTTTGCAAAACATTTAAGGCCACTTTATTCCACAAGTGCTATGGTTTGAATGATTTTATATATTTATATATTTTGTTCTTCATTGTAATCTATCCAGAAATTCCATGAAATGGGATGGGTAGAGATGTTGGGAGAGATAGGGGGAGGGGAGAGGAGAGGAGAGAAAAGAGAAATAGCCAATAGAATCTAGGATATTGCAAAATTATGCAAAATTCATAAGGAGTAGCACCCTCTGGTCTATGGGTCAAATGTAGTCCATCAGGTGTTCCCTTTTCTCATTTAAGGCATAAAATGAATGGCTTCCATTTTTCAAAAGCCTGTTTATCTCTTCAAACCTCATACTCTTGTGTTATTCCCTGGTTCATCCTGCAAACAGAGAAAAGTAGTTCTTTCAATCAGCTGCAGAGGTAGAACTATTTGTTATCCTGAACATGACAAAGGAAGCCCTCTCCCAAGATAAGGCTGGATAAATTGACTCTATACAAAAATGGATTGCCTTCCACTGCCGAAAAAGAATATGGAGCAGTCCCTTTGAACAAGATTGTTAAAATGCAATACCAGTAGGGCTTCCCCTTTGTGATGCCCTCACCCAGTGCTTCCCAAAGAACAAATTACCCAAAATTGGCTAAAAGTCATTTTTCTTTGGATAACAATAATGGACCCATTACCCATCACAATAGGGATATTTAAGTTGACTTAAAGATTGCCACATACCCTAAGATCCTAAGATGTTGGATAACCATTTGTCTGAAGTGATGTAGGGTTTCCTGCCTAAGCAGGGGGTTGGACTAGAAGACCTCCAAGGTCCCTTCCAACTCTGTTATTCTATTCTATTCTATTCTATTCTATTCTATTCTATTCTATTCTATTCTATTCTATTCTATTCTATTCTATTCTACTCTACTCTACTCTACTCTACTCTACTCTACTCTACTCTACTCTATAGATTCAAAAAAACCTCCCAAAGTATTGTTACTAAGACAAACATTGATGAAATTACCAAAGGTAATTTATTGAAATGACATAAAGATCATTCAATGTTGTTTCTGTAATACAGGTAGTCCTTGAGCTACAACCATTCACTCAGGAACCACTTACTTATGATGACGTTAAAGGAAGGGACTTACGATCAGTCCTCAATCTTTGATCAGATTTCCTGATAAGCAGTTTTGGGTAATGCAGGAAAATATTTCAGAAGCCCTGCCTTAACCTCTTAAAGCACCAGACCACTTTGAAGCATCAGGAGGAAAAATTTGATACTCCAACCGTTTTCTACACAGCTGCCTTTCTGACATTACTAAATGTGCAATTTCAGCCACCTCTCTGCGTATGTTTTAAAACGTGAGGGCAAAATATCATATGGAAGAACTCTAATGTGCAATTGATGCAGCAATCTGTGCACGCGAATCTGACCTACCCTACAGCGGTTTCAGCTCTATTTGTTCACTGAATATGATCAGCCCTTAAAGCATTTATCAGACTCTGCCACTTCGGTTTAGGAAGGAGAGGGATGCATTTTCTAAAGGTCTCTTGGAATAAATGCTAGCTTTGCATAGACAATTCACTTGGTTTTCTCCTTGATGTGTTTACAGTATATTCTTCTTTACAAATAGAAGAAATATTTCTATTGAAGGAACAGTGGGGGGAAAATTCTCAACCTGAAATGGAACAATTTAGGAGAAATTGAATTTTTATTTTACCAAATGTACAAACCATCCCATATTTTATACTAGAGGTATACTCTATGTTACACTAAGAGCTGCCAGAATAAATTTGTAAAGCAGAGTTGGTCAATCTTTGAGTTTAGAACTAATATGTATCTCTAAAGAGCCTTTTCTGTGCTTCCCTTCCATATAACTGTTTTTTAGTGCTCTTCTCCATATCTCTCCAGTGACAAAGCATTATTTTGGAGACCAGCTGATGTTGAACTGCCCAGATCTACTGAAGATAAGAATATCATTAGTTTCTGATGATTTAAATCTTTGTTCCCTTTTCCAATTATCATTCCCACTGTCAATAATTCCATGCCTATCAATAAAATTACATTGTCTTGTGTTATATATCATTAGAACAAAATAACCAAACACACGCTTGGTGACAATGTGATCACAATTTCTCATATTGAAATAAGGAAACATCATGTAAGTTTTGGTTTATCAGTTTTCTGTGCCACTGCATTCAAAACCAGCCTTGTTCACACATCTTTATTTTATTTTTATTTTCTTTCATTTGCTTAAAAGAAAAAAGATAATTTTTCTAGTTTTCTAGATCCTGGAGAGCATCAAAACATAAATGATCTTATCCATTTCTATATTATTTAATTTCCTGTCTTCATCAGGACAACAAATTACTAAGATTTTATTCATTGTGCAGTATATTTAACAAGATAAGCTATGTTATATGAACAAATATTGAATCAACTCCAGAGAGACCTCATTTTTATGTTCAATGATCATACAGTGAAATTATTTGGTATTGGTTTTAGTATGAACAATAAACACTTTAACCTTCCAAGCATCACCTCTGTTACATGGTGTTTTTATTACTAGGTATCTAATATTAGTACACAATAAGGAAAACAATATCTACTTAAACTAGACTTCCGGGTATTTTGGAGTAGTATTTCCAAATTGGCTAGGAGCTCTGAAAATAGTATAACAGTGTTTCTCAACCTTAGCCGCTTTAAAAGGTGTGGACTTCAACTCCTAGAATTCTCCAGCCAGCACAGCAGGGAACCACCTGCAGTGCTTCTGAGAACTACCAGTAGGCCTTGGACCAAAGGTTGTTAAGCTTTTAGATATATCAGTTTAAAAATGGCATTGCTGATAATTATTGGATAGATTAGAAATATAATGAATAAATAGCTATGACAGTTTCAATTCAAGTATCTTTAATTTTGATTATGTGCCATCAAGGCAGTGTCAACTCTTGTAACCACATATATTTTCTCCAGGACGATCTGTCCTTTACTTGGTCCTTCAAGTGTTCCAAAATGTACTCATCACTGCTGTCATCTAGTCATTCCAAATTGCTATTGGTTGTTCTCTACTGCACTTTCCTTCCAAATTTCCCATTGGTACAGACTTCTCCAGACAGCTAAGTCTTCACATAGAATTCCAAAGTATGGTAATTTGAGCCTGGTCACCAACTCAGAACTTCGAGTTGAAGTATTTGATGATACATTTGTTTGTTCTTAGCTCTCCTGGTGTTCTCAGGACCAAAGTTCCAACACCAAAGTTCAAAAGCATCAATACTTCTTCAAAGTCCAATTTTCACATCCACAGAGTGTCAAAAGGGAAACCACTGCTTGCACTATTCTGTCCTTTGTAGGTCTAGATGCATAGCAGCTTCTGAGAATCTTCTCCAAGGCTTTTATTGCTATTCTACAAAGTCTAGCCTGCAGCGTATTTCTTGACTGCTGATTTCTTTTCTTTTGATACTCAACCCTAAAAGGCAAAAAATTCTACCACTTCAGTATTCTCAATTCTAAAGCTGGTTGCTGTACCTGTTATCATTAGCTCTTTACATTTAATCTTCTATTTTTTCATTATACTCCTTGACTTTCATTACTAGAGCTTGCAGATCATTTGCATTTTCAGCGATCAGTCATCTGATAGAGCAACTATGGCATCAACGGAATTCAGGTTATTGATGTTTCTTCCTCCAATTTTAAAATTTGCAAAATATTGCTTTTCTGTGATGTGTTGGGAGAGGCTCATATTTCCTTGTGTGGTCACAAAACATTAATTTTTAAAAACATTCGGCCTAATAAATAGGAAATATTTTTAATCTATTTTGCTTTTTTAATCAATTAAGTTTTGCTTCTCCAAATATGAATATATTCTGAACTATGCAAACTATTACTCTTTAAGCCGAAATTGAAAGATATTCATTCATCTTTCGGACTTTTTGTCGGGCCCTTAAAACTTACTTCTTTCAGTTAGCCGGGCTGGCCTGACTCCATGTGGGTTTTAATGTTTGATACTGATTTTAATTGAAATGTTTTAAATTATGGGCCAAATTTTATAAATTATTTTAAAATTATTTTAACTTTTGTATACAATGTTTTTTAGTTGGCTGTTCACCGCCCTGAGTCCGGAAGGAGAAGGACGGTATAAAAGTTTAATAAATAATAATAAATAATAATAATCTATTTCTCCTCCTCTCTCCCAAATATCTCACAGATTTTCATCCTTTCCTGCTGGAGATAAACATTTGCAGCAGATAAACTTTAAAATGGGAAAAATTGCACATATCTTGAGCCCAATTTATACATATTCCATCTTACACTATTTACACATATGGACTTAATGGCCTAACAACGGCAACACTGAATAATAGCAATAAAAATAACCATTAGACTTATATACCACTTATAAATCACTTCACAGTGCTTTACAGCCTTCTTTCAGTGGTTTACAGCGTCCACATATTGCCCCCAACAATCTGAGTGCACATTTTACCCACCTTGGAAGAATAGAATAGAATAGAATAATTTTATTTCTATACTGCCCCTCTCCCGAAGGACTTGGGGCAGTGCACAGCCAAGTAAAAAACACAATACAAATATCCCAATTAAATTTAAAAATTATTAAAATTATTACTTTTATGGCCCAAATTCATTAAAAATCCAAAAATTTAAAACTCCGAATTTAAAACTCATTTACAAAGATAGCCCTGCCTGTCGGAAGAGCAGAGTCTTGAGGGCACAGCGAAAAACTCGGAGGTCAGAGATTGTGCGTATTTCCGGGGGCAGTTCGTTCCAAAGGGCAGGAGCTCCCACAGAGAAGGCTCTCCCCCTGGGTGTCGCCAGCCGACATAGTTTGGCCGACGGCACCCTGAGGAGTTCCTCTCTGTGGGAGCGAACTGGTCGGTGGGAGGCTATCGGTGGCAGAAGGTGGTCTTTTAAGTACCCAGGTCCTGAGCCATGGAGCGTTTTAAAGGTGGTAACCAACACCTTGAATCGCACCCGGAAGACCACTGGGAGCCAGTGCAGCTCACGCAGGAGAAGTGTTACATGAGCACAATGAGTTGCACCCATAATCACCCGCGCAGCCACATTCTGGATCAGTAGGAGCCTCCAAGTGCTCTTCAAGGGAGCCCTATGTAGAGAGCATTACAATAGTCCAGCTGAGAGGTAACAAGGGCGTGAGTGACAGTGGGCAAGGTGTCCGGAAGGATGAAAGGCTGAATCAGCTTTGTGCCTGGTAAGAATCAAACTCTGGTAATCAGCAGAATTAGCCTGCAGTACTGCATTCTAAACACTGCGCCACCATATTACTACAATCTTTTTGAAATGTTACCTTCTGGCAGAAGATACAGAACAATTAAAACTTGGACCACACATTTTCTGAATAGTTTTTATCCCAGAGCTATAATTTCACTCAACAATGAACTAAAGGGCCACCATAAGTGAGCTGTTGGACAGCATTACTTGGTCTGTTGTGTGGATTTTGGGTGGTTTAGGGGTGGGGAATTTGTGGTGGGTGGGGGTATGTTTGGGGATTGTTATATGTGTTGGACCTGGTCTTTGGGTGTTAAGTGAATTTCGTATACTTGGGTATACTGTGTATACATGTACAATGACAATAAAGTTATTATTATTACAATAACATTAATACAACTAAAATTAAACTTCCAGACATTCACAAGCAATTTAAGTCTTGTGCCACTCATTACTACCGATGTCATAGGAAACAGTCAAGGATTAATAATGCATTTTGGCATCCACATTCAACATACTATTGCTAATTACATTTTTAAAAAGATGATAAATTCGACAAGGATATTTACATCACATAATATCTCTGAATTCTGTGAACATTTATGGTGCAATGGACAAGTGTCTACAAAAGGCTTAAATGTTAAGACTATATTTTAAAATATATTTTATCTCTTACTACTGTTTGCACAGCATATTTAATACACCTTTACTTTGCTTTGCAATAGATGCTTCCTTCATTACTTACGGACCCCATGTAACCTAAGCATTAGCAGAACAAAATAGTTTTCAGGTGTAAAAGCTTGAAGAAATATTCCCTAGACACCAAAAGTCTCCAGTCACCAAACAAAACCCTTTTACAGGGGCCTCTGATAACAGGCAAAAGAAAAGGCCACGCACCAGGTTATCATGGATCAGAATGGAGACCTAACAATACAACAAATGTCAGAAAACCATACCTATCATAACCTGTCAACATCTCAAGATGCAATTATCAAGTTTCCTTGCTAAGTACATTGAAATATAAGCATACCTCAGAGATATTGCAGATTCAGTTCCAGATTACTGCAATAAATATTGAAATAAAGTGAATCACACAAATTTTGGTTTCCTAGGATAAATAAAGGTTATGTTTATGCTATACTGTACTCTATTAAATATGCAATAGCATTATGTCTTAGAAAATGTATATTCCTTAATTAAAAATACTTTATTGCTAAAAATGCTAATCATCATCTGAACTTTAGCCAGTTGTAACATTTGTCTAACCAATTAAAGACCAATTAAAAACAACAATCAGTGGTTGTTTTTCCCTTTCACCTTGTGGAAGGGAAGCGCCACTTGGAGGATATATCATATACTATCCTTCACTTATTCTCCATTAAAGATGCTAAGGGCAGCACTAGTACGGCACTAAAATGAACCCAGAGCAGAGCAATTTATGCTTGCATAATTCTCTGCCAACTCAAGGACTGAGGGTCAATGAATGGTAACATTAGCACTGTATCATTGTATAGAAATATCTTTTTTCCCCCTTCCATTTAGCGGTGCCTGAAAAGTCCCTGGCAAGATTTCAGTAGTTTACCAGTGTTTCCTCCTTAGGGCTGAGAGAAAGTGACTAGCCTCAGGTCACCAGTTGTCTTTGAGCCTTAGGCAGGACTAGAATTCACAGAATCCCAGTTTCTAGCAACTGAGAAGATAGAGCTAAAGCAGGGGTGAAATGCTCCCGGTTTGGACCGGATCGCCCAATCTGGTAGCGATGGCGGCAGGTGGTTCGGAGAACCGGTAGCAAAAATCCCTGCCCCCCCCCCATGCCCAGCTGAGCCGCATGATCATCAGAGGCTTTTTTTAAAACTTTTAAAAGCATTTTTTCTACAACCTCTTCCGACGAAAAAATGTTTTTAAAAGTTAAAAAAAAAGTCTCTGATGATCACGCGGCTCAGCTGGGATCATCAGAGGCTTTTCAAAGCATTTTTAAAAAAGCCTCTCTGACGATCCCAGCTGAGTTGCCCGATTGGCAGAAGCTTTTCAAAGCATTAGAAAAAATGCTTTGAAAATATTTTTTTTAAAAGTTGGCCACGCCCACCCAGTCACATTACCCCCACACACCAAGCCACGCCCACAGAACCGGTACAAATTTTACATTTCACCCCTGAGCTAAAGATATTTAAAATTAAAAATCTAAAATAGCACTTACACTACAGTCAATCTGCATTTACCTGGTCCTTTCCTTTTTCTTTCATTAAGTAGTACTCTAGTTCATTTTTAATTTTTTGAGTGCACGTTTGTATTAAACTAAGGGAAAAGGAAAAAGGGAATCTTTATTTGCAGTACCTCTTCTAAAGAATATGGTTGTGTTCACATAAACCACAAATAAGAGGCTGAGATCACAGAAAAATCAACTTTGGTTTAACACAGTACAGAAATCCAATATACACAAAGAAACCTTATATTTTTTTTCTCTCTCTTGCTCAAAGCCCAAATCTGTTAATTCCTTTTAGTGTACCTGGATCAATGTTTCTCAACCTCTGGCTGGGGAATTCTGAGAGTTGAAGTTCACACATTTTAAAAGTTGTTGAGATTGGGAAACACCCACAGAGAGGGAAAAACGGGGGGGGGGGAGACTCTTTGACTCTTTTCTGTGCAAAGAACCACCTCAAGAAATCATATAAATGGCTAGAAAATAGAAAAAGTTATTAAAGTTATAATTAAGAATGATTAATAAAATAGAGTTAAATGTAGATGTAGAGATGTAGAGGTAGATAGATGATAGATAGATAGATAGATAGAGGAGATAAATGAATGATAGATAGATAGATAGATAGATAGATAGATAGATAGATAGATAGATAGATAGAGATAGATAGATACTATGTTTCCCTGAAAATAAGACCCTGTTTTATATTTTTTTTGAACCCCAAAATAAGTGTTTGGTCTTATTTTTGGGGAGGTCTTATTGTTTTGGGGTGCATGGAGCAAGTTGGGGCTCCTCTTGCCATCTTACCTGATTTCCAGCTCTGTGTTTAAATATTTTCAGGGAGGGCTTATTTTAGCTCATGCTTATTATCAGGGGATGTCTTATTTTTGGGGAAACAGGGGGGAGGGAGGGAGAGAGAGAGAGAGAGAGAGAGAGAGAGAGAGAGAGATGTAAGGATAACATTATAAGCAATATTATTATTACTCTTACTATTGGATTGTATTTGATTACAGATTGACTTGTATAGAACTACCAAAGAAAATCATATAAACGTGGGCACTGTGGCTTGAATAAACCTTGCTTAAGCAAACCAGGAGTTAACTGATATCCAAATCCTAAGTTGGGCATTTGGTCCCAGACAAGAAGGAAAAAAAGGGGCAACCTCATGCCGGTGGAGTGACAGGGGGATGGAACAAGCAACTCAGACCGGCCCAGGGCTCAGCATCCCGGGGACAACTGCGCGCGGACCCTCGCGCTTGGCCACTCCCCTCAAGTGGCCGGAGGTCTGGCGGTCACATGGGCCAAGGTGGATTGGACTGCGAGCGCTGCCCGCTTGAAGACCTTTAAAAGTTCGTCTCTGTTTCCCCGGGAATTTCTGCTTCTCCGCCAGAAATGCCTAACTTTGCAAGGTAAAAAAAGAGAGAGAGAGAAAGAAAGGAGGGAAGCTTTCTGTTATCTGTTTGAACCTCCGCCTTCTGTTGCGCTTTATTTTCCTTTTTTATTGCATAACCATTGCAAGCCTTAAAAACCCTCCTCTTGCAGCGGGAGAGGATTTACTCTTCAGCCACCTGAGCCCAACCTCTTTTTTTCTTTCGCAGTTTTATCTTTTATAAGTCCCCCCCACCTTTCTTTTTTTTTTTTTTGCCTTTCTTCCCCGCCCTTCCTCATTCTCCGTCCTTTGATTCGAAAGCCCGCCTGTCAGTCAGCAGCTTGACTTTTTGCCTCTTCCCCACCTTCCTGATGGAGAGTTGGCGCCCCGCCTTCTTCCTCTGCTTTGGTCCAGCCTTTTTGAAGGAGGCTCCGATTGGGTCGATGACGTGCTTGTCCTGCCGCGGGTCCAATCGCAGCGGGCTTGCTTGCCAACGAGCGAGCCGGGAACTTGCAAGTAAGTGTGCGATTGTAAGGAAGGGAGAACGCAGTAGCTTTTTTAGGGAGAACCTGGGTGGAGGATCGGGAGGGTCGTGGGAACGCGCCGTGGCTTGCATAGCCCAGGAGAGCAGCAATGATTGGCTCCGAAAGTGCAGGAGAGAATCAGCAGGGGGACTTAATGGGAATGGAGGGGATTGGGAAGAGGGCGGATGTACCCCAGAGTTGATATTTCTAAAATATATTTTCAAATATATTGTAGGAATATATTGTAGGAACCCCATATTTCAGTGCCCGGTGGGACAGAAAAGGAGGAGGTTTGTCATCCCGGACCCAGCCTGGGCAGCTAAAGGTCTGGGCTGGGTGGTTTTATCAAGAGTACCTGCCATCCTCTGCATCTCGTTCAGAAGCAGGGCTTTGAAAAGAAGAGATTTGGGTTCCTGATCTCTTTGCTTTTCGGATTTTTCCCATGCACGATTTGCAAACCTCCCAACTTCTACTTAAGGAAATTCCCATCTAGATTGGTGGGAACCGGAGTGGAAGTAACTAGGGGTTACTAAGGGAACTCGAATAACTATAGACTAGCTTGCTAAAGCTTGTGTCAGCTTCAAATTCCTCCAATCAGTATAGTCCCTTTGACTAGGTAATGGGAGCATGCATAACTGGGGAGCACCAATTTATAGAAAGTTGAACAAAAGCCTGTTTTTTTATGTGTATGCATGTCTCTATCTATCTATCTTATCTATCTATCTATCTGTCTGTCTGTCTGTCAAGTCTCATATTCATACATACATACCATCATGCCAGAGACGGAGAGCAAAATATTTTTGATACAACAGGCCTAACTCTTTTTTTAATGTATGAATGGAAAATTTGAGTCCCCAACTCAAATTTTTAAAATGTAGAATTACTTGTGGTTTGACTATATTATATCAAGCCTCAAATGTAGGCATTTAATTGGTTGTAGTGTTTTGAGGCAGTTGCTTTTTCAGAGTTTATTATCTTGGTAATTATCTACATTAATTCTTTTAAAATCTGGATGCCCACAGGCAAGGCTGGGTGAAGACAATGATATCATCATGTGGTGGTGTTTTTTGCTGAATCTAATAACTGAAGTTAAACATATTTATATGAAGATAAAATTGCAGTGATTGCAATGGCAGTTCCTAAACACATTGACTTGGAAAAATAATAATCAACTTACTTGATTTAAGAATAACTTTTGAATTATATATAATACCAAGGATAAATACTAGGTGAATACAATTCTCGTATAAATAAAGTCAAATTGCATCACTGTATTTCTCTTTCAGTTCAGGAAAGAGCTTCAGGCTTATTCATAGTTACTCCAAACTGTTGAATTGTAGATTTTTAATGTGTGTAATTCTCTTTGGATTCAAGTAATGAATAGACTATAGAAGATAGCTCCATAGAGCCCAAAATGATTCTTCTATTAAATGTGATGCGTATACTTTAAAACAAATTTCTGAGTGTGCATTGCTTTGAAAGCAGAATATTAAACAGATAAAAATGATATGTTTATACAATTAGGCCTACCAAACAAGGAACCTCAGATTAATTGGTAAAATTTGCTATATTTGTAGAATATTAATATTTGGCTTCCCTTTTGACAGCAAGGGCATAAAGAAGAGAATGGCTGGTGACTATGATTTCTTAAAAAGTCTGCAGAATAACTTGCAAGAACTGAACCACCTCCGGGCAAAATACTTAACATCAACGAAAAGTCCATCGTCTGCTGGGATTAAGTCGTTGTTTCATGATCAACAACAACTGCCAGGGGAGAATATGAACATCCAGTCATTTGCTCCTAGGAAGAGTATTCGCCATCGTAATCCATATTGGCCTGATGAAGAAATACGGACCTTCATTGAGATCTGGGGTGATGACCAAGTCCAAGCCTCACTGGCCACCAACTTTCGCAATGAGGCACAGTATGAGTGGATCTCAGATAGGATGCGAGAATATGGCTATGACCGGGATATGAAGCAGTGTCGCTTGCGTGCCAAGGAGCTTCGGCGAGGATACAAGGCAATTGTTTGTGGAAACAACTCTTCTGTGAGTGGTCAACGTGCCTTGCCATTTTATGATTCCTTGAACAGTTTCCTGTGCATGCACAAGGGTCTTGTGGTGTCCAAAGTTTCTCTATCTATAGATAGGAGGAATCGTGAAGTCCAAAAATTGGACTTGGAGCAAGAAAAAAATGAAAAGCTAAGTGTTGTCTTGGTTTCTGATGATGATGAAGCATCCATCCCAGAACCTACAGATGACTCCAATGGCTATTTTCAAGATGCACGGATGGATTCCGAACCTGTACATGTCCAGTCTCCAGGTGATGAATGGGAACTGCATGGAGAAGATGGCCTTGCGAGAGATGTGGCTTCACCTAGTTTCCCTAATACAAGAGGAGATGGTCATTCTGTCAGTTCAGGTGAACATTAGGAGTTAGCACCAATTTCAGAAAGATGGCTAAATTAGGGGAAGCTGTGCTTAATTTCTTTAACGTGGATAGGGAAATACTATCATTTAATGTTGCATACAATTCACTGACCTAAGTGCACAAGTTCTGATATTGCTTACTTATTGAAGTGTTTGCACCTGTTCAGAGGTTGTTTCTTTTCCTAATTTGACTTGCCCCAAGATTAAATGTTAATGAATTCTAAATGTGGGTTGTGTTTGATCACTTGATAACTTCTATTCCTTTCTTTCAATATAGGCCCATCCGGCACTTTTTCCAGGGCATCCCTGGTTGATGCGGACAGAATAAGCAACAACAACTGGAATAGGAAACAGAGGAGACAAACTGAAACTACTTCAGACATAGTAGATGCCATTTCCCAAGTGGGTGACAGACTGGTAAATGCTCTGTCTGATTTGCACTCAAAACACAGCGAAACCTCTGAACTTGCACAGAGTAGAGCATGTGACTCCCATAAAGAGGAATTTACCATACTTGCCAATCATGTAAATCAGGCTGCTCAAAACGTGGACAAACTGATTGCCCTCATGGAAACGTCTACCAGGAGGATAGCAGATGCCATGGACAGACAGACAGTTGCCTTAGAGAATCTGGCACAATTGTTTGCTGCAAGAGCACCAGCAATTTCAGTGCCCGTGGTATCCCAGGAGCAGTCTATGATGGTGTCTCCTCCCAGAATTGTTTTATCGGTCCCCTCACTCCCAGCAGAATTATACAATACTGTGAACACTTTCACAGGAAATCGCACTTCTAATCAGAAAGCACAAGATTTGCCTGCTGAAGACTGTCAACCAGTGGCAAAGAAAATAAAAACAGAAGAAGACTTAATATAATTTGTTCAGAAATCCTCAGATGTTCTGTTCTTCTCTCATAAGATGAACATTCGTCCTTATTCGCTCATTTTTTCCAAAGCAGTTGGGGGGGAAAGGGGATGGTATAAGAAATATTGTGGCGTGTTTATTTTTTTTAATAAATTTTTTAGCTGGAGCAATATATTTGTAGGTGGATTTATATATAGTTTGGAAGGATGAATGCTGCCCTTTGTACGGTTCATTGGCATTCCATTCTGTAGTTTGATTTCTGTTCTGCTGCTTAAGTATGCAACAGGCTAACTTGGACATAAGATACTAGGTTTTATTTCGGATTGTGATTGTGCTCAGGGTGTTGTCTTTGGACCTAAAGAACACATTCAGAATTTAAGCACAGCTATGAATATATGATGGCTTTTAGTAGATTCTACTAAGGCACAATTTTTTGATCTCTAGATGGGTAATACAAATGACTTACATCATTTGTTGATTCAAAGATAAACCATTTTAAAAAGTTGTGAATCATTATGCACACTTTCACTGGCATAGAAAATAAGAAAGAGTGGAGAACTCTTTGTGTGCTAGAATACTCCTGTTATTAAATCAATAAGATATGCTACCACTATTGGACTATTTTTCTCCCTAATTTCACTGAAGCCATATGCCAGATAAATTAGTTGGCAGCACAAAATTTTCTCCCATTTTTTTACATACACTTTTCAATATAATTGTGCTGCTTTTGAAAGATTGCAAGCCAAGCTCCTCAAAGCCATGTTCATGCCTCTTGCACTTAGAAGCTGAAATGAAGCCAAATGCATTGGGAAAGGAAGCATAGGAAATTTCTCACTTAAACCCACTTCACTGTAGTCCCATGAGTTCTATCCAATTGAAACTCTTGTCCTGTTTTAAAGATGTGAAAACACAGTCTCACCAGCTCCCATCAGCAGCAGCCCCCACATGCCATGGCAAGGCTGTTGAGAGATACGTCCAAAAGCATTTGAGGAGCCAGCTAACTTTCTCACCTCTGGACTGAATTCAGCATTTGTTTCTAATAGCAGCAAGCTAGGTGTCTTTGGACATATCACTAGGAATGACAAATATCTGACTTCTGCGGTGGATATAAAAAATCTATACACCCTGTTAAAATGCCAGGTTTTTGACATGTAAAAAAGTCAGACCAAGATAAATCACTTGAGAATTTTTTTTTTGACCTTTAATATAACATGTAAGCTGTACAATTCAATTGAAAAGCAAACAAATCTTTTGGGGGGAATAACAAAAAGCTATCAATGACATGATTGCATAAGTGCATAAACCTGGCATTTTAGTGAGTGTGTAGACTTTTCATAGTGCTGCTTCACCTAACTATTGCAGAGCCTCTTCACTATTGTGATTAAGTGAAATAAGTAAATTTAATCTATCATCCTTTAGATAAGGGAGCCATGTTTAGTACATTAATATTGTGATTAACACAGGATAGGTTAGCATGTTCTTTTCAGATATTTTGGGTTACACTCACTGTCTTTTACTTTGAATTTTGTTGGTTAGGGCTAATGGGAATCAGGCCAACAACATCTGGAGGATGCAAGGTTGACTATCCCTGACTTTCCTCATAAATGGGAAAGTCATTAAAGGGGGGGGGGTCTGAATTTGAAAAACTCAGAAAAAATTCTACTTATTTTTTTTTTACCAAGTGACAAGAATCTCAAGGTCTAATTAGTGTCATTTTTTCCCCAGACAAATAATCCAAGTAAAGTTCTCTCTTCGTTTTTGTTGTTCCTTTTTCAAATAAGATGCCAAAATTGCTTTCAGAAATTTGGCTCTTTTTGAGGACTGTAATGTAGTCCACTTCCTTTTCCTTCTACAGCAATTTGGTTATATGTTATTCCTCTATTCCACCCCCTCCGTGCTCTCCCCACCCAAAAAAAACCCCTATTTAGCAGTAGTTAGATTTAAGAAAAATTGTCCACTGGTGGAATCTTTTTTTTCATCCGCCTGTTGCCTGATGGGGATGGAGAAGATCATTGATTTTGTCCAAATACGCCTCTTGGCAGAGTGCATCTTCATTTTTCTTCTGGCACTGGAAACTCTTTTTGAAAATCTAGTTACCATAGTTGAAGGAATGCCTTCAAATGTAACCCAAACATGAATTCTGTAAGACTGTAAAGATTAAATGCATTCGTTTTACTATAACCATTCAAAAGCTTCTACTTAAATGTTGTCTCCAATTTCTTTGAGCAGGCCATTTTTGCTGCATTTCAGGTGTGTGCAGATTGTTTAGTCTGAGGTCACAGTTGACCTTTAATTGCCATGCTGAGGGTTGCTCTTGAAGAAGTGACGAGAACAAGGGAAAGAAAGCAAGTCCTTTAAGCCAGGGGTCTCCAACCTTGGCAACTTTAAGCCTGAAGGACTTCAATTCCTAGAATTCCCCAGCCAGCAAAACTGGCTGGGAAATTCTGGCAGTTGAAGTCCTCCAGGCTTAAAGTTGCCAAGGTTGGAGACCCCTGCTTTAAGCTATAGCAAAATGAAGTGGCTGTACATTGGATATGATTACATACATTCTTTTCCTCTGTCATCTTAAAATATCACAATTTGGTAACAATTTTTGGAGGCATTCGGTTGCAGGCAGAATTGTTGCAGGGCTGTGTGTGGTTCTGGGATTTGGGATTGTGTACTTTTGATTAGAGAAAAGTTGGAGCTATCACAAAGGTTGCAATATAGCGTAGAATGTTTTTTCCAACTGGTTGTTTCCTTTCCATCCTTTGTCCTCCAGGTATTTCCCTCAAGACTTTATCATGTGATGAAAGGCTGATATTTGATACCTTGTTTGGCAAGGCCGGGAAGAAAGAAGCTGCCTATTTTTTTGTTTTGGAGGAGTGTTTGCCTTATAATTTGTACTTCTGGAAATATTAGGTTACCCTTCCAAACGTGATGATTTCTCTCTTGTATTTGTCATTGGTTTCATATTTATTATAATCTTGTTGGCACTGACTACTTGAATGTATTATTGGAGAGAGTTAGAGCTATGGGCATGAGGGTGTTTCCTGGTAGAAAAGAGAAAAGAATATAGCATGTATATAGAAAATAACATTTTGTTTGTGTGCGTGTGTGCACGCATGTGCTATAATTGTCACTTGGGAATGGCAGAGAGGCAAGAAATTAGGAGAAGATGGGCAATGCATTTCAAATATATAGCAATAGCACTTAGACTTATATACTGCTTTACAGTGCTTTTTCAGCCTTCTCTAAGCGGTTTACAGAGTCAGCATATTGCCCCCAACAATTTGGGTCCTCATTTTACCCACCTCAGAAGGATGGAAGGCTGAGTCAACCTTGAGCCTGGTGAGATTTGAACTGAGATTGCAGGCAGCTGGCAGGCAGCAGAAGTAGCCTGCAGTACTGCATTCTAATCACTGCGCCACCATGGCTCACTCATAAATATACAAATATATTGCATACAGTCACTTCTGTTTTAAAAGTTATATTTTTTCTCCTCAAATGCCTATTCGTAACCAGGGTGTGACATCTGTTACATAAACTCAGGGTTATACATTTCCTATATATTTACATAACTGTTTTCTATTTAGTTTTCGGTAGCTTTCAACCATTTTTGTATGCCTGATCTATCAGTAAAGTTGAATAGTAAAACTTGAAATAAAGTAGCAAATGATAGTTTATTAAGATCAGTTCATATGTTCATTCCAAAATAAGTTATTTAGATAATTTTGAATTTTGTTGCACGCAGACCTAATGTTTTGTAGGACTATTGATTTCTAGTCTGAGACAAGTTATTTAAAATATGTCTAGAGGAAATGTGTAGAGGAGAATCATTTGAAGACAATTCCATTGCAATTGATGTTGCTTTTCTCTTTGATTTATCAAGAGAAGAGGAGCAGTGACTGATCTAAATACCATTTGTGAAGTCAGCCTAGGGATTTCAATTAAATCTCATAAAAAGTAATGCTTCTAAGGGAAGTAATAACATTTAAGTGTGTTTATATTTGGGATATAAGTGCAATTAAATCTACACATAATTCCCAATGACAGCAGTATGATTTTGTGCAAGTAATAATCTACATTAAAGGGCCTAAATTAACATACTCCTAATAAGTGTTAAGATGTTATTTTATAGCAGTTTATCAAGACATTGATTCAGTTCCATTTCTAATAGCAAGGGTTAATGTTAATTAAATTTGAAAGCTTAAAAACTTTTATCAGAGCAACCTTTATTTAGTAATTCAAAAATCACTATTTTAATCCATGTAGACTGTCAAGGTATATGTGAAGCAGACATGGTAATTACAACTTTCCCTGCTGCAGCATTCTTCCATTTTTTATATCAAATTTACCTTTCAGTCATTGTAATATGCAGTTAGGCCAGTTCATCTTTAAAGACTCAAGTCATGGCATTTCAGTAGGTCTATGGAAAGTGTTTCTGTAGTTTATGATCTGTGGGTTTGGGCCTGAAAGCTTTCTCAAGAGTCCTTTTGCTATCCAGTATTGAAAAACAGGTGGGCATATTCTTCTCCTAGCCTCTTCAATTCACTGATCTCCTCCTCCTCCTTCTCCTCCTCCTCCACCTCCTCCTCCTCCTCCTCCTGCATACAAGACAAAAGGTGATGTAAATGCTTAAAATGGGCAGGATTGTGCATCTTCTACCTTTTCCCCTATCTGCTTGTTGTCTCCACTTACGTATTGCACAAGATTTAAAGCAATTCAGATAAATACAAGGTAAGGATGTCAATCATCTATGTCATTCTGCCAGATTTTTAATTTTCTGGCTTGACCTGGCTGTTTCAGGCTTTCTCTACTATATGAAGTATAGAAAGAAGAGTTGTTTTGTTGAGCCAAGAGTATGTACACCAGGTTTTTCTTCATTTTACTAACACTAGTTCTACGAAAAACAATCGTGTGTGTCAAAATAAAAAGGTAAATTTGCAGATAATATTTACAATTTTGGATTGAAAGGAAATTGTTGTTCCTGGTTATCTGTATGGTTAGGTTTAGGTGTAGACCAGTGACCCCCAACCTTTTGGGCACCAGGGACCGGTTCCATGGAAAGAGTTTTTTTCATGGACCGGAGGGGACGTGATTTCATGTGCTGCCCACATCCCATGGATGAGCCTTTGCTTGCTTGCATGGCCCAATTTCTGGTGTCCCGCCGGCAGATGCCAGTCCACAAACCAGGGGTTGGAAACCCCTAGTGTAGACCACAAAGATTTAGAAGGGTACATTTATTTTTAAATTGTTTTTAAAGATAGCTCTTACTGGCCAGGCTAGAATAAATATGTTCTGCCAGGATGGCCTGCCCAGCAGAGTGTAATTGAATGACAGGTTGTGCTTTATCCAAAATGCTGAGTCAGTCCATCTCCTCATAGAACTACACATATAGGTCAAATGGTTCAAGAAAAGCTAGAATTAACATCCGCCCCCTAGATTTAAGCTTAAAAACTCAAGAATATCACTAGAAACAGAGCAATTTTAGTTTTTCTCTATCGCTTTGCAGCCATTTAGTTATTGCCACCCTCAATGTATTCTGAAGCTGAAAAGCCCTTGCCTGTTTTGGTTGAATCCAGAACAGGACATCATTTCAAGTTTTCCTTCATGTAGAATTCAGCTAGTCCAAACTAAGAATAGATAGCACATAACTATTGATGCGTTACTCTTGTTACACCTCCACAATCCTACAACGTTGAAGAAGATCCAAGATTCACAGACCTTCAGCCAAATTTAGCCTTTCAGTAGTGTATTGGCGGCTGTAGGCCAACTTTTTTTTAGGATTAGGGCAGACAAAGTGGATAAGGTCAGTCCAAAAAAGTAAATGTGGGCTGATTTTAAAGTATTATAGCTTCTGTTACTTCTGATATATTGTTTTTTCCCCCACTTTTTAAAATCAAAATTAAAAGTTTTGGTGATAGTTTTGGGAGGAGTGCTTAAAACTACATTCAGGTTTTCCAGTGTCTGTTTCATAAACCAATTCACTTTGTTGTTGACTTCTGATGACCTTATGAATGTGTTAATGAAGTTCCCTTATGAACAATACAAAAAGTGGTTTGCCATTCCATTCTTGGATTTTTTAAATTTTCAGTCTACATATGCTTTGCTGATAAGATCTGCCTAGACTCCAAGCCTAAACAAGATCATTCAGTACTATCTGCTGAGGTGGTTCACTGTGTTAATAATGAAATAGATTAGATAGTTGTTTTCTGGTACACATTATTGAAAAAATAAGGATTATCTATATATCTACCTAGATACAAAGTGTTAGTCCAATAACCTGACGATCATGAGACAAACTATGGAAGAACACATAGTTGACTAAACCTAACACCACACATGTCAAACAATCATTAAATGTATACAGTAATTGTTTAACACATGGCTAATGATACTTTAATTAAAAAGCCATGTAGAACATTTGTTTTGCAAACATGTTTAATAATAAGATCATGCAAAAATGAACAAGAAGATGTTCCATTTCAGACTAGCAAATAATCATGATGGGCAAAGAACAGCTGGGAGGACATGAAAATGAGACCAAAAGATCAGTTACCAAACTACTCATTCTAATCTATGTAGGCATTGTAGAAGATCATTATCTGATAATAATGTTCCTGAGTTGAGAGGGAAACAATCTGTCCTATTGTCTCCTTTCCAAAAATGAAGTAAAATTTGTACATGACATCTCAATTTTGTTAGTCCAAGCTCTGTACATTGTTCTGCCGAATAATGTAAGACAAGAGGGAGGACCAGAGCATCCAGCTGTTCATTCCATTTCTCTCCAATGATGAGAAAGTTTTCTTTTTGCAGCTGTTGTACAGTCTGGGGTGGGGGAGGATATATTTAGGGAACTTCAGAAAGAAACTATATTTGTACCCCTGCATTCTCCAAAGCACCTTTGGGCTTTCAAATCTGAGGTTCTCCATAGTCTATTATCTCTTATCAAAAGTAGAGATAGGGATGTTGGGTAATACGATTTTAAAATAATGTTGTCTACCAAAAGCCTTTGGCATGAATGAACTAGCATAATTACATAGTTGAGATCAGGTGACATCTAAGAATTCTAAATCCAATACTAAATATTTGAAATCGGTGGGAATCTGAAATCTCCAGATTTTGCTGAACAACTGCTATCTCATTGCTGTGGATGCTAGATGAGGCTCTTAGGACTTACGTTTGGCATCTGCCAGAAGACTGCACATTCACATTCCTGGATTGTCATCTTCAATCCTTCTAAATTTCTATCCATGAACGAAGATAGGAGCATTGACCTGGAAGTTGTCTTGAATCAGGAAGCCTGATATATACAAGGAAGTCCCTAAAAGTAATTGATGAACATGCCAATAGACTGGGAGCAATATCGGGAACAATGCGACTGGCACAACTCTGTAAATCTAAATTCCACTAATAAGCAATCTCACCCCTTCTCTAGCCTCAATTGTATCAAATCCCCCAATGGGTTTAAAATGAGCACCAAGAAGATAGAAACTGACTTCAACAGCCCAGGTAGAAAAGCACCTCACAAAGCAAAATGAATCTTATGTGCCATTTGATGATAAATACATGAAACTCTTCATCTTTAGTTAATCATCAATGGATATTATTGGAAGCAGTCAAACCTCTGCACTGGTGATAGCGGCTGAAAGGAAAATATTCAGAATAGGACTTTGAGACCCCCAAAATAGTTTAGCTATGGTTTATAAATTAACTTGCTCTTTGGGCTAAGCTAATTTTGGTTCAATTAATAATTCAAGTGTAGGTAATTGGCGCCTTCCACATATATTGGACTACCACATTCATTAGTTCCAGTCAGCATTTCCCCCTCAGAAAAGCAAATCAAAGAATTTTAAAGCAAGAAAAGAAAAAGGAATCAGCTACCAGTTTATTATTTATTTTATTTTATTATTTTATTAAATTTTTATACCGCCCTTCTCCCGCGGGACTCAGTTTAGTTTACAGCTAAACCATTCACTACACCTCTTCATATTTTATTATTCTTCCAAATCATCCTTGGTTCCATTCCATTCATACACAAAACACTGATTCATACATTGCCTCAGTTTTCCTTCATATATTTATTTTGCTTTTCCATTCTTAGTTTCTCTATATATTCAAACCATTTCAACATTTTTCTTTGGTACAGGTAGCCCTCAACGTACGACCACAATTGAGCCCAAAATTTCTGCTGCTAAATGAGAGTTAAGTGAATTTCGACCTATTTTATAGCTTTCTTGCCACACTGCAGTTGTTAAGTTAGTAACATGGTTGTTAGGTAAATCTGGCTTCCCCATTGACTTTGCTTGTCAGAAAGACAAAAGATGATCACATGACCCTGGGACACTGCAACTGCCATAAATATGAGTCAGTTGCCAAGCATTTGAATTTTAATCACATGACCATGGGTACACTGCACTGGTCATAAATGTGAAAAATGGTCATAAGTTACTTTTTTCAGTGCCGTTGTAACTTCAAATGGTCACTAAATGAACTGGGTAAGTCGAGGACTATCTGTATTCATATTTATTCAATCTGTATTCATCCAGCACCCTTTAATTCTGGATCCTCTCACTTGTTGTACGCACTTCTTAAGTATCTCATTCTTTTGTTAATAACATTTTTAATTGAATTTTAAAATTACAGAGATACAAAAACTAATATAAACTAAAAACAATATTAACAACAACAAAAGATAAAATGCAAAAAAGAAAAAAAGGGAAGGAAAAGGGTGCTTTCTTTCTAAATAATATAGACAGAAATAACTTCTCCTTTTGTCAAGACAAATATAAACATTTTCAATAGCTTAACAGCTTCTCTTAATATTTCAACCAAAACTCTTTTTATCCCATATCTCATTTTATCTATTGACAAATAATAAAACCTCATCTTTCAAACTTAATCAGAAATGTTCATTAAGAGCTACCAGAATTAACCATATAGACATTTTAACATTTAACTTTCATTATTCTTTCCCATAGTTTATATAATACTTTGTTATTTTCTCTAAAACTCTTTTTCCCATGTCTCTCATATCTATAAACAAATCTTTCAAACCTCGTCATTCAAACTTAATCAAGAAAAATTCCATTAAGAGCTACTGGAAACAACAAATTGAAAATATTAATCTTTAATCCCTTCAAATGATGCAACAAATTTTTCATCTTCTCTTCATCTATTCTAATTATAATATCATAGCTTATCACTGTCTCTAAAAAGACAACAAAACTCTCTTTTCCCCATAAACAAATATTTAAAGTCTCATCATTCAGTCCTAGTCAAGAAAAACCCATTAAAAGCTGCTAGAAAAGAGAAGATTATATACATTTAACTTTGATCAAATTGGCTCACTTTGTAAATTTAGTTTTAAGAGACTTAATTATGCCCTTTAAGTAATGCCCCAAAAGCTGATTTTTCCCCCTCTCATTTACTCATGAATTTCTTCATAGGTATAACACATCTCTTTCGTATATCCAAAGTAAGAAAATTAGCCAATTCACTTTTCTGAATTAAGATCCACATATCCCAATCTTTCTTCTGGTTTATTATTTGTGTGTGTCTTTTAATTGTTAAAGCCTTGGCAAGTTTCATTTGTTGATGTTGTATAACATCGTTGTCAATATCATTCTTATATACTGTCAATTTTTAAATCCATATCCTATTCTCTCTCTATTTAAGGCCATTTTCATTGTATCAGACAATCTCTAAAGAGTAAGTTCTGGGTATGTTGTTGCCAAATATCCTTAAATTCTTTCAGTTAAAATATTTTCTCCATTCTCTCTTAGTGAGAGTTCTCCTTTAATTATCGTCTTTAATTCTTTCTGAATGTAACTAGACTTCAAGGTCTCCTTTTATATGCCTTTGTTTGATCAGAACATTTCCCAGGAAGAGATTTCTTACACTTAAATTCAGTTCTTCATATATTTTAATAGAATTTTAAACAAACAATAAATATTCTTATAACTGTTTCAAAGTTTTGTTTTCAATCAACCTAGTTCCTAAGTCCATAAAGTATTTCCAAAATCAGCCTACTAATTGCCCTTTCACTACTTCTTTCTAAATAAAAAAAAAAGTTTAAAAATACATAAACCTTCTTTTGCGGTAGGGTTATTAAAAAAAATCACCAAGTGTACTAAAACTTATCCTCTGGAGGTTCTTAGTGTCCAAAAGGCAATTTATAAGTCATTTCCAATAAAAGTAATTAAGAGGGGAGATGGGCGAACCCAGTGTCCTTATGAAAGATCCTGACTGCGACTTGGGCAAAACTGTTTCTCACAACTCCCAGAGCTCTAAAACCTACTGGAGAAGCCTAGTTTATGATCCCATCATAGGAAACATCTGTAAGGAACCCTCTGGGCAACCCCAAGTCCTGTCCTTCTATGGAAAGGTATTCAGAGAAGCAGTTTTAGGTGTCTTATTTCCACTGCATTCAACTTACCTGAACGTTTCTCCTCACAAATCCTCTTCTCATTTCCCTATAACTGAGAAAACATACTTTTCTTTGTATTTTTAAATATTTTAAATAGGAGCGAAAGGCTAGGATTAATAAGTAGCATGTAGATAAAGAAATGGGATACAGGAAGAAGAGATCATTTATTGTATTTTAAAAGAAGATGATAAGTTACTACATTTGTTTATACTGGGAATGAAGGAGGAAGTCATTTATTTATATATTTCTTTTCTTTTTCTTTACTGTATTCTTACAGAAAAGGAAAATATTTTATCAGCTGCTGGCTGAAGATTGTCAGCACCTCTGTTGAAGGGTGCAGAGGTCATATTCAGCAGGTTCTGACCAGTTCTGGAGAACCGGTAGCGGAAATTTTGAGTAGTTCGGAGAACCGGTAAATACCACCACTGACTGGCCCCTCCCCCATCTATTCTCTGCTTCCTGAGTCCCAACCAATTGGGGGGAAATGGAGATTTTACAGTATCCTTCCCCTGCCATGCACACCAAGCCACGCCCACAGAACCGGTAGTAAAAAAATTTGAATCCCACCACTGGTGGGGTGGCTGGACTCTGTTTCCCCCTTTGAAGTTGTCTGCTGTTGGTTTGCTGAATCCAAACCTGTTCTTCCTTCACCATCAGTCACCTGTTCAGCCTGTTAAGCCTCCAATCTCCCATACAAACCAAGACTTCCTCCAACACACATTTTCAATCAAGTACCATCAGTGTTTTTTTCTTTTATAATTGTAAACCAGTTGTGGTCCGGTGCTCTTCAGGCTGCCTTAAAGTCCCAAGGGAGAAAACAAAGAGGAGGAAGAGCTCATACTGGCTACTGTAAGATTTTCTTTCCACATGGATGGATTTTATTTCTTTCTAATGCCCTCTTCCTTTTTTTCTGGTCTTCATTCAACCTCTAGCTAACTTCTGCTGCTGTTTTGATTCTCCAAGGTCATCTCTGCAGTTTTCTACAGCAACCTAAACCTCTCCTCGTTGCTCTGCTACCATCCCAAACTCTTTCTCTCCATGCGGGATCGCAGCAAATGAACTGTTCTTTCTATTCTTTATTTGCAGGATAGTAAGAGCACTTCACAATGAAATATTTCTTCCACTGTTTATCATCTTTTCTTCCAAAGAAAATGTCTCTGGGGAATAAAAATGACTGCAGGCTGAAGTGGGTATTGAAAAACAAATTAAAGTTTGTGTATCTGAGTAGATCCTTGGCAGCAATAATGTATTTGCATATCCCTATATTGTTTAGCTTCAGGCTGGAGGTTACTGAAGACCCCTTGGCATAATGTGCCAGGGCCAAACATTTATCATCCCTCATCAATTAGCAATTGTAATGTGTTAAAAACCCGATGTGTTTGTTGAGATCTTCAAAGATTGCCTGAAACCTTTTGATGCATATGAGTTAGGCAGTCTCTCATTCTATAATGTTGGAGTAGTTTCATTGTTCTAAAACTGTCACTTTGAAATCTGTGATTAGATATCCTGGGAAATTAAAATGCTCTGATTTTATTTTGTCCTTGCTTTGAACTCTAATCAGGGGTGGGTTCTAACCGGCTTTACCATCGGTTCTCTTTGTGCGCGCACTTCGTGCACGATCACCATGTGCATGCTCACTTTGCTCGTTTGCGCGCCAAACTTGCGCTTTGCGCAAGCGCATTGCGAATCTGCCCAGCTGAGGTGTGGCAATCCGCTCTGCCGCACCTCTCAGCTGGGCGAAAAAAGAAGAAATATAAGATTGGAATAACATCGGGGCGGGTGGGAGGGCCCAGCTCCCGAAGACAGAGAACCGGTTCGGTGACATCATATCGTCACCGCTACCGGCTCTCGAGAACCGGTGCGAACCGGGAGCAACCCACCACTGACTCTAATGTCAAACTTATGTGCATTAATTCTTTTGCATGAAGCTTGACCTGTTTGTCCAGTGTAAAATCAAGAGGTGCATGGTAGTGCCTATTACATTGGAGGGAGAATAAGTGAATACACCTCTAATTTTGTGCGCGATGAGGATGTTATCCATTCAGTTGTGCCCGACTCTTAGTGATTCTATGAGCCAGGTCACTCCACATGTTTCTGATCCTGCACTACTTCTTTGAGTTTTTGTATGCTCTGGCTGGTGTTAGCTTTGGTGGTGTTTGTGTGTAATAGTGCTTTTGAATGTGGAGGAAAGTAGACATCTACAATAGGCTGATTGCAGAATCTGATTTCCATGTTAGCAACATTGCTCTATCTGGTTTCCTGTGGGAATCTGTTTCAGGTCCTGAGTTTTGGGGGGGTTTTTTTACTTCAGCAGAAATAACAGTTAAAGGCTTTGGAGAACTCTATATAGTTAGAAGTCAGGCTTCAGGAGATCAGTTCCGAGGTATTGATCAGGCTTTTGCAGATGTCCCCCCTCCACCATCTCAGCAAATCTTTTTCAATACAACAATTCCTTGCAATGTTTGTAGAACTGATAGTCAGTGGAGAATGATTGGAGGTTTCCTGCAACATGTCAAATAATTGGTTGCTAGGGGTTGTGGGTTTTTTTGTTTTTGTTTTGTCTGTCTTGTCTGTTTGCTTTGTGGGGTCTGGATCTACCATGGGTGGTAGATCGGATCCAGCTCCATTGATTTGTTAATGAGCGAGAAATGGAAGTGCTGGGCTTCTAGCTGTTTGCATACTCAATTATTCTAGTCGAATGTATGATTTGTATGAAGGGCATAGATAGTTGTTAAGAATTTGCAGTCCTGGTTCTTTATTGCAGACATGAGTTCTTTCATTCTTAGAAGCAGCTGCATCCTATCTGTTCTATGTAGTGCAGGTTACAATCTTGGTAAACTTCCCATAGTGTTCTGTCTTTCAGTTTGGATAGAATCCCTGTATGGTGTTTTTGTAGGTTTCTGCCATAGTGCCTAATGGATGGAGTAGGCTGCTGGTGTGTTCTGATATTTTTTTATATATAGAAAAAATACTGCTCTTTTTTATAAGAGTAGTGCTATATACAGTATATCACAGAACTGAGTACACCCCAATGGTCTCGGCCACAGTGCCGCAGCTCAGTTTCAGGGTCGTGGCAATCGTCTTATAGCCTAGGCCAGTGGTGAAATCCAATTTTTTTTACTACAGGTTCTGTGGGTATGGCTTGGTGGGCATGGTGTGGCTTGGTAGGCGTTCCAGGAAAAGAATACTGCAAAATCCCCACTCCCTCCCCACTCCTGGGGGAAGGATATTACAAAATCTCCATTCCCACCCCACTCTGGGGCCAGGCAGAGGTGATATTTGCTGGTTCTCCAAACCGCTCAAAATTTTCGCTACCGGTTCTCCAGAACCTGTCAGAACCTGCTGGATTTCACCCCATGGCTGTATGTTGCATTGTTTTGAGGGGACAGCACATTTACACTGTTATACAAGCTGTATACTCACTACTTTATGTTGTAGCCAAGTGTAATTTCTTCAGTGTTGTCACATGAAAAGATATACTTAAATATTTACAAAATGTGAGGGGGGTACTCAATTCTGTGATATATTGTATGTCAGGGGTGGGCAAATGTGGCCCTTTTACAATCTGTGGACTTCAATTCCCATAATTCCTGAGACAGCCAAGAATTCTGGGAACTGAAGTCCACAGGTTGTAAAAGGGCCACATTTGCCCACCCCTGCTGTACGTTATATTCTAGGAGTGCCTTTCTGTTGGTTTCTTTCCCAGAGCGCCTTTAAATGAAATGGGGGTGGGTCAATAATTCTTTAATATATTTTGGAGGCAATTAAGTTCTGCATTTCTGAGTGTTGGTGAACTGCAGTACATTTGGAAAACAAATATTGTTTCAAACCAAACCTTTAAACCTTAAAGGTAGTTTGACAGTGGCTTCAGATATATTCATCTTCATCCTGGGATAAAGAGTAACTCTTCTTCCTGAAGGAAATTAATGCATCCAGAGTCTACTGCAATGGGTGACCGTAACAACTTTAATGAAATAAATTTTGTTTTCCATTTTGCACGTAGCTCTCTCAGAAAGCCAATCTGCCATGTTTTTGTATTAATCTGATACCGCTTCAAATAAATCTTCATTAAAATCTTCATTTAGTATTTCTGAACACACTCTCAGAATGTTCACTCTTAAAAATACATTCTGTAAGATGACATATTTCTAAATGCAAATTAATATTTTTTTTAGCCCAAAACTGCAGGTGGTTAATTATGTTCCAATTCATCCCTGAATCCGAAAGATTTTGATCCAGTCACCTCTTATTAGAATTTATAAGTACTCAACTGGGCGTACTCCCAAGGCATTCTCTGTAGTTTCAGAGAATAATTATCTCCCTTCATCAGGATGTTTTCAAATAATTTCTGTTCAAACTCCTACTTTTTATCATTACATTTATACAAATCTCTAGCTATCAAGGACATCTACAGACAAGCATTTCCTTGTTTTACTAGACTCAGAAAAGTCCCTAAATAACAGAAGCCCTACGGGACTCTTTTGAGTTTCAATTTTTTTTTTAAATAGATGAAAATGTTAGAATGGCAGTAATAAAGAACAACTCAAAGGCATCAACAGCTTTAAAAGGGTATTTGTGACTTTTTAAAGACTGCAAAGTGGCTCCACCAAGTGTAATTGACAATAGTGAATAGATGCCAACAATAGCCATACAATTACAATTATAGCTGCCACCATAGTAATGTGCACCAGTTAAGGCAAGAATTATTTCTAGGTATCTACTACACAGGGCTGGGAAAATATCATCTTGCAAAAGAAACACAGCTTGAATCTTAGGAATGAACCCAAGAGATATGCTTTCGGAGTAAAGGGGAAAACAGTTGAAAAAGACTTAATAGTATTTCTTTCAGACCAAATGTTGCAACTGACTGCCCATTTCAAAATGCAGAGATTTCAGCAATCCAGCTTCCCATGCCCCAAAACTCTGGAAGGATGCTTCTTGATGAAAGTGCTTTGTTTATGATGAAAGTACGGCCATAGTGATGCAAATTATTATTTTTTTCAATTAAGGTTCACAGCACTTGTCTTCCAGGCCCCTCTCTAGTTTTGCAGGTCACTTGGGCCCCTGTAAATTGCATGACTTTTACAATACAGATCTGCCTTCTTTTGTGTCTGACCAAGAAATAGGAATTACAGAACCACATATTTTGTCATTCTTTGCTGGTATGCCTTGTAAGAGCAATAGCTAATATAGTGCTTTATAGTGCTTTACAGCTCTCACTAAGCAGTTTACAGAGTCAGCCTACTGCTCCCAACAATCTGGGTCCTCATTTTATCCACTTCGGAAGATGGAAGGCTGAGTCAACTTTGAGTTGGTCAGAATCGAACTCCTGGCAGTGAGCAATGAGTCAGCCTGCAATACTGCATTCTAACTACTGTGACACCACGTACATGCTGCCTTGGCCCATACCTTTAAATATGAAACCATCTGTATTTGTATCTAATAAAAGTATTGCATAGGTTGGATTTAGAAAGATTTGCTGTAAACAAAAGGCACAATTTAGTTCGGGGTCAACAGCACGTCTTTTTCAAACAGCTTACGAGATACTAAAGCAGACTAGGTAGTTAGGGAATCCCACATGCACATCTGGGCAGAAACAAAGTCATGGGCTGTCACAAGAATGCCTTTTAAAAATTGTCACCAAATTGTAATTTTTAATCTTGACAAGAGGAATCATTCATTTCAAGAGAAGCAATCTTTCACTGCATTTAATTTACAGAAGATTAAATCAAGTGTAATTTTTGTTCTCATCCTTCTCTTTTTCAAGACTGGCCCCAATATGCTAAGCAGAATATTGTCTGATGCAACAAAACACATGTATCTTGGCTTAACCCATGTATCCTTACTCCTAGCCCAGTAGTTTATCTGAAAACATGAAGTAGCTCATACTCTTTTGCAATGATCCATTAATGCTTTCACATCCTTGTTTGCCTTTTCCTTAAAGTTCTCACTAGTAGTCCACATTTGTGGTTTAAATTTCCCTAGCATACGTCACCTGCTCAACATTCACTAAAAGGTAACCTGTCCTACAGATATAGGCTCAGTAAAAACAAAGTTTGGCAGACTTCAGGCAAGAAATATTCCCATTAAAAGTTAATTGTTTTTGTTATTAGCCAAGCTGTCTGCTCAATCCCCTTGAAATTTGCTCATCATTAAGTCTTCCTTTATAAGCAATAAGCTCATACAGCAGAATATGTTGGTGGAATCAGATTTGCAGAATTAGCAATAGCATTTAATGTTCCTCTTCTAATCTTTTAATTAGACAGCTCCAATCCAAACCACCCCCACCCCAATTCTGAAATATGCAGTGATGGCAGCCAGCTTTCCAATATGCTGGACTGCAACTGCATTGTTGCCAAATAATGTATTTAATAATCAACTGGCTGGGGGGAATGTGTTAATTGAAGCTCAGCATATTTGAAGGGCCATCTCATCATGGTAAGAAGTCTGCAGAAGCACTAATACTCAGCCAAAAAAAAAAAAGAAAAATCTTTCCAGTTTTCCCTGGATTTGGCAACCTGATCTGGCATTTGCATCTTAAGTAGATAGCAGTATTTCTAATCGTTAGAATTATTTGTTTTATTTGTATCTTTTCCATTCCTTCAGAGCTATACAGCTTGCCTCACAACAGCCCTGTGAGGTAGGTTATGTACAGAGATAAAGACTTGCTCAACAGCAATCATAGCAGTGTGGATTAGATGGCATAAATAATGAAAGAAATCAAGATGATACTGCTGGTTCTGAGGGGAATCTAAAACAGATAAAGTAATAGCTTAACTAGGCCTCTTGAAGACTTACAAACAGCTGCAAGCTTGAATTTTCAAGAACTTATCAGGCATGATTGATATAATTTCACCATTTAAGATGATCACCAGCTTTGCTACTCAGAAGAGATGCCTTGTGGCACGGGTGTCAAACTTGCTGCAGCACATTGCCGTCACGTGTTTTGCAATGTTTTTCCCATTCGCGGAGCTGCGGTGGCCATGGCCTGTGCGTGACGCATCTGGCCCCCGGGGCCACCAGTTTAACACCCCTGCATTGTGGCTTTTCTTATTTCTATCTACTAAAGTTTCTGCATCTCACAGAAGTAAGAAAAGGTTTTGATTTAAACTAATGAAATTCCTATTTTCAAAAATGAAAACTTAATTGGCTCTTCTTCCCTGGAACATCTGTATTTTGATACAATCAATATCAGCTTAGGGAATCTCCCATATTCTCAGTGGTTTAACCTCATGCTAATGTCATTCAAGACTTTTCTCTCCGTATTTTCCTTTCCTGCTTTATGAAAAGCCTTGGAAATTCAGACTTCAAGGGTCCCAATTAAGATATTGATTTAAAGATATCAGAGACGTGTATAGGGTGACTGACATTTAAATGCAAATGCATATTTAAAATATTCAAGTACTTCTGAGAAAGGTTTTCATACTGATTGAGGTTCAAATTAAACATTTTGCAAAGGCAAGCCTACGGATTTGCCCTTGTTAATACAGAAGCGGATGTGGATGTACAACAGTCTGTTTCCCTATCTATTGCACCATGGACATCAACCTATAGCACAGCAACATGACCCTTTGCCCCAATAATACAAGTTTGCAATTGGCTTCAGGCACCCAGAAGCTGGTCCAGTTAACAAATATGATTTGATTTGGCAGGATCTCTCCAATCACCATGATACTCTTCAAATGAATAGCACAAATCCCAAACAAGGCACAACTTATCCCAACCACTGCTCTGCCTCTTTTACTATTCACGTCAATGAGACCCATTTCATTTGCAAGATTACACCAATGTCGCCTTCTACAGCAAAACTGTATATGTGGCTTCCAGACATTGTCAGAAGCAAATTTACACCCACTGTAGCTTTTCTTGTGCAGTATGTCCCATGCCTTCAGGTTTATACATATGTGTTCCCAAAATCTCCTAGAAGAATGTGCACCTAATACATAGACTGTTTCTTTCAGATAGCTGGCTTGTTCCTTAGATGGATTTATATTAGGCTGAGCTAGAGCAATAGGTTGACATCAGCATCCTCTGGTGGACACTGGAAATATTACACAAACTAGGTTTGCACGTTGCGGCTTGCTTTCTAAGTAATCCTGGATTTCCGTAAGGAGCAACAGATGTTGACAAAAGATAAAGGCAGTGATTGCATTAGTTTTTTAGTCAACAATGCTCTGAGGAAGTGGTTTCAATGTTTCATAGTATATCAGATCATCTTCAGGATTCAGACTGGCGTTCACAGATACTACCACCTGATAACATGTAATCTTCCTTTTTATCCAAATCCATTGTCCAACTCTGCAAAGCTGAACAGAGTTGGTGGAAACTAACTAGATCCAGACATCCAGGTTTTCCTCCTCAGTGTCCATTATTCAGCTCATAGGTCCCTCTTGCAGGTCAATTGAAGTCAAGGACAAAACAGTATGTTTCCACTTATGCAAAAGACCAAGGAGGAGAATTGATATTTCTTTGCACTTAGGGCTGCCACATTCTTGGCATTCTGCTAGGCCCAAATTTTCTACACCCCACTTAGAATCAGAAACTCAGTACAATATAAATCTCAGAGGTCACAAAAAGAGAAGGTGTGCTGAAAAAGTTATTTTCTCTTCCTGCACTTCCATATATTCCAAAAAGCAGAACTACATATTATTAGGGTTCTTCAAGATAGGATCAATGTCCGAGATGTGTGATTCTGTTTCAAAACACCCAGGACTTGACGAGCTTTGTCTTGCATGATCAGCTGATCTTTGGAACCACCACAAGCCACAGTTTTCCAAGCACTGGACATCTACAAAACAAAGAATATAAAGACATCCATTGTACAAGCGTCCAGATGATTGAGAAATACACATGAATACAGATTTGCAAAAAAACAAACAAAACCCTTAATGTGGTATGAGATTCCAACCAATTTTGGATTATCAACGGTCTGCAATTAAGTTGACCAAAGCTACCAAGAATTTGTAAACTTCCCTCTGAAAAAGTGACTTATGACCATTTTTTACACTTATAGCCTTTGCAGCATCCCCATGGCCACGTGATTTACATTCGGATGTTTGACAACAGATTCACATATATGATGGTTTCAGTGTCCCAGGGTCACGCGATCACCTTTTGTGACCTTCTGACAAGCAAAGTCAATGGAAAAACCAGATTCACTTAACAGCAGTGTTACTGTTGTGCCCCGCCAGCGGCCTGCGCGGATTGTGGCTGATCCTGACAATGAGGAGGCTGGTGTGGTGTCGCGCCAGCAGCCTTTGCAGCCAGCGCTCGAGTCGGACAGCGAGGAGACTGAAGAGGATGTGGTGCCAGAGGCAGAGGCAGAGGCAGAGGCAGAGACTCAGCCAGGGCCTTCAGAACCTCCAGAGGCTCCTTCAAGTGAAGAGAGTGAAGTGGAGGAGTCTCTTCTCAATGCTCGAGCACGCAGGGTTGCCAAAAGGCAGGAGTGGCTACTCAGGAGGAGGTCTCCTTGAGAGTAAGGTTTGGGGTTAATTGGCCACTCCCTTAGCCTATTTAAATTCGCACACAGATGAGAGTAAGTTTTTTGTTACAACTTGGTTTCTGGGCTGATTGCCAACTCTTGTCGGACTTTATTTAATCTCTGTAATTCATGGCAGGCTGATAAGGACATTTGTGGTTAAAGCCTGCATTTTGAAAGGGGTCTGTTTGTATTAAACGAAGTTTTTGGAGCTCTGTGTGTGTGCTACACTTCTTGGGACCCGTAGCTGGGGCAGAACAGTTACTAATTTAACAACTGCAGTGATTCACTTAACAAATGTGGCAAGAAAAGTTGTAAAATGGGACAAATGCACTTAACAAATGTTTCACTTAGCAACATAAATTTTGGGCTCAATTGTGGTCATAACATGAGAACTACCTGTATCCTTATTTCTAAGGCAAATAATAGCAAATAAATGGAAAGAACAACTTGGGAAGGCAATTGCCTGATTAAACAAGAAAATGGTTCTTACAGAAGAACTGTACAGAAGAACTGAAGAATCTTTGAAATATTTCCATTTTTAATAGATCGTTATCACACAACAGATTTCAAACCAGGCCACACATCAAAATGGCAGGAGAATGAAGCTTATGAAATGTGCAGTGGCATAGAAAGAAAAAAATAAAAAAGCAATGCATTTGTAATTGACAGACATGAAATCATTAAACAGGAAGACAGAATTTTTGCCATGGAATTTTTGCCCAGTGGCAGCCATTGTATTTTCAAAACAGTGTATAGTAAACTGAATTACTTAAAAAAAATGGCTGACCAAACTTTATAATCAGTTTCAAAGTACAAAGTAAGTTGACACACAATGACAAACTGCTTCCACATTGTGGCACAGAAGACTTCAGATATGTCTATGCAAGGCCTCAGGAGACAACTTAAACTTGACTGAAAGGTGACTTTTCATGCTTGATTCATAAATTTAGAGATGGATCTTATAATCATATAAGTTGCTAGGAGCCCAGTAGAGATTTTAGCATCCCATTTTTCAAATCCCTAAGATTGTGGCACCTAGCAAATGTCCATGACTATTTACGCTTACCAGAGCTGGTACCCTGAATTTACTTTGGCTTCTTCTGGAAGATGGCACCTTTTCAGTCTTTATGTGCACAAATCCTCTGTTGAGTAAACTGTTGTCATTCTTGCTGCTTGACAAGGAAAAATTTAGGGACTGCAAAAGAAAATTTACGTATCAATCAACCAATGAGAAAAGCAAGTTGCCATGAAACATACTTACTGATTTCTTTCCAAGCGATTCCTATTAATACATTAGAAAGCAAGCAAAACATGAATTTAATGTAATCAGGACATGCCCTGATCTTTCAGGCATGGTATCGGTTTTCCAAACAGGAAAAATGCTTTATTTGTAATACTTTAATATGTTCAAAGTAATAATTCATCAGCATACAGATAGTCCTGGACTTACAACCATCCATTTAGTGATCACTCAAAATTACAATGGTACTAGAAAAAGAAAGGGATTTATGATCATTTTTCACACTTACGACCATTGCAGCATACCTTTGGTCATGTGATTAAAATTTGGACTCTTGGCAACTGGCATGTATTTATGATGGTTGCAGTTTCCCGGGGTCATATGATCAAGTTTTGCAACCTTCTGACAAACAAAGTCAATGGGGAAGACAGATTCACTTAACAACCGTGTTACTAAAGTACAGTGATTCTCTTTAACAACTAAAGATCGTTTAAGGAAGGCAATAAAGGTCATAAACTGGGACACAGCTCACTTAACAACTGGCTGGCATAGCAACAGATAATTTGGGATCAATTGTCGTAGGTCAAGGACTATCTTTATCTCCAAGAATAAGAAAATTTCATAACAATTACTGCTGAGTAATGCAAAAGATGACAGCACTAATAAACAGACTTATTACCATAATTCAGAATAAACAGTCACTTTCCCCCTAGAAAGCTTCACCATATTGGCTGCAAAACTTCCTGGGAATCATAGAAGTAGCAGGCTATATGTCTTCCTGGTTTAGCAATTCATAAAATGGTTATGGGCTGAGTAACTGTGGTATGGACTTGTATCTCCAGCTTTAAAAACTACTGTATTCAAATGTATTAATATGTTGCTGAAAAAGGCACATTTGTTTAATTTAACTTGTGTACTTCTTTAATTGGACAGCATTTTTCCCCATCCAACAACCCCAAGGACCAAGTCAAGATCCCATCTGGTCCAGAGTACAAATAATTCACCTGTGCTGGCAGATTACCATACTTAGCAGCTTAATATAGATTTTAAATGAAATGGGAAAGAAAGCAAACCTCTAATCTACCAATATACTGGAGTATTTAAGGGCTCAGGCTCTTCTCCCCCCACAGCTAATATTGAAATTGCCTATTTAAGAAGAAAGGAAAGCACTGTAACATTGTGCCTTGAACTCCCAATCCTTGCAGGCAATCCAAAAATATGCTGCCGTTGATGGCACCAAAGGCTACTGGGAAATCAAGCAGCACAAGGAGGGTTACACAGAGCATACAAGTCTCAACACAGGTGAACTTTGTGAGCAGCCCATGCCTGAGAAAACATAGATATTCTACTTCCCCCAGGGACTTCTATTACTGTCATATCACTTCCTCCACAACTTTCCCTCCAAAAGGGAAAATTCGGGAAAGTTATCTAACACAGCCAGTTCCAGACATGAGCTCTTAAGCAGAAGATGTATCACTACCTCCTTCAAGATGACTGGCGTATCCTTTTCACGTAAGGTGTTTAAAATTCTAGACAAATAACATCTGCTAAGGAAGATGCCACCGCCGCCTTATTAAAAGTAATGAATTGAATTCTTGTGCTCCAAGGAAAGTTTTTGATCAAAATTGGGGCATTTTGCTATTTTAATGAAGTTCCACACACGTTTTTCTTCAATACCATTAACATTTTCCTACTCTAACTCTTGAGTCTGCAATCCCCCGCCTCATTTTTTTTCCCTATCCAGAATGTGTTTATTATATTTTTATCCGCAATAAAATTGAGCCACTTATCTGCAGGCGGAGAGATGTGGTTGCTAAAAGCCACGTGGGCCCAATGCAGCTTTCCTGAAACTCAACGGAGACCAACTATTTTGCAGGATGGATGATAATAAGCTGCTGCCTTCTAATTTATAGCATTATAGAAAAGCACATTAACAAGTCAAGTATCAATTATTACATCAGAATTAACGGTGCACAAATACACAGTAATTTTTTTTTTAAATCACATGGGAGTTTGTTGTATTTTATTTTTTAAAAAAATACAGTTTCAAGGTAATTCATTAGCATAGACAGACAATACCTAACAGTTCTCACTAATATGCTTAAGTGCTCTTACAGAAATTGCTGTCAGAAGGAAATGTTTCATTACCACTTCTGGTACTGAAAATTGCAGGGAAGCACAACACACTGGTAAAGTACAAGCAAATGCTATGAGAATGAAAAACTATCAATTCTCAAAGTACCTAAAAGAAGGGCAACTTCTTAAAAAAAATGGACAGCTCTTCAAAACGTTGCCAGGTTTTATGTTAAAATAGAAGTCATTTGCCAGTATTTGCAAAAACCCAGAACTGAAAACATTAAGAGTTCTTAAAGCTAAATTTGTCTTATGAAACAGGAAGAGTTTAAAGTGTGTGCATATAATTTTGCCTATACATGTACTGCACAGTGATCCATTTTGTAAGAACATATGAAATTGCCTTCTAGAGGGACAAAGACTGGGGAGATATCAACTTTTCCATAGCAATGGAAGAATATTGTAGCAAGGAGGTAAACAGAGATATTTTAAAATCGTTACCAGTTACCAACTTAACTCTCCATGGGATCACAGCTCACCTGAGTTCTTTTGAAGCAAATCGGGTTGGTCACAGAAGAAACAGTCAACTTCAAGTCTTCATCAATAACATCCAAAGCAAGGGATTTCCTGACCTTCTTAATTGGACTCCTGTGCAACTGAAAAAGCAATGGAATCAAGCTATTAGGCTTTAACCAGGAAAATAAATAAAAATAAATAGGCTGGGCACCAAGTTATGTCATATTCTAAATTTGATTTGTAATGAATTATTGCAGAAACCTAAACAATCTGGACATGAATTACGTTTTGGAGAATTAATTTATTTGCACATTCCTGTCACTAAGATCCTTTCAATGCCCGTGGGAGGCAAAACAAACCCAATGCTAATAAGATTTTCTGAGAAATATCAGCACACCAAAGAAGTGCAATATTAAGTCAAACAAACCACGAAGATTAATGCAAAGCCTACCAGCTCCAGCATAAATTACAAAACGGACAAACGTAACAAGGCTTGTTCAGTCAATGCCCTAAACTGAGGACTAATTGCTACAATTTAGGTAACGGTAAAGATTCCGCTCGCACATATGTGCTAGTTGTTCCCAGCTCTAGGGGGAGGTGCTCATCTCCGTTTCAAAACCGAAGAGCCAGCGCTGCCCGAAGACCTCTCTGTGGTCAAGTAACGGGAGCTCACCCCGTTACACAGCACTAGGGATTCGAACTGCTGAACTGCCGACCTTTCAATCAACAAGCTCAGTGTCTTAGCCATTGAGCCACCGCGTCCGTTTTACATCCCTACAATTTAGAATTCCTGAAATCTTAAATTTAAAATATCCAACCATAACACACTCTTTTTGCAAATTCCAAACAAATAATCTTTTTTACCAAAAAGAAATGTTCAGTGACATCTCAAGAGCTACCAGATTTACAAGTCGCAGTCCTATATCGGTTTTTATAACACAGAGATAAAAAAAGATAGAACATAGTTCAAAAATACTTGGGGCATAACAGATTGATATGTTTTATAACATAAGTTTTATTTTTTCCTTTAGCTCATCTTCAGGTGACTAAGAATCCTGTGATGTCTTAGAAGGAAAAATAATTTGCCAAGTACAACTCACTTTGACATGTGAAATGCAGACAAGAGCTAGCATAACCAATTTGCTCACAGAACATGCATTCTGGCATAGTTCTGGAAAGATAAATTCCAATTATTTAAGAGTTTAAATTTAAGAGTTTTACCTAAAGACTAAGATTGACTAATCCAAAATCAAAAAGAGTCATTTAAGAGGTGATACAGATGCAAAATAGAGGTTCAATAAGCAAAACCTATAATCCACAACACTAGAACCACACAATAACTTAGGCATACACCCACCATTCTATATCTTGTCTGCTACAGACATAAGACTTTATAATCTTTGTGGGGGGTAAAAAGGAAGAATTTTGCTGTTTCATTGTACATTGTGCACAATGAATTATGCACTAACCTGTCAACAGATCCCAATTGCTTAAGCTATAATTGTTCCTCTTCCCAACCCTGGATAGGTAACCTGTTATTCTCAATTTCAAAATTTCATTAAATTTCAATTTAATTGAAATTTCAATATCAATGCGCTTCAAGATATTGGTTACTACCTTTAAAGCGCTCCATGGCTTAGGACCCGGGTACTTGCGGGACCGCCTACTACCACCAATAGCCTCCCACTGACCGGTACGCTCCCATAGAGAGGGGCTCCTCCAGGTGCCGTCGGCCAAACAATGTCGGCTGGCGGCCCCCAGGGGGAGAGCCTTCTCTGTGGGGGCACCCACTATCTGGAACGAACTCCCCCTGCAGATACGGATGATCCCGGATATTCGTGCCTTCCGCCGTGAGCTAAAAACTTTTCTGTTCCATCAGGCAGGCCTGGCCTAATTTCTCCCCTTTTTCGGTAAAAATAATTTTAAAATTTAAATATTTTAATATTTGGGGTTTTAATATTTTTAATTGGGCTTTTAATAGTCGGGGCCATTGTTTAATTTGGTTTTATTTGGCTTTTAAATTTTGTATGTATGTTTTTTACTTTTGGCTGTTCACCGCCCTGAGTCCCCTCGGGGAGAAGGGCGGTATATAAATCTAAATAAATAAATAAATAAATAAATAAATAAATAAATAAATAAATTTCAATTTTCATTAAATTGAAAAGTCAGACTAAGTCAGTCCAAAACAGTTTGTTCTTTCCTCCCTGGAAACTATTCTTCACACCATATCTTCCATGTCTCCAGACTACTTCCTGGGGTCTTCCTAAAGACCCCGGACAGATGATCCACAAAGGGCATCAGCAGGAATAAAGATTCCATCAGCCTGCTCTTCAACCTGGCTAGCTTCTGCAACAAGTGTTCTGACATGCTAAGGTAGAGAAGTGGAAAATTAATGCTCTAGCACGAATTTTAAATCAAATACCGCATGGCACAAGTGAAATGGTGTGGATTTGCACTTGTATTTTTAAATTTTGCATTATCTGAGAAAGAAGTTCATTGTGGCATGCCAACCAGTATGGAGCAGACCTAGCTCTGTAAACTTCGTAAGTTACAAGGACAATTAAAAGGAAAGACAACTTTTAGCAGACATGCTTAATCAGATGCTTACACCCTGTTTTCTCTTCTGTTTCTCTGGCTTCACGTCATCTTCTATGATCAGTTCCATTCCAGTCTCACTCCAGAGTACTTCTTTCAAATCCTCTTCAAGATTAGGTGTTTGGGGCTACAGTTTGTGATACAAAGTGGGGTGGGGAGCCAACAAGATGTGATTAATAGCAGAATCATGGCTCAAAATTTGGCATTCTGTTCTTTACCCTGAAGGAGCAGTTCCACCCATTTCTAAAATAATAACTTTGCCCACAGATATAAATAAACTTTACTTATTTATTTCTAAAGGCCCATATTTGGAGGGGGGGAAAAACTGATTCCCCAAGAAAGCAGGACATAGAGGATAGCACAAGAGCTTTGTAGAGTTGGGTGGATGGAGAGAAAATTGAAAGGATTTATATCAAGATCTATCTATGGTAATCACTATTACATCTTAAAACCAAAGCAATCAACTTTTGATCTTCAGCCTAATTTCAAAGGTCTTTGCAAATAATTAGTTCAAGCCAATACCCTACTCTGGCAGCCCACCATATGGGCAGAAATGTGGAATTGTGAAGTAATCACAAGGATCATGTAGTCCAATTCTCTATAATGTGTAGGAAAATCATTTAAACCAACCGTGAGAGAATATAAACATGAATGGGAATCAAATTTAGTCCAGGAGCTGGAATCAGTTCCTTATTAGCCTTAGGCAAGAGATCTTTTTTGACTCCATTTCTTGAGGCATATTAGGGGATCATTAATCCAGCGAGGGTATGAGATACAAACATAGAAAGGATCCAATACATACCAAAGGCCTTATTGGGCCATACTTCTCTAGAGCATTCTTAAAAGGAGTTGGCGTATGAGGTGTATTGTCTGCCGTATATTTCTGATCAGGAGTTACAAATCTGAAAGCATACATGCAGAAGAGTAAAGCACTGTCACTTTTAAATCCAAGACTGGATTCAGATAAATAACAAAAGAAACAGTCAGTGAAAGTACTAGTAACTATTTGGGACCGAGTTGATTTAACTTATGAGGAGGCAGGACTGCAAACCCTAACAGAGCATCACCTGCTAGCCCACATTACCCAATGCATTTATATCCAAAGGATCTGTAAAGGAAACAAATGCTGACAATTTATGTATTTATTAAAATTATTTACTGCCCATCTCGCAGCAATCATCATAAGAGCCATGGTGGCACAGTGGTTAGAATGCAGTACTGCAGTCTATTTCTGCTGACTGCCGGCTGCTTGCAATTTTCCAGTTCAAATCTCAAGGTTGACTCAGCCTTCCATTCTTCAGAGGTTGGTAAAATGAGGACCCAAGATTGTTGGGGGCAATATGCTGGGTCTATAAAACCGCTTAGAGAGGGCTGTAAAGCACTGTGAAGCAATATATAAGTCTAAGAGCTATTGCTATTTGTAGTAAGATATTTCCAATGTGCTTTATTTCACTTTAAAGCATACAAAAAGTCCCTCTTGTTTCTCTCTTATCTCCTGTATACATTGCCTAAGCCTCTTGGATCAGAAAGACAGAAAGGAGACTTACACAGAGGTCTTCTGCAGTAGTGGGGTCTTGTCCCTGTGCAGTGGGGTTGTCACAATCACCTTCTGGCTACAAACGGGTGTGGAAGTTAAGGAAGGGTTCTCCAAATCAAAAGTGTCTTGTTTGGTCCATAAATTCAGGAACTACAAGGTAAAAGAAATTTATATTTGTATTTTTCATAAAGGCGTAAGGGATCTCTCCAAGTAATTCGATGAATGTTGCGGAGACAAGGTCACAGGATCAAGGGGAAAATGAAAACACGAACATACCGTACTTTTCTGAGTATAAGATGCACCTTTTCCCCCCAAAAAAGAGGGTGAAAATCTGGGTGCAGCTTATACTCTAAATGTAGTCCTGCCCAGCCTCGCAAATGGAGATTTCAGACGCTGAAAGAAGCCTCTGAAACAGAGCTTCAGAAAAAAAGCCTCAGAAAGGCTTTCATCTAAAATAATATGGCAAACAACAAAAGAAGAATCAGTAAAGGTACTAACCAAATTGTGCTAACAAATCTGGAGAATGACACAATAACCAACAGATCGGAAGAGGTTAATCTACCTACTAATACCAAAGAAAGGATTTGAACGGAGTACAGATAGTCCTTCATAAAAAAAGCCTCTGAAAGAAACTTCAGAAAAAAAGCCTCCAAACAGAGCTTCAGAAAAAAAGGCTTTTTTTCTGAAGCTGTTTCGGAGGCTTTCAGAGGCAGAAAAGAAAGTTTTTTTCTGAAACAGAGTTTCAGAAGTTTCAGAGGCAGAAAAAAAGGCAAGGCACAGAGCTCACGAACCTGTTGCTAAAATTCACCTCTGAGAACAGCTGATTGGGGGTATTCCAGGAGGCCGATCCACCCACCGATCAGCTTATTTTCCTCCCCCAAAACTAAGGTGCATCTTATACTCTGGTGCGCTTTATACTCTGAAAAATACGGTAATTCCGCATCTTACAAGAACTTCAGAGGACTGAGCAGTGTCTACTCTGCAATATCCTGCTCACTCTCATACCTGCAAGATATAAATTCTGCCATACTTTCACACAATGTATAATTTTAAATCCTCAGCCTCTCACCCTAGCAACTCTTCTCAGAAACCATGCAGATAGGCACAAATTATAGAGAGCAGTGATCTGATGCACTATAAAGAAACATTTTCTTTTCCAGATATGCAGCCTGTCACTTCTAAAACACCCTAAAATTCATCTCGCTTTCAATAGAAAGCATCCAAAAAGCAGAGGATAGAGGGAAAGGGGGAGAAAGCCCTTTATCTTCATTTTAGGTTCCATCATATGCCGTAATTACTGATGCCTTTACACAGCAGGCTCACACAGTGAGATGAAAGAAAATACCTTTTCAAATCATTTCTCTTACTTTGAGACATGGGAACAGAGGTAAATGTATATGTGTAATCCAGTGCTAAATTTAAATCCCTACAGCTTTTAATACTAAATTCTAATTTTTAATTGATATCAGGTCAATATCAAAGAATGCATTTTCAAATCTTAGAAACTGATATAGCAGGCGGGCTTCCATATTGGCAATAAACATGACACAGGATGTCAGTATGGAAGCACCTGGTAACAGTTTTACAACAACACATATCCAACAGCATTTGTCTATGTTCAATCATCTGTAAGAAGCAAGATCCTCAGGGCACTTTCTATCTTAAATGTTATTGAGGCCAAGCAAAAAAGGCCCAAGTTGTTATTGTTGGACTCATAAATTCAAAAAAACCACAAAATTACACAACAAGGTTGGAGATGAAGGACAATATCCATCTCAAGTAGATGCCTAACTCAGGAATGTCAAACTGGTGGCCCCGCGGGCCAGATGTGTCATGAATAGGCCACGCCCACCCCAGCTCAATGAAGGGGGAAACGTCGCAAAAAGTCACATGACGGCAACGTGATACAGCAAGTTTGACACCTGTGGCCAATGTAAGAATACATTCCAAGAAGTCCATACAAATTTCACCCATGGAGAAAATCTTTTGTAAGCAGAAACTCAAGAGGAAGAACTTGAACAAATCAAGCCCAAAACAGTCACTGATGGTATTTTATCAACTTTAGAGTCACAAGCGGTCTGCATTCCACACATCTTAAAGTCGCTGAGGTTGAGGAACACTCGTAGGGATAAAAAAAAAAAACCAACAACACAAATATGATGCAGAAGAAAACCGGGTGCCCTAAAGTGAGAATCCAGAAGCTATGGTGTACAAGATTACTACCAGGTAGTCCTTGTCTTACGATTTGTTTAATGACTGTTCAAAGTTACAAAATTGCTTCAAAATGTTACTTGCAACTGGCCCTCACATTTAAGATTGTTACAGTGTCCCCATGGTCCTGTGATCACCATTTCTGATCTTCCCAGGAGACTTCCAACAAGCAAAGTCAACGGAGGAAGCCAGATTTCTTAATGACTGCGGCAAAAAGGTTGTAAAATTGAGCACAATTCATTTAATGACCATATTGCTCAGTGAAGGAAGCTCCAGTCCCCACTGTGGTTGTAAGACAAGGACTACCCGTACTGTAGAAAAATTGCCTTGGCTTGCAAAAGATTGCCACCCATTTCTGATTTCATCAGGATATAAGCAGGCCAATTTCTAACATTTAAAAGCATGGTTTTGTATATCATTTTCATCTCATACCAAGCTGAATTTTCATCAAACTGATGTCCTGTGCTACAATTACAACATCCAAAATTCCCAATCAGTTTGGCCAGTTTCTGTCAATTAGCCATTTTAACCAGCAACTCTGGAAGGTGCAGACTTCATCAAATTAAAAAACCAGATAGGAAAAGATGACCCAATCTTTCTTGCAAACAGTCCAAAAGTCTATATAGTTATTGATGACTGCTTTTCATTAGTCTGAATTCCCTCCTTAAAAGTAGGTTTCAAATGAAGTTTGACACCTTTCACTCCTATAAGCACACATTCCACCAAAAACAGGATGCTGTCAATTGTCAAAATTGACCATTATATCATTAAACAAAAGAGGGCACCTTGCAGTGGTGAAATACAATTTTTTTTTCTACCGGTTCTGTGGGTGTGACTTGGTAGGCATGGCAGGGGAAGGATATTGCAAAATCTCCATTCCCAACCCACTCCAGGGGAGGGATACTGCAAAATCCCCATTCCCAGCCCATTCTGGGGCCAGCCAGATGTGGTATTTGCCGGTTCTCCGAACTACTCAAAATTTCCACTACCAGTTCTCCAGAACTTGTCAGAACCAGGGATTTCACCCCTGGCATTTTGGCACAATTAGCCTTTATCTTGTTCTTTTTTGTCCACCTTGTTGCCAGTTCATACCAACCTATACCAACCTACCTGGGATGGGGAGAATGGCAAAGTTTTAACAGGGGTGCTTTTAACCGGAGTGCTCTTGGGTGTCATACAGGAATCAAGGAAGGAAAGGCTTGTACTGGTGCCACGCTCCAAAACTGGCGAGAGACTTATTTTCCTCTTCTTTTGTCTCTTGAGCACAGCAGGGGGGGTGCCAAAGCTCATGTCTGTGCAAGGTGAAATGGGGATGAGTTCACCCTTGCTTCCTTTGCTGAGATCCGAAATGGTGTGGCCATCTAAACGATACTCTGTCACATTCTGTGATGAGCAGTAGGGTTTTATAGAGGCTTGCCTCTCCGGACTGTTGCTGTTACTTGCAGACAGATCATCAGGTAGGTCAAACTGAGAGAGATCACACCAGCCATCTGGGTCCTGCCAGAATAGAAATGTTCAGAATAACATCCAAGTCTAAGACAAGGCTGCAAATAACAAACACAGGAACAGACAAAAAAATTCTGCTAATAGCTTTGGGTTATGAGATAGTTTTATTATCACAGCAGCCGAAATCAATCCACAAGCCTCTTATGGAAGGTTCTAGATCTATTTCCTGCACTGCTTTAGCGCCTGTTGGTAGATAGATTTTGAGTACACTTGTTCTGACCTAGGCTTCCCAAGAGCATGAAGCAGAGTCCTTGTCCGGACAAACCCCCTTTTTATTAAGTTACTCTGAATTCTTCTCATTCACATCCAGTAAAGACTTTCAAGGGAGAATTTACAGTCACAGACCTTATCTGCCTTGGAGAGCTGCCAGGCCGATATCTGGCAAGGAGTCACGAACCAATTAAGCGAACTAATTGCCTCCTGCAAACTCCACTCCCCTTTTGCTCCTCTTTTATCCCCTCTGGGAGGGGCCATTCATCGTCCACCTGTGGCCTTACTCCCAAGCTGACTCTTGTTCTTTAGCTGTTCCCTTCATCTGGCAACTTTGAGCATGCACAGACTGGGAACAGGTTCCAGCTGTTCATCTGCCTCACTGATGTCTGACTCCGAAGGCAGCTGATAACTGGCATACAGCCCTGGTTCCTCTCTCTGCTTCTGACGTAGAGCTCTCATCAGAGCTTCCCCAGACTCCAGGACTGGCCCATGTTCCTCCCCAACCTCGTCACTGCCAGCTCCATTGGCATTGGATCTGTTGCCAGCTCCATTGGCCGCTGGCGGGCCACATCATCACTAAACACAACTGAACCAACTCACCCAGCCAGCACTTCTAAATTAGATATAGAATTTGGAATTTTCTCCATTCATAATCCAGTATCTTAACTATTATATTCATCTTATGGAAATAGATATAACAGTGGTCACATATAAATCAGCAAATCACCAACAAATCACAAAACATTAAAATCAAGTCAAAATCAGCAAAGATATACTGTATACATTCAGATACATTTACACAAAGTTTAACCCAATAACAATGGAAATCAGATTCACTACAATACATATCCAGAGCCCCCCTCCACCAAAGTGACTGTTTCCTTCAAATAACTTTTCCTGCCGCATTCTCTTCCTACCCTTGGTTATATAGTTCAAATTTGGCAACCTTAAGATCTATAGACTTCTCACTCCTTTGCTGGCTGCAGGATTCTGGGAATTAAAAGTCCATAGATCTTAAGGTTGCCTAATTTGAAAAACACTGAGGTAGTTTATCAAAATATTCAATTAAGCCATGTCTTACAGATTCAATCATGTCCAGAGCTTCTGAAATAGCTGGAGCTGCAGCAGTACACAAATAATTGCCTGATTCAACCACCCATGTGCACACAGAACTCCCGTTCAAAGGATCCTCTGGCACCATGGTTTCTGATGCTTCATTGTCACTGGGCTCCACTAGGCTTTCAAGCATTGGCTCAGACGGCAACATCTGTAGCTCTGCTGGCTCTTCATCAGCGACTTCTTCCTTCTTTATTTCCAAAGTCTGGACAGGCCAGTTGGTCAAAAAATGCTGCTGTGAAAGATAAGTGAAGATTTGTATCACTGTAAACAAAAACATTGTTTATGTTCCAAGCTGTAGATCAGAGGTCTTCAAACTTGGCAGCTTTAAGACTTGTGGACTTCAACACTCAGAATTCTCCAGCCAGCCAGCTATGCTATGCTGGCTGGAGAATTCTGGAAGTTGAAGTCCACAAGTCTTAAAGCTGCCAAGTTTGAAGACCTCTGCTATAGATTGTAAAATCAGAGGTAGGAAGAACACAAATAAGACCTACCATATTTTCTTCATATCAAACAAATGCAGAAAACAATATTTTTTGTAAATCCAGATGTTGGATTTCAAGTCTGTCACCACCAATATGGTCAAAACTGATAGGAGCTTCTTACCCTACTTTTGAAGCAACAGTCACTTCAATGATTTTAATTCTATTTTCTTTCTTGCTTCCAAATGCTACCTCCATCCTAGCCCTTTACAGAGCTAAGCCTTGCAAAAAGGAAGATTGCATCCAAATCTCAGCATTCTGGAGATAAAATATTTCATTCTACCTGGAAACATTCTGCTCCCCCCTCCCCGGCCCGAATGTAGTGATTTAGCAATTCTGGATATAGCTTGTAGTTTTCTGGAATAAATCTTCTAGAAGGCAAAGTGATTTGTGATGTTTCAAGAATGACCATTCATGCCATGAAAAAGAATATTCCAGAAATATTGTACCTTACAATTCTAACCCTAGAAATGTTGCATTTTGCGCATCCATACTTCATCAAGCACTACAATGCATAATCTTCTTCAAAACTAAGCTTGTTATTCAAATGTTCCTTAGGCAGCTGAAAGATAAATGTTTTGCACTACCTGATTTTCCCCTTCTGGTGTATTTTGTCCTTCCTTGCCTTCTACCTCCACGAGCAAATAAAGAGGTTTGGATTCTTTTGCTTCATTAAGAAAGCCTCCTGTGTCCACCTTCCTTTTGATTGTAGAATTCCAATGGTTTTTCACAGCGTTATCAGTCCTTTAAAAATAGACAATAAATACGTGCAGAATTAGCAAGGAGAAGCAGCAGCAGCAGCAAGTGCTGTTATCCTGAAAGATGGCTGCTTCAACAGCCTTTAAACGTACCTTCCAGGGAGCAGCTTGGCAATCTCAGCCCACCGGTTTCCAAGTATCTTGTGAGCCTCACATATTATGCGGTCTTCCTCTTCCGTCCAGGATGATTTCTTGACTTCAGGGTTCAGGTGGTTGTGCCAGCGTTCCCGACATTGCTTTCCTAGCCGGCCTTTCAAATGCTTGGCTATGAGCGTCCATTGCTTTGTGCCATACTTTTTCACCAATTCAATGACCTCATCACAAATATAGAATGGTTACATTTAGTTTTGTTTACTAGATGCACTTTTGATCATTGACATTCAACCATTATACAAGGATCTACAGCAGGTCTTCAAATGTGGCAGCTTTAAGACTTGTGGACTTCAACTCCCAGAATTCTCCAGCAGCATAGTTGAAGTCCACAAGTCTTAAAGCTGCCACGTTTGAAGACCTCTGATCTACAGTATGTGGAAAGATGCAGTTAAGCAGGGCCATGCATTACTGTTCCACTTTGGGCGATGTTTGGCTAAAGACACTCATTTTTGTTTTTAGCCTCTCTTTAGAACTGGGGGAACCACCCCAACTTGAGGATAAGCGTTTAATATCTTGAATGGACAAAATCTGCATTTTAAGCCCTGTAAGGCATTTCAAGGCATAACACTTTCAAAAAAAAAAAAATTAAAAATTGCCCATCATTGGGGATATGAAAGGAGTATTGGAGAGCCCAGATAGTTCAAACTGCAACAAATGTTTGGATTCTCCATTATATTACAAAATTTTATATTGTATGAAGGGGGCAAAATATTTGAATTATATCTCTTATCTTCCAATGGGAAGTTGAATTCAGGCCGACATCAGTCATACTTGTAGATATAAACCCAGATTTCCTGCCAATGTTCTGGCTGCAAGGGCTCTAGGTTGTGAAAGACTTGCTTGCGAATTACGCTCAGCAATTCCTCCACTTCTTATATTAGGCAACCTGCAGTTCCCTATCACAAAGAAGTTCCTCAGCTCCAAAAGTAACTACTGAATAATGAATTACCTTCTGATCTTCTTGTTTAGTCCATGGGCCTTTCACAAGTACAGGGTTTAGCACTCTTAGCCAGCGATACTGACATTGCTGTTCAGTGCGGTTCTATGAGCAAATTTAAAAAGGTTTATGTTAAATGAAACTTTAGTAAGACAGAAATAAAAATCAAAAGCAAGAGAGACATGCATTAGCACTTTAACCAGCAGCTACATTTCTGCAAATTTGGCATTCAATTGTTTCTGCAGATAGGGAAAACAACAAGAAGAAAGTATATTCAACTGAAACATTCCACTTACAGGAAAATGACTTGCTAGGAATTTCCAGTCATGTCCAAACTGTGTCACCAGCGAATTCAATAGCTCATCCTAAAAAGAGCAAGATTGTCAGGATATGTCACAACCTAACACAAAATAAGGAACAGAATCTTGAATTCTTATGTGATTTGACCACACTGAACAACTATCCATAGGTAGCAGGTTACACTGCTGTCACAAAGTATTCAATGCAGCAGGAATAGCACATAGGATCTGATAGAAGCAAATACTTTGTCTAAATGGTCAACTCTGATGTATGGAGAAATATAAAACCTCAATTGCCCCCTTCAAGAACTTTCAAGATCCCCAGACTTGATTGCAGATTATACAATAAAATATTACCTTACAGAAATTCTATACACATAATACAGGGATTTTATAATGGGAAGCAGAAAGAATCCAGATAGGTCTATATAATTTATCAGGAACTAAATGCCTCTTTAACTTTTGCCCTGGATTTCGCTTCATAGGAAAATATCCAAAATGAAGATTACAAATAGAAGTTTCAAACAGAAGCAAACACAGAGCTCTGGCAAATATTTATATCCAAAGAGTTGACTCATAAGTGCATTTTTGGTATTACAAATAGTCTTTGATTTACAACCAAAATTGGGAACTCATTTTCTGTTGCTAAGCAAGGCGATTGTTTGAGTGAGTCATGCAAAATTTTATGACTTTTGCCAAAGTGAATCACTATAGTTATTAAGTAAATCATATGATTGCTAAGTGAATCTGGCTTCTCCAACTGAATTTGTCAGAAGCTAAGTCACAAATTGTGATCACATGACCCTGGGACACAGCAACCATTGTAAACATCCTAGTTGCCAAGTGCCTGAATTTTGATCATGTGATCCTGGAGATGCTACAACAGTTTTAAGTGTGAAGATCAGTTATATGTCACATTTTCCAGTGCCAGTGTAACTTTTGATGGTTGCTAAATAAATAGTTGTAAGTTAAGGACTACTTGCTTTTTTCACTTATAATTTGGTCAATAACAAAACATGTTTGTCTTCCAATCATATACTGGTTTATGAGAATGTTAAGCATGCTTTTAATAATTCAAAAGCAGGCTAATCCGGTTTATTTACTATATTTATATCCAAATTTGTCAGTGGATCTTTTCTTATGCATTCAGAGGCTCACATCTGCTTGGCCCAAGGCCAATCTCCCCTGTTTTTCTTTATGAATAACACAATACATACTTCTTCACGAGACCACTTGACTTTACATCTGTTATCCCGTCGGTCTATCACATCTGAATCCTGGTAAAGCAGTTCTTCTTGCTCTTCACTATTATAAACAGGTTTTAAAAGAGAGGGAAATGTTATATTTAAGCATTCACTTACAAATACTAATTCATTTCTATCTAGTTTAGCAAAATAAAACACTTTGGCAAAATCTTCATCTGCAAACACTCAGTTCTTCAAATCACTTTACAGAGATTGGTATCCCTATACCCGTGATGGCGAACCTGTGGCACGCAGCTCCCTCTCTGTGGGCACACGAGCCATTGCCCCAGTTTAGCTCTGCCACGCATGCGCGTGTGCCTCCCGCCAGCCAGCTGGTCATCGGGTCTCAGCTGCACATGCACGGCAGGGCACATGCGGGAGGCCGCACATGTATGCACAGGGGGTCGTGCATGTAGGGGGGGCACACAGTTGCACAGGGCCTCACGCACATTGCATTGTGGGGGTTCGGGCATGCACACGCACTTTGGGCACTCGATCCAGAAAAGGTTAGCCATCACTGCCCTATACACTGGACTAATCCATTGCTCTGGAAGCCAAAGGAAAAAAATTATGTATACATTCTATAGACATCCTGACATTTCAAAATGTCTTCACAATGAAGCTTTAGAAACACTGATCTCATCTGTAAATCTGTCAGTTGTCCTCATGCTTGGAATTTTCTCTTTGGAAATCCGCCAAAGCCCACGCCTGAACAGCTTCCGGCTTCCTATATTCTAACTTGCTTTTCATAGCCAGAAACAGGATAGTATTATTGATCTAGAACCTACCCCAGAATCCTTGTAACAGCCTGGGAAATAAAGCCAACAAGTCAAATTCATTCCTATCATGAGATCAGTAGCTAAAATATTTGTTTAATCTGAGAGCTTAAAACAGAGCCCTTCACATTAGTCTAATGTGCTATAAATCCATACCCAGAGCATTTAACTCCTTGGGATTTAAAAAAAATCTTGACTCAATCATTACAGTACCTCTTACAGGCGGAGATCCCACTATCACTATGGTTTCAAGCTGCCCAGGGTAGCCTTATTAAAGTCGTCCCAAAAGTGCTTTTTCAAGAAGCAACTGGACTTTCTGCTTTTTCTTTGAAGAAGTTTTACTTCTTATCTAAGAAGCAAAACTTCTTTAAGCTTCTGTAGAGTTGAAGAAGCGTCTTGGGTGAGAAGCGAAAGGCCTTCAAAGAAAAACCAAAAAGCCCAGTTGCCTCCTGAAAAAGCACCTTTGGGACAACCATGACCTGGATGATTGAGAATCCTCATATACAGGTCATGAGCTAAGGCCATGTTTTTCAAGCAGGTTCTTTCGGGGTGGAAGGAGAAGGAACCAGGTTGGAGAGAAACTTCCCTTCTCAACCCGGAGCAATGTGTCCTATACAAAAAGAGCCCAACCTATTTGCCTCTCTTCCCCACCCCCAGCCGCAGCCTGGAGGGAAAAAAAGGGTTGCTTTGCCGCCCAGGCATTTCACGCGAGCCATTTTAATCTCTCCATTTCAGATAACCATCAGCGCCCCCCCCCCCCACGCTCTTTCTCCTGCTCTTCTTCCTCCCCAGCAGATTGGCAACCTATATGGACGCATCTGCCACGTTTGCTCCATAGGTTCATTCGCTTCATGAACCCACCGCCGGGAAGGGTGGGGAAGAGAAGCGGCGGGATAAATGGACGAAACAGAGCAAGCGCTTTCGGGTTGGTGGGGGTGGGGGGGAGGAGGGAAGGAAGGTGGGAATTGGCTCCAGAAAAGGCGGGAGGGGAAAAGTAACCCCCTACCCCCGGTCCATCTCTGCGCAGCCCTCCCAAAAATGCACGGTTTCCCCGCAACTCACCAGCGAGCCCGACGAGACATTCTGCTGCCTTCCAGCTTTTGCAGGAAAATCATAAAACAAGCCCACAGAAGTTTTCAAATGACTGGCTTTAGGGAAAAGAGCCACGCCGGGGACCCGACGGAGAAGTCGTCGCCGCCGCCAGGACTGCGCAAATAATAATAATAATAATAATAAAATGCCGCTAAACTTTCCCAAAGAAGAGCGCGCTCGCTCGCTCGCCTGCCTCCCGCCCGGGAACCCAAAAGCGGACTTTTCTATCTCGCGCCAACCCCGCCGCAACCAGCCACCTTTTTCCGGCGTGGTGACGCGCCTGATGACGCGGCCGAGAGCTGTGTTCATAGGAAGGCGGGTTGGTGGGCTGGGAGAAAGTGGCGCGCGCGGGCAAGTTGGAGTTTTGTATTTTCCTTTTTAAGAAAGAAAGAAAAGCAAAACATTCCTGCAATGCTCGACAAAGAAGAAAATAAGAAAGAAAGAATTACGGCCTCTGGTAGCAAAGGCAGAGTCAACCATGCATCCCCTGTAAAATCGATAGTTTCAGGCGGCTAAAATGGGTCTTTTAGTACGGAGCCTTCTATCAAAAAACCACAGCGGCCCCGTTGGTTCTAAAAGAACAAATAAAGAGCCAAAAAATTCCACATCAAGCCAATACATTTTAAGTTTATTATTATTTATTTATTATTTGGACTTATATGCCGCCCTATCTCCAAAAGGACTCAGGGCAGCTCACAACAATAAAACACATGCAGTTCAATCCTTCCTTTAAAAGTACCCAATAAAACTATAGAACTATAAAAACCATTAAAATCCCCTCTAAAACCCCTTCAGTCCAAGCCGGCCAGGCAAAATAGCCATGTTTTAAGGCCATGGAAAGAGTGAAGGTCAGGGGCCACCTGGAGCCCCAGGGGGAGCTGATTCCACAGGGTAGGTGCGCCCAGAGAGAAGGCCCGCTCCCTAGGGGTCGCCCGCCGACATTGGCTGACGGCACCCCAAGGAGGCCCTCCCTGTGGGAACGCACCGGGCGATGGGGAGCTGTCGCTGGCCGCAGATGGTCCACCGGATATCCCAGGGCCTAAGCCATGTAGGGCTTTATAGGTGATTACCAGCACCTTGATTCTCACCCGGAGGGCAACTGGTAGCCAATGCAGGTCCTGCAGGAGGAGTGTAACATGAGAGTATTGGGACACTCCCATCACTACCTGTGCAGTCGCATTCTGCACCAGCTGAAGCCTCTGAGTGGTCTTCAGGGGCAGCCCCATGTAGAGAGCATTGCAGTAGTCGATCCGGGAGTTACCTGAGTGTAAGGTTAACTATTACGAATATGCTAGGACGTTTCATCAAGCAAGGTTCATAAAAGGGTATTTACGGTATAGAAATGGCTAGTCTTCCAAAAAGATGTCTGTAGCGCTTATTAATACTATTAATAATACAATATAATATTAAGCCGTACAGATTCGGAAGGCTACCAACTACTGCCGCCATGGATTTTGTGGGGGTTGATGGGTGTTGTAGTTTAACATCTAAAAAAGGACCTTAGTTGGATAAAGACTTCCACTTATATATTTTTCTGTATCTGCTCTATTTGAAAAATGCTGGGTTCATGCAAGGCAGTAAATGGCATGTAATATTGTGCAAACACTGGCTATGCTAAGTCAAAACCCAAAGCTACATATTAATTTAATGAGTGGTGTGAAAAACCAGGAACAGGCTTCACAGTCACCATACAAGAAATTATGACATTCCATATCCCAAATAGTAAAATTTATGTCATTTGAGTAAATAATTTATATCATTTACATAATGGCATTTTATCCACGTACTGTCACTAGTTGCTTCCCTGCAAATTCTCAAGCTAATGGTAGCTCAGAGAGCACCATGGACTCCAGAGTTTGAAGCATAAGATCCATACAAGAGATAATATGGATAATATAATCCTTGCTGTTTCAGGATATATTTTTTAAGGATTAACTCTGGTATACTTTCAACCTTGCAGCTGAACAGGAAATGCAAATTGTAAATCTATTCAGATCCATTTTGGTTTCTGCAACGCTGATTTTCTTTTGTTGTTAGAAATTAAACCTCTGCAGTCCTTTAAGCCGCTAGAAAAAAAATACTTGTTTTTTTTGCCTTTTACCCTAGTTTTGACAGCCATAATTGACTTCCATAAGCAATTAAAGGGATACAGTAACCCAGGGGTGAAATCCAGCAGGTTCTGACAGGTTCTGGAGAACCGGTAGCAGAAATTTTGAGCAGTTCGGAGAACCGGCAAATACCACCTCTGGCTGGCCCCAGAGTGGGGTGGGAATGGAGATTTTGCAATATCCTTCCCCCAGGAGTGGGGAGGGAATGGGGATTTTGTAGTATCTTTCTCCTGCCACACCCACCAACCCACACCACACCCACCAAGCCACGGCCACAGAACCAGTAGTAAAAAAAATTGGATTTCACCACTGCAGTAACCCCATTCATGATGAAAAACGGGCAGTGACAGTGTTATACCTTATAGAACAAAATAGGTTAAAAATGGGCTAAAATAATAAAAAACATTTCCAAGAGTGGAACATTCTTCACATAGAGAACACAAGTCAAATTTACAGATAGATGATGGGGAATGCCTGACTTGACAATAGTATTTGTAAGAGGATCTGCTAGGTTTTTATAGGATATCACTCAAAAGGCTCAAGTCTTTTCTATTATCACAGAGTGCAAGACATGGAATGCTGCTGTTAAATGAAAAACTAGATTTCACCTGAATATTAAACATGTCTACACAACAAGACTAATTTGACAGAAGAACCATTATCTCAAAAACATAGTAAACTGCCTTCCTCATTGTGTTTTTAAGCAGAAAAGAAAGGTTTGTCTGTCACAGATGCTTTAATTTGGCTTCCTGCAGAGATCAGATGGTTGGATTTAATACTTAAATGATCTTTTCCACAAATTAAACCAATTCAGGAAGTTAAAATTAAACCCATGTGGATGCTTAGCTGAAGAAGGGTTTTTTTTTATTCAAGAAATATGGCATATTTGCTCTTTTATTTGCATTAAAATCAGTACCAAAACTCCTATGTTCAGCCAAAGATGTACATCATTTGTAAATGATTGATGGTCTCTACAAATCTGTTGGCTTCAGGCAATGCCACTTTAGAGATTTCAGAAAACAGAGCTGTTTCCCCACATTGATTGTCATCTAGCCTGAGGGTGGAAGGGGGATACTTGACATGGAAATGACCCACAGCAGTTCCTCAATAGCTCATAAGACATTGTAACAGTTTTAAAAGCCTGAATAGGCAATGGCTATACTGACCTTGATTGAAATTCACATTGTATTCTATGTAATGCACCCTTCAGCATCTCATATCTTCCTCATTTGGCACTAGCATATAAAAAACAAGTTCTCTTCATTTTCTAGACCATTTAATATGTTTTTCAAAAATGCATGCTGTAACTTTACCAACTCTCCAGAATTAAGTCATGTAATTTGGATTTCTATATTTAACAAAATTAAGTACCTGAATACATAACTGTACCTAAGGCCCAGTATGGTTTGTTTGGTTTTAATCTGAGGACATAAGCTTAAATCAGTGGGTCTCAACCTTCTTAATGCCGCGACCCTTTAATGCAGTTCCTCATGTTGTGGTGACCCCCAACCATAAAATTATTCTAAGACCATTGAAAATATGTGTTTTCCAATGGTCTTAGGCAACCCCTGTGAAAGGGTTGTTCGACCCCCAAAGGGGTCCTGACCCACAGGTTGAGAACCACTGGCTTAAATCTTAATTACTGTGTACAGACTGAGTCAACTGAGGTTTTCAACCAGCCTTTATTTTTAAAAATTAGTACAATATGTGAATCCAACCAATGTTACCTTAAGATCAAGATACAATTAAAAATACATTATTGGTTGTAAAAGGGTAAACTTAAAACTTCTGAATACAGAATGATATATCAAAAAAGCATTTTCTTTTGTTAAGTAGTAAGCTCAATATTCTTTTTCACTATACCATGTAAATGTAATTGCTGATTCCTGCAGCGTTTTGTAATGTAAAAACATAGGTTTTTAAATTAGAAAAGCATAATTTTTCCATTGAGTATGGGCTTCAATTGAAAAATATTTTAGTACTGGATGCAACATATATATATTTCAGCAATCAATATATCTCCTATGAAAGAGCATAACATTAGCTTTAGGAATTTAAACTTTTTCCCCAGGATAAGGCATTCATATTTATAGCCACTGGGTGGCAGAAATGTCCTTTGTTTAAATAGCATTCCTTTGGAATCTATTGTTAGTAACCAAAATAAGAGTAGTAATTTCAATAGTTAAAGATGGGATTAAATTAGTATTTTAGACAGTGAGGGGGAAAAGTGGAAGAAAGGAATTCAGATATCATTTTGATTTTGGACTTCTCAATAAAGTCTGTGGACATCAACAGAGTGATTTTCTGATAAGTATCATAGTAATATAGCAGGAGAGCTATGCTGGTCTACAGTAGTCAAGCCTGTTTCAACTAACACATTTTATTAAAAGACCTAAGCTTTACTGAGCTGCAGCTCACTTCTTCAGGTGCATAAAGTGGTTAAACTGAGGTAAGTCATAAAATTGGTGCAAAGTGAGGAGACAATGGGATAGGTGCACCAATGCACCATTGAAAGATCAGGTTAGGGACAGACCATCATGGAGAAAATTGCAAAGAGTTAACAACAACTTAAGGATACCTAATCAATATGGGGAAGGAGGAGGAAGCAGCAAGTGCATTATGCAACTACAATTCACATATGAGACACATCAATGATAGTTTGTTGTAATGAATTTTCTCTATAAGCATCTTCAGGTGGTCAGAACTTTCCAGTCTTCTAAACAAGTTTAATTGGAAAATTAAGAAAGTTGCCACAATGTATGAACTGGGCTTATAAGAGTATTCATTAGCTGTCATTTCTTGAACTCTTTGAGAAATGGTTTTTGAAGATAAACAGCCTTCTTTGTAATTCATTAAAGCTTCCAAAAACAGTTGTATTGTTTTATTAGAACTTAGGTAAGTTCTAGTTTTGATCTTTATGGCAGGTGTTCTAAAATTTTAATGGTTATATGAAATAGAAGTATAAAATCAGCATGATGTTCTTTTTCTTTTCCTGGAGAAAAAGATGTATCATAGTTTAGAACTATTTAGAGTTACCCTTTTTTTTTAAAAAAAAGCTTTTATTTCTTAGACTTACAAACGAGAAGAGTTTCTAAGAATTTTCAGGGGTATATGAATAGGGTCTCTTCCTTACCAGTATGTCTTTTTAGGAGAATTAGACCTTGATTTGGTTGAAGAGCTTTGCTCCTTCTCAGAAATTTATGAAACTCTGTTTTGCCTTATTTCTAGTGTTTGACAAAATTACAATACTAAAATGCTTCCTCTGTGAGAGCTATGTATTCTTGGAGAAATAGCAGATGATACAATGTAGCCACTGAGTCAGAAAATGCCAGGTTAACTAGTTCTTGAGCATTGTAGAAAAAAACATTATGAACATGTAGTCTTGGAGCAACATAGTTATATTCTGCAATTACTTAGGGACGCTTCAAATTATTTCTGAGTTGTGAAGACTAGGATTCTTGTTGACCACATTAATGATAACTGCTGCTTATGGTGTTCTACTCAGTAATTCTTAACTTCATAATTTTAAGATGTATGGACTTCAGAATTCCCCCAACCAGTCTTCTGGGAGTTGGAAGTCCACACATCTTAAAGTTGCTAAGGTCAAGAAATACTGGTCTAGCTTATAAACTATCTAGTGTAAAAAGGATGCAGGGTTGGGGAAGAAACTCCTGGAGTAAAATGGAGCTTGTATGTGTTAGTTGATGTTGGAATGGAGAAGCTGCATTTTAGTTTTGAACAGATGGATCATTTCATTGTGGCATTTTAGCGTATGCTGAACCCAAGACAAAATATCTATAACAGGAGATATTCTATCAATATTAGTGGGTTTGCCTATTGTGACTTTGCATGATGTATCCAACTAAATGTTTATAGGATGGTATGTCGCTGAAGATTCTCAGCCATCCAGGTAGAGTTGACTGGAAGTGAAGTCATAGCAATTGAAAAATGTTTATAGGTGATTTCCTAGGTTATTCTACATTTTCTTCAAAGAGAGGGATGTGTAGTAATGTCCTTCTGTCACTTAGGAAAACATGTTTTTGCAGGACATGGTTGCCAGCTGCTATCCAAGTCATGAGCCTCACATGATTGGAAATCTCAAGGGTAGATGGGAACCAACAATCTTAAGAATTGCAAAATTGACTGGAAAGCTTTTACTAACTGGGGTATTTGGTAATACAATGAAATTATTATGGTTGGTTGCACATTCAGCTAGACGTTTAGACTTCATTTGGCACTTTTGTCCACCTAAATTATTATTAAAAATAGTACCCCAAGCCAGTGGTGAAATCCAAATTTTTTTACTACCGTTTCTGTGGGCGTGGCTTTGTGGGTGTGGTGTGGCTTTGTGGGTGTGGCAGGAGAATGATACTACAACATCTCCATTCCCACTCCACTCTGGGGCCAGCCAGAGGTGGTATTTGCTGGTTCTCCAAACTGCTCAAAATTTCCGCTACCGCTTCTCCAGAACCTGTCAGAACCTGCTGGATTTCACCCCTGGGTTACTGTATCCCTTTAATTGCTTATGGAAGTCAATTATGGCTGTCAAAAACTACTCTTTATGGTATTAAATAATGTCTTGGCTACAGTCTAATGCATATGAACATCTGAAAAATTATTCTTACACCTATGCTAAACAACTTTTAAAATATTAGGGTTTGGATTGGTTAAAACAACAGAAAATTGGTTCTAGAGTTGTTTGGTTCTTGAATCACAAAAGTACAATTCCTACAATAATGGAAAGATAATTTGTCACTTCTGTTCCCAATTTGGCCCCCTTATCTTCTTCAAATAAAGTTGGACTTGCCAGGTTTAAATCTAGTAGAACTTTTTTGGTGACCAGCACAGAAAAAATGAAATTTGAAAACTCCATATCAATGTTTAATGTTAACATGGTTATCTTTGTTATCAGATTCTGAACTAGATGTCTTCTCAAAGCCGTCATAGTACTTTGTCCCTGAAAGACATATTAGACAATGGATTTCTGATGAGTGCTTCCAGCAATAGCAACTCTCCAGGTAGCAGCTTATTTCTGGACATGAATCGTACTGCCAAATCAGAAGACTGGGACAGTAAAGGAACTACGCTAAATGTCAAGGTTACAGAATCTTCTTTAGGTAGTATAAAGGGGGACCTGCAAACATCATGTGACGGTGGGACATCTTTTTGTAAAACCCCATTCCAACCATCTGCCTTTGACTTGTCTAATTTGAGTTCTGCTAATAACAGCAAAGCAAATTCCCTAATGAACACATACCATGATACTAAGTCATCTACACCATGCAGAGAAGACAAGGCCTCTGTACTAACTGAGCACATGATATTAAAAAGTTCTGAAATTAGTGATGATATGGTTTTCAAGAAGCCACTACAGCCACCACTATGGGAGATTTCTGGAATACAAGCCACTGTGGATAATTCTCTGTCTCTTGAAGCAAGCTTAGAAGATACTGGCTCCCTGGGTTGCATAAAAATGGATACACCATCTCTGGAAAGGTCACATTTTGTTATGCCACCTGATCCATCAATGAAGTCAGCTGATGGTTTTCTTACCGTCCTTTCTGCTGACAAGTGAGCCCCTCCAAAAAGTCAAATAAAAATTTGTCTGATAAGATATTGTGCCACAAAGACTTTAACTGAAAGTGACTTTATCCTTTTACATTTAAGGATCTGCACATAATAGCAAATAGTTTAGTAATTGAGCACCTAAATTTAGAAATGAAAGACAGATTTATTGAAAAATGCAAAACAACTATACAATATATCTTTTTTGCCATTCTCTGTGCATACCACTGAATGTCTTCTTCCACTATAGTTGATGTGAAGAGCTGAAATATGAGCAATGAGCTATGGAAAACATTGGTATAAAAACAGCTTCAGTCTTAATCAGGTGAAATATTACTTCATATGCATTAGTATTAATCTGTTGTCTAGTCTTTGTGGGGGTTGGTTTTAGGATTGTTGGTTGAAATGTGAATAAATATTTTGCTATTCCGAACTGGGTTGAGATGCCAGTACATTTAGTCCCTCCTTTTTCTCTTAGGAATCACTAGAATTAAATCTAGGAATCTCCGCTGTGAATAATAGCTGCTCCTATTTATCTCAGTTATGGCTTTGGTTTGGAGCAACTTTTATTGCAGTAAATAATTCTCAATCTCTGAACTGGCTTTATCCTGGTTATTAGCAAGCAATCCAAAAAGACTTTTAAATTAAAGGAATATATTGAGTAAGATCAAATATTATCCTTGGCCACAACTTGGTTTGATCTAGCACAATACATAGATCAAGTTGTGGATTAATGAATAAATTATGATTCACATTGTATGAACCCAGTTACTGTTAAAGGGGGTAGCAAACTAAATGTTTTCTGAGGCTCCAGAGTTTCTAAACAATTGGGCAGTTCAGATGAGGTTCTTTATGGGAAGAAAGGACTAGAGAGAAATAAAAGTATAAGGGCCATCAATGTTTGCCTTGTAATCCACTGAATTAAAATAGACTCTTAAATCCACAAAGATCCAATTGTTAAATTGGATTAACCTAGTAGTAGGGAAGTTATAACAGGTTCCTCTTTTTTCCTATACTTTCAGGAACATGGAACACCTGATGACATTGTCAAAACAGGATTTGTTTACAGTGTACAAAATGAAATGGGTTCTTTATGCTTGCTGGAAACCTAAAACCAAAGCCTGACTTTTGCAGGAAGCAGAATGCAGACCTTTGTACAAAGTTTTTCCCCCTGCTTGTCCACCTGTTAGTAGTATGAGTTTCCATTTCCTTGAAATAAGTTGTTAAAGAAGACTGAGCAGGAATAAATGGAATTAAAAGACTATACCTTGTTCCTATAAATAGTTACCAAATAGAACAAAAGTACTGATTATTATGTATGGAAATCAGTTTTATTTCTTTCCCCTTGAAATTAAATCAGCTACTTCCATTATCGAACTCAATGCTGAATTTTAATACTTTCTGTTGTGCTAAGTGTTGGTACAACTCAACTGCACATTTTTCTATCAACACTAAAAAAAAATCACCTTAGGTAGTTCCTTGACCTCACATAAACTATGTTTAACCTGAGATTTTAACTGACCTTCTCATTCTAACTCAAAATGAGAATATCCTTGATCTGTTTTTAACAATCACTTAAGACACAAATTTTAATACAGCTATCTCTACAGCTAAACTACTTAAAGGCCTTTTTGATCATAAATTGCTGAACAGACTTCCTCATCCGAAGCTGTACCTGAAGACAGGCCTTTAAAACATCCTAATTCATGGAATTCCATCTATGTTTCATATCTTGCAATAACTAATCACTATCACACATTTCCCTAGCCATTATACATATTTATATTGCTTAGAAGCATCTTTAGAGAACAAACTAATCAGAAACAAGAATTTCAAATTGTACAAATGATTTATTTAAAAAACACATTAAATATACAATATTATATATATATATATATATATATATATATATATATATATATATATATATATATAAATCAAAATTACTGCCTCTAAGACAGTTTCTCATTCAAAATTTTAGATTATCTTCATATTTACAACATAGTGTGGCTATAGAAAATTGGCAGATAACAGTCACTTGTCATTGCTTGTTTAATAAATTATGATGATTCTTTTTCCAAAAAGAAGACATTGTTTATACTTCGGATTTTTCAGAAACCACCCTGGAATCCAACTTCACTTGTATCAATGTCATGTTCCTTTCAGAAAAGAGAAAAAAATATTAAAGTATATCATACATCATCATGAACTCTCCATTCCTAGCTTTTAAAATTTTAAAGGTATCATTGGAACATATTTTTATCTGAAATTGACTTTAGTAAACAAGAATATTTAGAGATACTTCATCAGTAACTCAGCTCATCCTATTAACTACCTAACTTTGTTTTTTCTCTGTACTGTACTGCCTCAAATTCTGGATATTCCCTAGTCATATAAATCAATGTACATGGAATTATTCTGAGGAACATTGCACTATGGCATTTGCTTTTTAAAGAGATAATAACCTTCATAAGGAGACCCTGGAGAGATTAGACACTTTGCATAACACTAACCAATTCTGGGTGTATCATATGAAAATTCTGTACAGACTGTACTTTGTGTAGTATACGGCTGCTTTCACAGCATCAGAGTTATGTTCAGTTGTGAAATACTTCATGAAAACAACTTGAAATAAATACTAAATACTATAAATACAAATTAAAATGATTAAAGAATTCAGACGTATTGTTCAGGTTTTCTCAAATCATCATCTCCCCCTTTTAAGAGATAATCTTGGTGCACCATAAGGTGTTAAGACTAAAATCTAATTACTGTATTTTTTGCTCCATAAGATGCACTCCCCCCACCCCCAAAAGTGGATGGAAATGTCTGTGCATCTTATGGAGCGAATATTGCGTCACAGACCAGGCCGCGTGGGGTTAGGAGGTTGGAGCGGCGGTTGGCAACAGGCATCAGCAGGGAACAGCCTGCCACCGCCGCTGCCATTCGCCACTGCTGCCTGTCACCACCGCCGTTTACCACTACCTGTTGCCGCCATCGTTCACCGCCACTGCGGAACGCTGGAGACTTCGCCATCAAGCAGCTGATCGGCGGTTGGATCGACCTCCCAGAATACTGTCAATCAGCTGTTCCAGGCGGCGGGGATTGCCAGTGCCATTCACCGGCACTTGCAGTCTATCACCGGCACCAATCCCTGCTGCCTAGAACAGCTGATCGGCGGTAGTCTGGGAGGTCAATCCAACCACCGATCAAGGCTCCAGTATTCACCAGCAGAGGCAGCAGGCATGGAGGAGGCAGCAATGGTGGTGTTTCCTGTTGGCCAGCCCACTGATCGACAGGGCTGCAGGAGGCCGGAATTCAGCTGTCGCTCAGCTGACCGGTGGTGAGTGAAATGGAGCGGAGTCCTGACAACCCACGTGCTGGGGGTGAGAGACAGAGGCAGATATTTTTTCTTGTTTTCCTCCTCTAAAGCTAAGTGCATCTTATGGTCCAGAGTGTCTTATGGAGCGAAAAATACAGTAGTTTATTTCTATCTAGTTTGCAGTCATGAGTAAAAAATGCACCAGAATTAGATGTGAAATTTGAAGAGGAAGGAAGAAATACACAAATGAAGTCTATATAGGAACATTACTACATTCAACTGTATGCAACTTCCTTTGGGCCACATAACTTTAAATGGTATCTTGGGAGCTGTACTACAAAAAGAAACGTGGCCATGGACAATGATTTGAAAAATCAGCAAACAGTAAAATATATTTTAATTCCCACATACTCAGTGATCATCATCCCTGTGTATCTTCTAATTAAAGGTTAATGAACCATAAAAATATCTCAAGGACATACTCTTAAACACACACAAACGACTTATTGGGGGAGGGGGGAGACTTAATATTGGGCCACAGAACCTAAAGAGATGGATGTTAACCCACTGGCCACAAGATTTAGATCATAGATAATTGTTTTGTAGAAACAAGAGCGCAAAATTATCTTTACCTTAAAAAAATCTCCTGGAAGTATTATTTCAATATTCTTAATTTAAAAACTATATTTGTATGGTTTTATTATGCTACTTCCAAACTAGCATGCTAAGATCAATAAGCTATCCACTTTCCCCGCAATCTAATTTTATTTTCCTGTACAGAGTCTGCATTAATTGGGCTGGACACTCCACTGTTAAGTGACAGACAAGCTCTTAAATTGAAAAGCCACGTGTCCACAACACTTAGGAATGGCAGTTCTGGCCGTCCCAGTTGCTATTGTTAAGTGACGACCCACATGGGTCACATTACCAATATTTGTGACTTTTCAGCAGCTTCCACATTTTTTTGTCAGAAGATATCAGGGAAGGTCACAAACCACAATCACATGACCATGGGATGCTTTTAAGTCATAACTGTGAGGCAGGTGCAAAAATTGCAATCATGTGACCACAGGGATGTGACAGCCATAAGTACACGGATCAGTGGTAACTACTACACATTCAGCCCATCATATGTTTGAATGGTTGCTGAAGAGTAGTCGTTAAATGAGGACCACCTGTAAAACCATTATATATGGCTGGAAGGAAACTGTTTAATAATTACTTGATTTAGCTTCTTGAACTCCACCACTTGAAAGAAAATATGCTCCAGTATATGCTTGGCATCTTGCTGTTCCTTTGGCAGTTTATTAGTTACCCCTAGGATATCGCCACATTTTCTGACATAGAATTCTAGATCATCTTCAGTACCTAATAAAATACAAAGAAGTATTACTACACAGATGCAAATATTAATTGGACCCATGGTACCTATTTCTGTAAAGACTTTATAAAGCCTCATCTTCTAAAAAACATAAAGTCGTTTGAAACATCTATTTTTATAATTGATAAAAAAAACATTGGCACAATTGTATGTGAAAGAGATAGTTAACAGCAACTGTGGGGGGTTTTTTCATATAAAACATTAATAAGTGTTATCTATCATTCTATCCAATGTTCACACATTTGTTGCTTTGAGCAACAGGTCTACTTATAAGCAATAATAGAAATAATTGGTAAGTTGAAATTGCTATTGAACTTTGGCTGAAAGCAGTGGTGGGCTGAAAATTTTTTAACAACCGGTTCTCTGCCCTAATGACTGGCAGGGTGGTCATGTGACTGGGTGGGTGGGGCCAGCCAGTGGTGGGATTTTCTGGTTCTATAACAGTGATGGCGAACCTATGGCACGGGTGCCACAGGTGGCACACGGAGCCATATCTGTGGGCATGTGAGCGTTGCCCTAGCTCAGTTCTAGCGCGCATGCGCGTGCCGGCCAGCTGATTTTTGGGCCTTCCGGGGCCTACTGGAAGTTGGGAAATGGGCCATTTCCAGCCTCCGGAGGGCCTCCGGGGCAGTGGGGAAGGCTGTTTTCGCCCTCCCCAGGCTCCTAGAAAGCCTCTGGAGCCTGGGGAGGGCGAAAAACAGGCCTACCTGGCCCACTGTGCCATTGCGTACCAAAAGCGGGGGGAGCGCAGGGGGGTCGTGCACGCATGTGCAGGGGGAGGGGCACATAGAATTATGGGTGTGGGCACACGTGCGCGTGACCCCCCGTGCTCCCCCCACTTTTGGCACTTGATGGCAAAAAGGTTAGCCATCACTGTTCTATAATAAGCCTGAATAATTATGTTATATATTTCATCTATTTTCAACCACTCTCTTATAAATTATGGACTCTGCTATAATGAAAAATTATTACATATTTTGTAACTATTATTTTACTGACAGCAACATCAACAATCTTTCATATTTTGCACACAAAACTATTTTTAAAACTTATTGCTTATGAGTTTGTTGAACAAATTAATTTGTACAACTGAAAAATAAACCAGAGGATCTAATGGAACGCCATAATGAAATATATTTTCTTCTGTTGTATTCATTACATACAAGTAATAATAGGTAATTCCACATATAATAGATGACTTCTGTTTGTTTCTAACCTATTGGATAATTTTATTTATTTTGTTTATAACACTAATCATATATTGCAATAACTTTATATGTTTTCTCTGAATAATATCAATAATCTATCTTTATTATAAAGATTTTTTTATTATCACAGAAATGTTGTCCCAATATTCTATAGTCATTTAGGTATATAGTGTCTCATTATTCCAGTTTATTTTCATATTTTAAAAGCAATTCATAACCAAATATAATTTACTATCAAAACCAGATTTACTTTATCAAAATAATTCCATTTTTTAAAAAAATCATGGGAACTATAATGCAGATACAGTTACGTTTAAAAATGAATTAAAATGTATGCCTTAAAGATTTAATAGAAGTCTTGATAGATGTTAAGAAATTATGTGAATTAGAAATCACTTTGCTAGAGATTTAAAACTAAGGACTAAATCAAGAAAGGGGTACTTTAAATCAAAGGCCAAATTGAATACAATAACAGATGTACCACCTGCCAATACTTCACATTTCTCTTGAATAGGTGGTCTAGCTACAATACTTCTGATCATCTTAAAAACCCAAAGTGGTCTAACAACCCTACTGATCTCTCTAAAACAGGGCTATCAAACTCCTGGCCCATGCTAGCCATGTCCACTTTAGCGAAGGGGAAAGAAGTCCCAATACGTCATGTGACGATGACATGATGTGAGTTTGACACCCCTACTCTAAAAGTAGTGATAACAGAATTTCCATGTCTAAGTTTGTGGGAAAGTTTCCTCTCCTGATCAAGAATTTATGGCTTTGTTCCTCATTCTTTCTTCTCCAATTGCAAGATTTTCAAAATGGACTTTTTGTATCAAATATAGCAATCCTAAAGTATAGGATCCCTAACATAAACTGTTAAAATAACAGGTCAAAATTACTTCTACCATAAACCCAGACATGGAGAAATGGTTATTTGGATATATTTGTGTAACACCTCCCAACCCCCAACCCCATATTCACTATTCATAAATTACCACTTCTAGAGAAAACAACAGAAAATTATAGATGCAAATTTGACCAACCTTAATTTGAAATCATAGCCCATTGTGGAGGATTCAAGTTGGTGAAGTACTCAACCATTCTACAAATTAGCTTAGCAAACTCACCACAAATGTTTGAACTACTCACACTTGTTTGTTATTTGGGCGAGACGAGCTTTCTCAGAAGAAAAAGTTTCATCCAAATCAAACAAGTCCAGGCTGGGAGGAGGCAACTCTCTGAAGGCTGGTGGAAAAACCTAATAAGCAAAAAGATGAAACAAAAATGTCTGATTTGTCCTCATTTATTCAAAAAAAAAGAATATTGGTGTAGGATACCAATCAAAGCATTTTAATATCCATGAGAAAGCAATTAGCTGTTCTATTTATAACCTACTAAAAATCTCTATTTCTGTTAGCCTTTATCTGAAATTTTAGCCTTTCCCTCAGACACTTGATTCACCTTTACTACAGGTATTTCTCGTGTCTTATAATGTGCCTCCTATCCATCTTTTGTAATACTGACCCCTTAATTTAACTGATGTATTCCAGCTATTTTTTGCTAATGGATCAAATCTTATATCCAGAATCAAAATACTTGTTTTCTCTATACACTTGTTTTATTGTAGTAACAACAAATGACACTGTTACTCACTGCTGGCTGGAGTGCAGGTAAAGGTGTTTCAAACTGTGGCTGAATCAGCTGAAGTGGTTCATATTTCACATTCAGCTGTTCATAAGACCTGTAGAATACAGTTAGCTTACATAATCTGATAATAAATGTAAAACATCAAATTGATAATTCAGAACATAGTATTACTGAAAGTATACTCCTAAACACAACTGGGGCAACCTCAAAATAATCAAGGTTGCATGGGGCAACCTCAAAATAACTCTGATTAGGACTATACTGCCACAACCCCCACGGACTTCACACAAGGTTAATATTTTGACCTGTACAATTGAAAATATTCTATTTTTGCATCAAAATCTAAAATTCTAAAGATTCTGATGCAGAAATAGAAACTTAGAAGACTTCTAGAACTTGAGCAATGAAGTGCTATTGGTCAATAAGGAAAAGGGTGTTATATATTAAGGCCATAGTCCAGAAATGATAATTCTTAGAATAAACATGGTATCAAGAAACAGGCTAATGAGAAGTTTTGGTTTTTAAAAAGGTACAACTAATTCTTAGGCAGATGTATAAACAAAGAAGCGATTGCTGTGCCAAGTGTTACACTGAGGAAACATGGATATCAGTCAACAAGTAGCACAGCAAGAACAACCATTGATCCAGGACTTTTCTCACAATTCCACTGGGAAACAATCTTCTGCACAGAAGAGAAAAAGAAACTTTCCTGGCCACAGCCCATTATTATTTGCTCCTCTTTCTGGATCTGGGATAATATAGCTCAACTCTTATAAAACTTTAAAACATTCTGGTGCATACATGGAAATCCATTAATGGATTATTTGTTTGCTTTCTTGAGTGTTTTCTGTATATTACAATATTCATTGCCACCTATCCAAAATATACCAAAATTATATATACATTGTAGATTTATAGATTTTAGATTTCTATGCCAATGCATGCAATATTTAAATCCAATTTGTTACTATGTTTTTTAAAAATAAGCTATTATTTTAAGAATAACAAATACTCTCAGATGCTGACTTAATAATTTTCGGAAGCGCTGTAGTATCTAGTTGGTAAATAGACATATCAAACAGTGTTGTAAAGTCTCGTGGATTCTCATCTCCCTCTTGCAGACAAACTCGTAACCGTTCTGACAAAGTGGCTATATCAGGAAGCATTGTATAATCAGAAATCTGAAAACAAAAGAGCAAAGTAGCAGCTGGGATTTTAAAAAATGGGTGTTAAGATATTTACATATCCAATAGACAGTGAAGATATGTAAATATAAAATAAGTCTATTTTAATTTCTAGTCAAGATGCTAAATTTAGCAGTATGCAGGTAATCCTAGACTTACAGCCAAAATTGGGACCAGAATTTGTTGTTAAGCAAGAGAGTTGTTAAGTGAAGGACACCCAATTTTACAATCTCATGGATCTTAAGCAAATCACTGCAGTTCTTTACTGAATCACATGGTCATTAAGCAAATCCAGATTCCCCACTGATTATGCTTGTTGGAAGATAGCTGGGAAGGTTATAAATGACAAATCACTTAGCTCTGGGGGCACCACAACCATTGGTTGCCAAGCGCCCAAATTTTAATCACATGACTGTAGGGATGCTGCAACAGTCCTAAGTGCAAAGACTGGTTATAAGTGACTTTTTTCAGTGCAGGGTAACTTCAAATGGTTGCTAAACAAATTGTTGCAATTTGAGGACTACCTGAATTCAAAACCAATCTGTTCCATCTTCACACTATGAGCAAATACAATTCCTAATGCAAAACTTTTGAATAACAAATAGCTTTAAATAACAAAATACTTTGGTCGGAATATACTTATGTTAACACTGATTGTAAAATTATTTTATTTTTTGTTGTGAAATCCAACTTGGAAAGGTGGTAGTGAAAGGGAAGCATTGAACACTGAAATAAAGCACAATTTATTTATTTGCTTAAATAAAACTTTTAACTTAAATTGTGACAAGTTATTAGTCAGGCCAAATAGTGAATCTGACAACATATTTTCAATATAATCTAAATTAGTTCAAAGATCATAACAAAATATTGAAACTTTGGCCATGGTAATTATAACATTTCAATAAGGAGTGGCATGATTCTCCCAATTGTAAAAGTTTTAAAGCTATCAAACATGCCCTGTGTAGTGGTCCTATTTTAAAATAAAATAAAAAAGGGAATCTATGTGATTAAAAATTTCATTTTGAAGTATATTTTTGCCCTTTGTGGTATGGCTAAAAGTGGGTCAGAGAAAAAATAGATCTTCATTATATGTCATAGAATAATGCTGCACAAAACAAGGCAAAATACAGGGATAACACCCTGTATTAAATTTGGATAACACCAAATTTAGAAACTTACATGGAATAAAACCCACAAGATTCTTGGGACACTTTAGTGCAAATATGTCTAGATGAATTCTTGAGAGAAAATGTTTGTTTGTTTTTTGTACAAGTAGTTCATGCTCTAGTAGTCTTCTGACAATTTGCCCTGATTGTATAATGTCAGCAGATTTGCTTCATAATTGTTTAGATTTGTAGATATATTGTGACCCCAACAGTTACTTACAAAGCTTTTTTTAAAACATTATGGGAGGCTGATATCAATAACACATAATGCATGCAGGTTGATGCCACTATTTTTTAAAGATTTAGAATTATACCAGAAAATAAATCACCTCTATGAATAATGTTGCTGACTTTTGCTGAGGACAAGTGTCTGAAATCAATTATTTTAAAACAAAAGTATTGGTTTTTGTAATTAAATAATCATCCAATAGAACTTGTTAAGTCATTCAAGTACTGAAACAACTCTAAGCCCCATGCCAATTATGTTATCCTAAATGCACAAAAATCAGCCTTAAATCTTTTTTTTTCCCCTTCAAAAGGAATTCAATTTGCATCTGTTGTGCTCAAAGTTTTTTATGGACAAGACTCATGGTGAAGTTCTCTTTGGAGTTCAGATGGGCCCATTCAGGTCATTCTTCTCAAAAAGGGTACAGTACCAATTTCTAAGGACCATCTTCCCATCTAATTTAATCTAATATGGTAAAGTACAGTAAAGTCAGTTCGATGCCATATTACTGAAACATTGACTTGGACATTTTCTGACCGGCTTAAGTTACTCTTTCCTACTGGTCTAGTTCCTCTAATACTGGCTGAGAACTTTAATTCTTCTTGGAACCAAGTATTCTATGAGAAACTAAACTTATTTGAGTTCTCAAGGGCTCGGAATAAGTACTACCCACTCTTAAGTAGCCTCCTCTGGATTTAACATACAAATTGACCTATCATCTTTGTCTATGTTTCTGAGTAGATTTACTCATCTATTCTGCCCGTAAAATACTTCAACCAAGTAACAAACCTAAATTCAGGAGAGGTTTTCTTTGATCAAAGTTAATGTCCTCCCACCAGTGTTACTGAGGGGAGATATTGACATGTTCAGCTTGAGGGGAAGTTGTACTTCTGCAGTGGAGGAACAATTCAGATGCTGAATCATGTTGTTTTGTATTACTTATACTAGGATACAGCTCGGCAGGAGTTGCTATTTCCATTCAATCCTCCAGCTGTTATTATCAGTTCAGCCTGACTCCATCTCACAGAATGTTGCTAAGTGATGTTCTACGGTCTGCACAATATGCCTCAATCTGCCTTTAAGCAGTTCTTACAGCCTCCTTTTTGATTCTGCTGATCACTTATTTTGAAGAATTATGGTTAAAGGTAAATGTAGGTATTTGTCCAGCTGATTACCTATACCTAGCTATTGTATTTTTTGAAATTAGCCTTTGATATCTTCCTTTAATTTACCAGTAGGAATTATATTTTTACCTGAAATTTATTCATTACATCTATATAGCCTTAATTTCTTTAAGGCTTACAATTACACTAAAAAGAAAAATCACATGTAAGCACGATACGTTGCACTAATTTTTTAACTAATTTTATATTCCAAATATTTATCTGAAAATAATTATAACTTGCTTCTTCAAATTTGTTTGTGACAAAAATTATCTATCATTTCCATTACATGATGCCTTATGAATTTATTTAATTTTTGTAATATTGTATAACAACTTATGGTTTGTACAATAAAGGTTATGTACATCAGCATAAATACAAACAATATACACTTACTTCTGGATCTTCTGCATCTATCTGATTTAAGTGAATGTCATTTGTTGTAAGCCACTGGAAAAGTACTTCCTAAGAAACCACAGAAATTTGTTACATTTGTAAAGCATTTAAACAACTATCATTAAAAACCTGGTCCCACAATTCAATTCCTTCATTCCCTTTATCTCTGTGGAAGTTTGATTACCTTTAATGGTCTTTAAAACTTTTTATTGTATTAGTGAATTAGTGTATGGCCTAGCCATCAAAAATTAAGTGTTTAAGAGTTCTCGAATTGCTTGAAAAATATTGTATCTGCATTAAATGCATTCTCCCCAATTAAAGAAACTGTAACTGTCAAGGACAAAGAAAAAATGGTTTTCAGGAAAAAAATGTAATATCAGTGTATCAAGAAAACCCAAACAAACCCAAGAATACAGTATATTTGATTGAAGCAGTATTTAAGTCTCATGAATGCATACATGCATGAACACATAATAAATAAAGGTCCAAAGGAAAGGATAAAGCAGCAAACCTTTCTACCTGCATTGGTTTGAATATGCTCTGATACACTGAGCTTCAGGGAAAAAAATTACCAATCTTTCGTTTGAAAAGACATAAGATTATAAGATTAAACAATGCCTCACCATGATTTTGGTATTTTCTTCTTTTTCCAAATACTGATCACTGAACATATGACACGATCCCAATACTGCTAATTTGCCACCTTGAGTCTATCAAATAATAAACGTAGGACAGCATATGTATGAATTATAATCATCTAAGGGAAAATCTAAAACGTGCTATCTAGATTAAGTTGATTCAATTTTAAGAGTGAGGTATATTTTTTAGGTGATATAATGAAGAGAACCACTAATCAACATAGAGATCTGAACAATTGCTATGGTTATTGTGATATTATTTTAAATTAACATCATTTTGTTGGAAAACAAGGATTAATCAGGATTTAAGTGAGACACCACTTTTAAGTTTACTGTTCTTGAGCCAGTAAAAAAATTAACAGCATACACAAAGGTTCCATATCTCCTTGTTCGTTTTAACTGATCTGAGAAACAGACAACAGATACAGCCCTATAATAGGCACATTTGGTTTTTTTAAAAAATCCTCCAACTTCATTTACACACACACAAATGTATAATACTGCATCTCTCTCTCTCTCTCTCTCTCTCTCTCTCTCTCTCTCACACACACACACACACACACACACACACACACACGTCTGTATTCTGACCTGGTCAACTGCAAATAGATGATATCTAGGCCTTGAGACCTAGGTCTAGATTTTAGTAATACCAATTTCTAAGGACACGCAAAGTGCATGCGCAAAGAGAACCGGTGGTAACACCGGTTGGAACCCACAACTGGTATGGAGCTTTCTTAGAACAGCTGAGAGGACTGTGTTGTAGACTGGTGAAAGATGATGTCATATCCCTCCTCCTCTATTGAAAGAGGACTGTTCAATTTTGACTTAGATGGCCTCTTTGACCCCTCTTTCAAACCAGTGGTCGTCTCTGTCCAAAATGTGGACTTGCTGTCTTCAAAAAAGTGGCCTTTGTCTTTTAAATACAGATAGATTGCTAAATCTAGTCCTGATCGGTTTGTTCTCCTATGTTGGGCCCTGCATTTATGAAGTGATTGTTTTGTTATTGCTAGTCCTCTATGTTAGAAGAATCTCACCTGACTGACTGCATTCCCTAGATAAGGATAAAATAAGGCATCAGGGATTCTGGGGTTGGTTAGGCCTATGCTGCTTTCTGCACCTCCTTCCAGTCTAGCAGGAATTTCCCCCACAACTTTGAAGTGTTTTAACGATAGCAGTATCTATTTCTAACAATTACTAAAGCAGGTGGGCAAGGGAATAGAGTACTTGTTAATATCCTTTTGTTTGAAACCATGTCACAGTATTTTCAAATGGCAAATACAGAGGAAATATATTTCATCATAAAGAACTAAAGTTGGACAGAAGTTATAACTCAGTGATGTACCTTGTAAGGATAAAAAGCCAAAATGGGTCTATTAAGAGGAAAACACACAGAGCCTGTAGACAGAACAGCCACTGCAGGTTTCATCACATTTAATGTAGCACCAAACGGATATACAAAAGTCAGAGCCCTAGAAAAAGGATGCAAAGAATGTCATTGCCAATTTTAAAACATTGCAGCATTGTGCATTTCCAGATACAATATACTGTAACAATACTTCCCTATAAAAATGGTCTCTCACTTAAAAAAACCCAAAATGCTCAATGTAGCATACAGGTTACTTACTGCGAATCATTTCCACCAGTATCTTCATCTATTATCCCAGTCACTGTTTTTCCTGCAGCTCTGCTGATTTCCCTTATTGGGGGAAATACAAAATCAACTGAGATTAATATTTTATAATACAGTGATTTAAATAAAATTTGCCTGAAATGACTTATTATCCACAAATGACTTACCGATTTAAAACTCCATTAGACACCAAGGCTTCTTTAGGATGGAAATATTTATAATACACATTTCTCACCACAGAATCTTAAAAGAAAGAAAAACAAATAGTTACTGAAGTGCGTTGTTTCAAGTTAGAGATTCCATTTCATATACAATTCTAGCAAACTAAAAATGCAGTTAAATTAAATGAGAGAGATGTGGTGGCACAGGGACTCTCTTTAGTAGGTCCACTGTAATAGCTGTCTTTCATTGCTTTCATGCTGTGGGCACTGCTATTATTCCAAGCACACTGCAGCTTGGCATGCTATTCACTATAAACCAAGGCCCTTCTGTTATCTCATGCTAGAGCTTATTATGTATGTATGGAAAGTGGAATAGGTTGCTGATATTTTAATATGTAGGAAAGTTACAGCCCAAATGGAATAGCCGTAGCAACAAAGGCAGTATAGCAGCATATGTTTAACTAAAAATCACACTGTCCAATTATTAGGAGTGCAACTATTAACTATGACATATTCAGATGTAAATGTAATATTATTTATTTATTATTTATTTAATACATTTATTTACTGCTTCCTATATCTATGTTTGTTTCATTCATTCCTAAAACTTATCTAACTGCTTGAAGTCAATCAGATTCTTAACAGCTTATAGAAATCATTAAAAAATACCAAAATATGTACAATTAAGAAGAGTCGTCACAGTATATCATACAGTGGTATCTCTAAGTGGTTTTACCATAACATAAAAGAAAACAGACAATAAATTGAAATAATATAAAATCAATGCAATGAAAAAGTCACACAAAGATAGTTACCATGTTTTTTGGACTATAATATGCACCTAGCCTTTGGGGAGGAAAACAAGGGGGGGGGGGGGGGAATCTGCCTCTGCCTCCCAGCAATTTGCCTCCTTACAGCAAACAGCAAACAGCCTGGTCAGCTTCAGCACAGCCTGATTTAGCATGAGCAGCTGATTGGAGGTTGGATCTGCCTCCTGGAATACCGCCTATCAGCTGTTCCAGGCTGCAGGGATCGCCACCACCGCTGTCACCTATCACTGCCTCCGTGCGCCCCATTTTTGGCCTCCACGTCTCATTTTCGGCTCGTTCCAGGTGGCAGGGATACAGCCTGGAACGGGCCGAAAATGGGCACGCAGAGATCGCAATAGATGGCACTGGCGATGGGTGGCTGCGATCCCCGCAGCCTGGAACAGCTGATAGGTGGTATTCCGGGAGGCAGATTCAACCACCAATCAGCTGCTTGTGCTAAATCAGGCTGTGCTGAAGTTGACCAGGCTGTTTGCTGCAAGGAGGCAAATTGTTGGGAGGCAGAGGCCGGTGGGCGGGCGGGGCTTCAGCAACATTCGCTATATAAGACACACAGACATTTCCACCCACTTTTTTGGGGGGGAGTGCGTCTTATACACCAAAAATACGGTATATGTTCTTGTACAGGATTATTTCCAAAATCAACAGATATTAAGAATAAAAACACTTGTCAAAACTACAACCAAATTTATCTTTCTTTTTCAGACAAATATAAAAGATGTCAAAATAGATATTGAGTTATAATTTGTTTTCTAATTTGAACTAGGAATTTGGATACATTTTGAAAACTGTAAAAGTAGCAATTCTTTTTCATGTAATATATTACCATTATTGACCATGATCCCAAACTCTTCTAATAAGAAGTTGATGTTAGTATCATAACGAGATTCACCACCTTCTCCCAGCATCACTAAGATATTCCCACCACTTTCTAGGTATTTCTTCAGAACTTCAAACTGAGAAGGAAAAAAGCAAGCAGAAAAAAACTAATCTTATTGATATAAAGTTGGTTTTATACGTTTTTCTTAGTCAATAAGAATATTAAGACAATCTTGAATATTAAGACATGACTTGTAATATTTATATTTTTTAATATTTCCAAAATCTCATCTATTTTTAATAATAAAATGATCAAATTAATCCTACAATTTTATTGTATTTTAAAAAGTCAAACAGAAATTTACAAGCTAACAGACAATCTGTTCCTTGGCACATAGCAAAATGTATACAGAGAACCATTTTGTTTCTCCACCAAAATATAAATCTTATGATGAATATTTAAGTTCTTCTCAATATTTAAGATATAATTAACCCCTGGACAATAAACAGATAATATATTTAATGGTAGCACATACTTCAGCAGCTGTAAACTTTTCTCTGGGTCCTGAAGTAATCCATAGTTTTACTCCTGAAAGTTTCTCTGAAGTGAGCTCATCTTTTAAGCTAGGAACAAGTAAACAAGAAATGTTATTCCACCATTTAAAAAATCAAAAAAGAAATGCAATCTGTTTTAAGGAAAACTTTATGACATGTATATTAATGTATTAATATGCATGATTAGTTTATTAATCAGAACAAATTACAGATTTCAAAAAAGACATAAAATATGATGAATTCCACCTACCTCTGTATTTTCCAGTTACTACGAAGTTTTTTTTGTAAAATCCTATAACCACTGTTCATAGTAAAAATTTCCTTTTTGGAAGCATTGAAGATAATAATATTCCGAAGATCTCCCTCCATAATTATCTTAAAGATGAAAAAAAAGTACAATTACATAAACAAAGGAACAGCAAATCAATGTTATAAATATCAATTACTGTATATTTTCTCTAGCTTAATATGCAGTATAGTATTTTTTAAAAAGATTAAATTTGTTATTTTATTTATAGCAATTCTAAAAACAATATTATTAGGTGCGCAGAGTAACTTATTTGAGATGGGGAGTCATATAAATTCAACAAACAAATGAATAAATGAAATTATGAGAGTGAAAATTGATCTAATAGTCCCATTATAACAAATAGTAATTAACATTCATAATGTTTTCAATTATATTTTCTCATTAAAAACACTATATTTACATAATGAACTCTCAAAGTCCTGCAAATAAGGGAACCAATGCATATGATGTGAAAATGGCATGTTGAGAATTAGGATATCCAAAATTCCATTGTTAGAGTTCAATTTGAAATACATCCTTATTGCCCATTGAAATTTTCCCTGTTGGGGGGAGAACAGAAAGAGAGGTATGAAAAATCCTATTGCTATATAATTTACAGGAAATGAAGAATTCATAATTCCTCTGTTTAAAGCAAAAAAGCATCTCTCAACTTCCTTTTAAGCAAAAGTGAAAAAAAGTTTATTTAGATATTATTTTTTTCCAGGCATTCCACCAATGAACAAATATTGATTTAGTCATAGACAACTGTTATGAAATTATCTTAAATTGACAAAAATATATTATTAGAACATAGAGGTCATATTTACAAAACAACTTCAAAAACTTTAAGAGATTCTGAGAATTATAGCTGCAGGAAAGAAAATAGTATGCTCTTTAATTTAATTTAATTTTAATTTAATTTATCGAATTTCTATGCCGCCCAACTCCCAAGGGACTCTGGGCAGTTTACAGCAAAAATAATACAACAAAGAACATAGGAAAATTATTTAAAAACATTTTTAAAACATTAAAAGCCCATGCACACCATTCATGGCCGGATCTCGCAAGATTGCAACAACAAGATCAACAGCCCCAGGCCTGTCGTTAATGTAATTCTCAGCATATTTTCTGGATTACAATTCTTGGTGAAAAACCATGAATTATATTCCTATACAACTCCACAACTTGTGCAATGTAACTATGCATTTGCAGCTAGAAAAATAGAAGGAATTATATTGATCAATCTATGCCTATCCTTGAGGAACAGAATTAAAGGCTGGTTCAGGCATAATTAGAGCTATCCAAAAAAAAAGGAGGACATTAGGACACATCCTTTTTAGGATAGCCCTAAATTATGCCTGAACCAGCCTTTAATTCAAAGACAACTTGTCCTAATGTCCTCCATCTGGCAGGCACAGCATTAAAAGTAAATATTGTTTGGCTTTTTTAGTATCTGCTGTACAAGCTATCTCTTCCTTAGCAGCTTTTCTCTGCAGCACAACCTTCCCTCCCCAAAAATATATAGTCACTGCAACTTAACAAGTTCTCACTGAAATTGACCCAACTTTAATCAGTTACATACCAATCATTTTCTCCTAACCCATTCTAGCACATTCTTGACATTCAAAAGCCAGTCTTTCTGATGCTAGAAAAAATAATTTCATATTCATGTAGACCAATGACTTTTTTTTTTGGTCCCCAATGCCAAGAAAGTTAAATAGTGTATCCTCCTTTATCCCTTTCTAATTGTCTGTGAGCAATTTGACTTGTTCAGAAATCTGGTAATGCTAAGTCACAACGGGCTTCTTTGCTTCTGCATTAACATGGGGTAAAAACTATTATAAATTTATGTTCTGCAACAAACCATGGTTTAAAAAACCCATCTTCAACGGTAGTAAAAACTACCGTTCTATATTAAAATTATTTTATGACTATATGTCCACACAAAGAGGGAAATTATCATGTTCTCTGTGGGTGTGTCCCTATGTTGCTAACAGGGGATTAAAGAGACATTCAGCATGCCTACCTTCTAGAGAAATGAACTGTCCAAAGACCCTTGGACTAGATGAGGTTTTTTTGTTCATCACCCTGATGTTAAAGACTTCTTGCTAAGGAAGTGTTGCCACATATTCTCCATCAAAGGGCTGATGAAAAAAAAAAGATTTCCTTTTTTTCAAGGCAGGAAGAGGAGGCTCTTTGCATCCGTTTAATTCAGGAGTGGGGAATGTCTTGTTTTTCCAAAAGTTGCTAAACTACCGTTCCCAGCATCCTTGGCGGCAGCAACAGTTGAAAGAGCCGGCAGTTCCTCAGCCACACTTTAATACAGGGGTCTCCAATCTGGGCCACTTTAAGACTTGTGGACTTCAACTCCCAGAATTCTGGAAGTTGGAGTCCACAAGTCTTAAAGTGGCCCAGATTGGAGACCCCTGCTTTAATACTTCTGCAACGGTTGGGACTGGGGGGAATTACGCAATCTTACGCAAAAATGGGAGAACCTCCTCTTTCAGGTAGCACAAGCATTGCATAAACCATCTTCTAACAACCCCTAAAAAAGGGACGTTTGAGCCTCCGGCTCGAGGGGGCTGGTACGCCCCCGCAAGGCCAGCCGGGTTTTCCTCCATGTCAATGGACCACAGATGCAAGGACGGCAAACGAGCGGCTATATTACTAACTCACCCTTTCCCTCCCAAGGAAATTCATTTACCTGCGGAGTCGCCACCATTTTTTCGCGGTTCCTCGATTAAGAAACCTCGGCGGCGGCGGCGGCAGCAGCAGCAACACGCGGTAACTAAGGGCCGCTCCACCCTAGCAACGCGATTCTCTTCCTGCGCGTGCGCGGAACGCGGCTTCACTGTAAACCTACGGAGTTGAGGGCGGGGGGGAGAGAGAGACAAAAATTGAGAGGTTTGATGACATTTGATCCGGGAATCCTCCACTCTTGGAAATAGGGGGAGCTTGTGAGAATCTGCCATCGCGAGAGGAGGGAGGGAAATGTTTTCTCTGTCCCCGCCGTTAGCGCGAACAAGCAGCAATTAAAGAATTATTATCTAGAATTTAGAATTTCTATTAATTCTCCTGGCTTATTTGCTTGCAAATCTATAGCTGTTTATGCTTTCTAAGAAAAACGTTCCATAACAAGAGGCAAGAGCTGTAAAATGCTGTATTGGCCCGATTCCGGCATTCTATCAATCCATATTTATTTATATAAAAAATTATTTTACAAGTAATTCCAGGGGAGAACGTATTTAATATTTCTTCTTCCTCCTATTTTCCCCACAATAACAACCTTGTGAGGTGGGTTGGGCTGAGAGAAAGTGACTGACTCAAAGTCACCCAGATTCTTTCCATGCCTAAGGCCAGAACTAACATTTACAGTTTCCTGGTGTTGGAAGAAATGTCCATCTAGGTTCAGTTCCAAGTGGGAAGAAAGACACTGGAAACATGGAAGCTGTCTGGAAAGAAGAGAGAGAGAGAAGGAAGGGAGGAAAGGAAAGGAAAAAGAGGAAGGAAGGAAAGAAAGAAAAAGAAGGAAGGAAGGAAGGAAAGAAAGAAAGGGAAAGGGAGGGAGGGAATGGACTGATTTGATCTTGTAGGAAGTTAGCACTCTCCCCTCTCCTAGAAGAATGAAATATTTTAGGAAATATTAAAAAGGCAAAATATTATATTTCCCTGGATGAGAAATGGAGAAACATGTTTTAAAGACAAAGCAGCTTCCTGCCTCCCCCCACCTTTGTCAATGGACAATTAAGGCCTCAGCCAAGCTCACTTATTCCCCACACCTTTGTCATCTGCAACACAATAGGACCCATCTAGCAGCAGAAACTCACTACATGGCACCTGGAAAGATTACATCAACCAACAAGGCTAGCTAAGACACCCACCCCCTGGGAGTCTGACAACCAATTGGGATACTATTCCTGTGCCCTAGGAAGTTCAGAGCCCAGAGAGGGCATAAAACCAAGGCACACTCAGCATCTCGGTCCTTTTCTGCTCAGGAACTCAAACCATGTGATCCTGTCCACCATTAAACCCTCTTTCCAAGCAATCTCAGTGTTTCTTTTTCTCCACTTGGAGCTGAACCCAGAAGGATATTTCTTCCAACAATCTCCAAGATCCTCTCAAGAGTCTTTACTTGGAATTCTAGCCAATATTTATAGTCTAAAATATTGTCAGCCGTTCCTAATTATAGAAGAACAAATCCTGGCCTAATTGATGGATTGCTTGAAGGTTTATAAACTATAAAATCCCACTATGATAAGACACAGATGTCAGGGCAGAAAAGATTCTGTTAGGAATTTTGTGTTGCTTCCCTTAGGTATATTTTAAAATAGACATACAAGTAATCCTAGTACAATGATGCTAACTGGAACTGGAAACTCCTACATTAAGCAACATGATCATATATTAAAAACCACACGACTGCACCACTTGGTGATGTCAGTTCCAGTTGCCATCGTTAAATGAGGACAACACAAATGTTAAGCAAGGACCTCAATACTATGATTTCCTGCAGGTTTCTCCGTTGCCTTTGCTTGTGGGAAACTCACAGGAAAGGTTGCAGATCAGGGTGGGTTCCACTTACCTTTACTACAGGTTCACAGTGGGAGCATGCACGTGCAGAAGCTTCTGCGCATGTGCAGATCACCCAAGATGTCGTAGCGGGTGGGCGGAGGCTCCCGCCGGTTTTACTACAGGTTCTATAGAATCAGACCAAACCGGGAACAACCCACCACTGTTGCAGATGATGATTATGTGACTACACCCAGAACCACAAGGTCAGGTCATTTCTACTTGTTCAGTGATGTCATAAGTTTGAACAGTTACTGAATAAGTGGTTGTTTTATTATTCTTTCTACAAATAAATTAGACAAAAGTGATCTTTATATGTCAAATATATTATACTTTTTTATTATGTCCCAAACATTTTATCAGAATAAAGAAGTGGGAGTAGGAAGGTATTCTGCTGTTATAATATAGCAATGAAACACAGAATTCAGCAGAGATTATCATGTGAATCAATCCAGCACTACTGTCGTTGCCTTGATGACAAAGGAAAAGGAAAAAGGGGAGGCATTTCTCTATGTTGAATGGTATTTTTCAAGGGTTAAGTAAAGACCAAGGTTTATTATTCTATGCGTTCATCAAATACACTAATGGAAGAATGACCGTGTAATACCCAGCAGATGGCTTGTGTATTAGATCAGAGCAGGGTTGGGTTCTACTTACCTTTACTACCGGTTTGCAATGGGGCCGTACACACGTGCTCGCTTCGCATGCACAGAAGCTTCCTGATGACGTCGGGGTCGGTGGGGGGAGCCTCCTGCCGGTTTTACTACCGTTTCTTACAAACCGGTCCAAACCGGGGGCAACCCACCACTGGATCAGGGGTCTCCAACCTTGGCAACTTTAAGACTTGTGAACTTCAACTCCCAGAATTCCTCAGCCAGCTAAGGTAAGCTCCCTTACCTTAGCTGGCTCCCTCCCTCTTACACACACACACACAAAGAGACATGTAGGCTTGGTTCATTCTTTTCACTAAACCACAATTTGAATGGCTGTATTTGGCAATTGAATCTAATCATAGTGATTTGTAAACTCTAAGGTCTGAATCCAGTCATTGTGAGTTTTTGAGCAGATTTCAGTCTAAAAAAATCCCCATACTACTTGCTGTCCAAGTATCTGATGAAGTAGACTGCAGCCTTAAAAAGTTTATACAGATAGTCGGTATACGTTATTTTCTTAAAGATCTTGGCTATGCAAGTAGTTATGTTTTGTGTGAATTGCTATTCACTGTCTCAAAGATGAAAGAGGAATGCATAACTCGAAATTATTTAATGTGGCACAGCGTGACTGAAAATAACATGACATAGATCATTTGTTCTAAATCTAAAAAAAAATGAGACTACATGCTATAATGGCATAACAGCATTAGATGGAAATTGTAACATTCCCTTTTTTATTCGTAAAAATCACATGGTCAACTTTGCCTGTGTTTGCAACAATTTACATATCGTTGCCAAAAAAAAGTATATATTGTGTCCATAAAATTCTACATGGAGAGTTTATTTTTTACATAGTCATTAATACAATTTTGGGCTTAACAGATTTGTTTAGGCAGTTTGTTTTTCTTTAAGGACTCTTAAAAATAAATCCATTTGCTTCTTTTGGATCTGTGCTGTTAAGAGGTAGTTATCAGAGTTTAATTTTTAAATAAACAGGAACAGATAAGCAAGATTATTAAAATATATATAAACAGAGATCACTGGAATATTTCCAGGCTAAAGCAACAAGACTTGGAATCCAGTAGACTGTATGATGGGATGGCTTGCTGTTTCCACCGATCACATTTTGTTGCAGTGCGTTCAAAACTAAAAAGAAATGCCTAAAATCTGAGAAAAAGCCTGGAGGTGTCAACTGATTTGAGAAGAATGAATATAAATGCCATGCCAATTTCATACCAGTAGAAGGACTAGCTATGAGGACTGGGATCAAGGAGAGGTAGTTGCAGCTATTCTGACTAACTCGAAAGATTTGTTCAAGAACATACACAATGAAAAGCAAATTGCAATAAAAAATTCATGAACCGTAAAATCTAGAATAGTGTTGCAAGAAAATGGATTCAACTAGTTTGAATTGGTAGTGCCCCAAACTTAAAACAAGTGAATACAAAATAATTAGTTATTTAGAATACAATAAATCTCTCTTAAGCATCTTGCGTTCTCTTAGGATCTCATCCATTTGGTAAAAGGATGTATCAATAAATTTGTTCATGCCTCTATAAATAAAATTATTTTAACTACCGTGATTGGCAATGCTCAGGAAGAGGAACATTCACATTGTAAGTCTCTGTATGTCAAAGTTGCAAAGTTTGGTTCTTTTCCAGTTAGAAGATTAGATTGGTGTGTGATGTCTTCCTCTTATTTAAATAATGAGCTACACCTGGATTTCACAAGTCTTGTTTATATGAGATGCTTTAATGGTCATCATTTGGTGCATAAGAAAAACCCAGGAAAGCATCTGTTGCACTGGAACTGCTGGTAGCTAAATCAGGAGTTTGAACGATGGAACTGGGAACAGTTTCCTGAGTGAATTCTGGGTCAAAATGTCGTAGATCAGCTGGCCCAGCCTTAAAAAAAACAATTATTTTTTTAAGTTTCAGGCAATAACAACAATAAAGTAAATAATCATTCTTAAAACCAGAAGGTGTAGAAGGAGAGAAACACAGCACATGTTTTAAGATTATGCTGAATCCTACTAGTCCGTTCAACTTTGAAATGCTCTTCCACCTTATACTGAGTTGAGTTTATGTTAAGTTATGTTACCTTTTTTCTTTTCACATAAAACACTTTGAAGTCATCAAACATTCTTGATTACATACCATGTTTCTGAGACAAAGTGAGAGAAAGTCCCTGGGTTATTTGTCTGGGGTGTCCCAATTATTTTCCATTCACTAGTGGAGGGGAAGGGATAGAGGAAAGGAAGCTATTCATTTGTTCTATTTATTTATTAAGAAAATTTATATGGCTTCCCAACTTACTCACAGTGACTTCGGGCATCTCGCAGGAATTAAAAGATTACTATTTGTTTTATTCTACTATTAAGTGCATTTTTTCTGAAACATACATTTAGCACTATGTGTAATTAGATTTTTAATTACCATAGTTCTAATAGGCAAACTGAGTAAACTGTGCTTTTTCCACGCCATTCTTCACCCAGCAACAATTTCCAGTTTTTCTTTAAAGGCAAATTGCAGTATCCAAAGACAAAATGTAAATCATGTGAATTGGCTCAATATTTCACGTGTCAGGAAAATCCATAACAAATGATAAAACGTAGATCCATAATCCCTGAAAATGCACCCAGAATGGTTAGCTTTTTCTAATATTTCTTCACAATTTCACAAAGATTGCCTACGGCATAATAAACTACTTACCACATTAGGATCAAATGGAGGAGTGATCTTCTTATTATACAAATCATCCCAGTTTATTGGAGCGAAGAACATATGGTTCTTTATTTCAAGCTGTAAAAAGTAAAATAAAGATGAGCTGCTATTTGCCAGAAGGATTTCCAAAACTGTGCTGTGCTTATGTTTATGCCTAGTTGCAATGAATCATTGATCTAAATTTACTTACTGTAAATGGTTTCCTAAAATACGTTTGCTAATTGTAAAGATAAACAATTGTAAATTGTTATACAGAAGCTAATTGTACCAAACATGTACACAATTAAATCCTGGTATGAACACAGGCTCAAGCCTACTCAGTAATAATAAGGGCAGCAAGTTGTCAGTGTTCCTCCCATAGGTTATCAAAAAACCAGACCACTAGAGAAACAACAGAAGTGCCCTCTTATCAAGTATTCTGTCTCTGTATTGCAAAAATGTATGAAGCAAAAAGCTCAATGCTTCCAAATTGTCAGGAAAATCCCAGTCAATTCCCAATCCTCAATCCCTTCAAATCCCCATCCTTCTGGTAATTCCCAGATTCCATCAGGCTCCTAAGATGGACCATTCTAATAGGTTCCTTGCTTTGGCAGAGGTCCAGGAAAGCTAAAATTCTCAGTCTGAGTAGAAAGTGACCTGATCATGATAAAATAAAGACGAGATCAAATATCTGTCAAGCCTGAACTTGACTGGGGTGTGGGATTGTCTGTATCCTTGGACATCCTAGTATGAATTCAGCTCAACACAGCTTGGAACTGGAGGAGGATGGAGCCTTCAGTCAAAACATCATTCCTAGCTGATGAGCCAACCACATTCCACATTGCACCGATGGATGCATTACTTGGAACCTGACTCTATCTATCTATCCATCTATCCATCTATCCATCTATCTATCTATCTATCTATCTATCTATCTATCTATCTATCTATCTATCTCTGTACATCAGAGTTGTAATTTTTTGTGGATTCACAAATGGAGGCTAAGGACTTATATGCTTTCTTAGGTAATGGATGTTGAAATCACCCTAAAAGATATTTCTTGAAGACTCTCTCTCTCATCAGCCCTAAGGTCCAGAGCCCAGAAAGGGCCATTGAGGCAATCAGGACACCCTAACTTGTGTCTGCAGCAGTAGGCCTACCTTGTGTCTATAGCACAACCTAACATACAAGCACTTGGAACTAGTCACCTCAATTGACTCAGAATTCTTTAGGGATTTCATAAGCTTCAGCTTCTAACACCACCCTAAATTCTTTACTTTAAAAGTGGCACAACTTTCTGAGCACACATTTAACTGTTTGCACATGTATGCTTATACAAACTCTCAAACAGTATATTAACAATAATTTAAGAAGCAGCATAATGTACAGAATTATGCTGAAAAGTACATTGAGATATAAATGTAGATGCAGAAGTACATTAAGTGTGCAATGGAAATGTCCATTCGTTTTCCTTGTTCTGTATACTATATGCCCACCCTTAAAATTGATATAGCAAAATATGAAAGTTTCCATTAACCTACTGAATATATAGCTCATTCTAATCTACTCCTTGTACTGTTTAAATTCCAAATTGTCTAGTTTTTTAAGTTGTTTCTATTACATATTTATTAAACAGCAAACTGTACAGTATTTGTAGCAATCCAAAATGCAGAAATTACATTTTATGAAAATAAAAAAAACTGTGCTGGATGAAAGTGAAGATTAGTGAAGATGCCTTGATAAAGGAGTAGCAGTGATGGGGCAGAGTAAATAACAGAAATAGTGAAAAGAGTTATGAAATCTCACAGAAACTGCTACAAATTTAAAATACTGCCAAGTAGGATCGAGTTTTTAGCAGGACAAGATGCCTGAGGTTCCAAGAATAAGCAGTTATCACATACAAAATCGGTCTTGGCTCCAAGCCTCTTCTTCTGATCTTTATGAAGAAGTCCTTGTAGGATATCACAAGCTGCTATGGTCTTGGTTCCTTGAATCTGAAGTGGTTTGTGCAGGATATTCTCATACATCTGTGACATATCCCGGCTGTAAAATGGAGGCTGACAGTAAAGATAGGAAAAGGTCAATAGCATAAAGTACAGTGTAAATTTGTATCATGTTTAGATAAAATGCAATTCATGCTGTTTTTTGTATAAGTTTAATGGAAGAAATGTATGCTATTATAGTTCGTTTAAAATAAATTACTGAATAAACAATTCAAAAGTTGGACTACCATATTTGTCTGAAATGGTATAGGGTTTCCTGCCTAAGTAAGGGGTTGAACTAAAAGACTTCCAAGGTCCTTTCCATCTTCTCTTCTCTTCTCTTCTCTTCTCTTCTCTTCTCTTCTCTTCTCTTCTCTTCTCTATTCATTGTAGGTGAAAAATGCAGGGCAACTACTAGATGGCAGCAAACATTTACAGGAAAAGCCCAAAAGCTATATGTTCACAGTTTAGGTTTGATAGCCCTAAAGAATAGTAAGATCAAATGTGTATGCTCCACAATTAGTTCAGTTGTATTCATATAAACTGAGCCAATCCTGCTTCCAAACATACAATCATCAGCATGCTGACAGACTTAACATATGCAAGAACTCAGGCACACTTTAATTAATTGATCAATTGAGCACCTGGCAAATGATTTGAAGACACTGTTATCCAAATTCCACCTATGCTGGAATATGATAAATTTGGCTAATTATATTAGCATACAGGGATAAGTAGCACGAGATAGGGTTCTAATAACACTCTTAAGGCTGTGTTTCTTAACCTTGGCAACATGAAGATGTGTGGACTTCAACTCCCAGAATTCTCTAGCTAGGCTGGCTAGAGAATCCTGGAAGTTGAAGTCCAGACATCTTAAACTTCCAAGGTTGAGAAATAGTGTGCTATGGAATTGAGCATCATATATATTTTCCAATATTGCCATTCTAATTAAGCAGGCTGATAGGCTTTGATATTGCCTCCCAAACCTGATGATATTTCTTGTCCCTTTGTCCGAAGCAATCAGCTTTATTTATACATTAGGATGAAAAGCCATTCCCAGGTCATTTTAGCCTCCACTTCAGAAGTAAAACTTACCAAGCCAAATAGCATTTCATAAAGCACAGCTCCAAGGCACCACCAGTCAACAGTTCGGTCATAAGGCTGCTTTTTAAGCACTTCTGGAGCCAAGTACTGTTAAATATGTAGAAATTTTAATAATAATATATCATTATATACACAAAACACCGGACAAAGGATTGCAATTACTTTCGCAAAAGCCATTTTTTTTCTTTATTGGAAGTAGTAAGAAAACGTATGTATTTAAATGATAATTTCATCTATATGAGTATTTCTTAAAGTGGGCCCTCAGGACCCCTGAGAACCTCCCCAAGACCTCCACAGAGGTCTGTGAGATAAAAATGTAAAGATATTTGCAGACATTTAAAACAATGCCTCTCTTCTCATTGCTATTTTTTATTTGTTAAAAATATGAGTTTTTCATATTTTTTTTATTAATGTTAATATCTAATGGCTTGAATACTATTGTGTTTCCCCCAAAATAAGAGCTGGTCTTATTTTCTTTTGGGCCCCAAAATAAGTGCTAGGGCTTATTTTGGGGGAAACACGATTTAAGGGTGATCAGCCTGGCTAGGCGCCTCGTCTCCTGGTGCACACACGAGTTGGCAAGCGCATGGAGACTGATGGTATCCGGTAGCAGCTGCAGTCCACAAGTCCCTTGGTTGGTGCACTCTGGGGCTGCGCAGAGGAGAAAGCACGGAGCAGAAGGCAGGTGATACCAACGTGCTGCATGGACTGCAGGCAAGCCGAGAGGCGCAAAGATGAGCCTCCTGTGGCTGGCCACTGCTCTGGCTCACCGCAGCTCAGCTTGCCCACAGCCCACACAGCAAGTCTGTATCACCTGTCTCCCCACTCTGTCTCTGTCTCTGTCTGCTGCCAATGTTGCTGCACAAAGACAAGCCACCCACAGCCACCCACCACTCCGACCACCCTCTGCTTGGCTTTCCCACAGTCCACATAGCGCATCTGGATTGCCTGCCTCCCCCACCTTTGCTTCCGCTTGCTGCTTGCACAGGTACTCAACTCACCTGTGCTGCGCAGGCTGCGACTACTGCCAGACACTGTCAGCCCACTTGCGCTCACTCCTCCTATGCTGGCCAGGCCCAACCTCCTTCACTAGAGCTTATTTTTGGGGTAGGGCTTATATTATGTGTACCTGTAAAAAACAGGCTGGGGCTTATTTTTGGAGTAGGTCATATTTTTGGGGAAACACTATTAATTTACATGATTCAATAAATAAATATTCTACATGCATCAATTTTAATTTTTGATAGAATAAGTATCAATAAATATAACCCATAGACACAAGCTCTTTTGGGATCCTCTATAATTTTTAAAAGTAGGACAGGTTCCTGAAAGTAAAAAATTTATGAAACATAATATCATACTTCTGGTGTGCCACAAAAAGTAGATGTTGTTTCTTCTTGCTCCATTCCTTCTTTGCAAAGTCCAAAATCTGTCAGAACAATGTGACCCTGAAGGATTAGGGACAAATTTCAGCCTTCTTGGTGTATTTCAAAATAGACAACAAAACAAACAAGCTTTTCTATTCTGAACCTTAAGAAATTGTAGAAAAAATGCTTTTAAAAGTAAAAAGAAAAAGAGCCTCTGATGAGGTGGGCGGGGTAAGCAAGTGGTGACCAGGCCAGGGACCGGTTTGGGGGCATGGCCAGCCAATGTTATTACCGGTTCTTGGAACTACTATAAATTTTTACTACCGGTTCTTGTGAACCGGTGCGAACCAGGAGCAACCCACCACTGACTTGCACTGCAACTCAGAAGCAATAATTGGGGAAAGCCTGGGCCACCATTTCACAAGTCACTTCTCACACATCACATGCTCTTAATTATACATCTCTCACACTTGACACGGCATGCAAATGTTTCATCATAAACTACTGGAAACTTAGAGAGGTTAGATATTATTAAACCTGGTCTCTCTTAACAGTGACAATTGTAAATTACGATTATAATTTTCTCCACACACCAACACTAATAACATACCTGAGAATCCAAAAGAATATTTTCAGGTTTCAAGTCCCTTTAAAAAAAAAAAAGGAGAGAAAGGAATTGATGTTTATATGGTACAACAGGGACAGACAGAAGAAAGATCTATATCTCTTGCAGCAACATATAGATTCCCATTCAGCCATCCCAAATGCAGTGCTGCGACAAAGAAACCTTAAGGCAGCCTCTCTAGCTTTCAAACTTCTTGAGTATATCCTTAATGTATTTTTTCAATATGCTAGACTTCAGTTCCCATAATTCCTATGGAACATGATCATATCATCTGATTTGGGATGATCAAGCTAGGGAAGACTATTTTAAAATGATTGTTAAGTTCCAAATTTATCATTTTCAACTAATGATTTCAATTCACTCAGATGTCCATCTTGTGGTAAAGTGATAGTCTCTATTGAAGCCAGAGGTGAAATCTACTTACCTTCCTTACCGGTTCAAAAGTGCACGCACAGGCACACACAGACCTCTATGCATGCACAAAACCTGCGCATGCACAGAGTGTAAAAAACACATTACTTTCTGGTTAAAACCAGGAAGTAACAACACCCGGGCAGGTGGGCGGAGCCTCGCATCGCCCTTGCTACCGGTTCTCCGAACCACCTGCCACAATTGCTACCAGATCGCCCGATCCGATCCGAAACGGAAGCATTTCAACCCTGATTGGAGCACACTTTGACATATGCTGTCAGCTTGCTCTCTGTCTCTGTCTCTCTCTCCCTCTCTGTCAGGTTTTTATTCCTGGCAATTGCCTAGTCAAGTCCCATTGGGTTTTTGGCAAGATTTCAGAAGTGGTTTGTCATTTCCTTCTTCCTAGAACTGAGACAGTCACTACCCCAAGGTCACTAAGCTGGTCTCATGCCTAAGACAGGACTAGAACTCCCAGTCTCCCAGGTTCTGGTCTGATGCCTTAACCACTATACCAGTGATGGCTAACCTTTTCGGCACCGAGTGCAAAAAGCACATGCACATACCCATAATGTAATGTGACCCCCCCCTGTGCATGTGTGCATGACCCCCTGCATGTGTGTGTGACTCCTGCACATATGCCCCACCCCCCAAGCATGCGCATGCATCTCCTGCATGCACCCACCCCCTGCACATGTGCCCATCTCCCACGCATGCGCAGCAGAGATCCAAAAACCAGCTGGCCGGCGGAAGGTGTGTGCTCATGCACGGTGGAGCTGAGCTGGGGCGATGGCTCATGTGCCCACAGAGAGGGCTCTGCATGCCACTTGTGGCACGTGTGCCATAGGTTCGCCATCATGGCACTATACTAAGCTAGCTCTGTATGGCATGCTGTTAGATATCCAATATAGTAACACTTAGATTTGTCAGAGGGTCTTGGAGGCTTTTCTAGGACAAATATATTTCTAAATAAATGCCAAAATCTCAGTGAAACTAGCCTCATTTTATTTTCGTCGCAAGCAGCCAAACCTACCTAGTCTGTTAATTCACATATTGATACATTTTGCAGCAATCAATAGGATCACTACCTGCTCTGATACCAACATATTTTACCTGTATATGATATTCAGTGAGTGAAGGTAGCCAACCGCACTGGCCATTTCTGCTGCATAGAAGCGAGCTCGAGGTTCACGGAAACAGCGCTCCCTTTGTAGGTGGAAGAATAACTAGAAACAGAGAGATAAAAACTTAGGAAAAGAACACAATGTTTCATAAACCCTCTTTTTATTTAACAGAATCGAGAGATAGCAATAGCACTTAGACTGATATACCGCTTCATAGTGCTTTACAGCCCTCTCTAAGCGGTTTACAGAGTCAGCATATTATCCCCAACAATCTGGGTCCAGTATCATACACCCTGCTCAAACAATTTTAGCATTTTTATTTAGGAATTCCCACTTGGAAAGTTGGAAGAATTATTTCCCCCACTTTTTAATGAATAGATTTTACTTTCATTAGTAACTTTTAATATCTTGGGGAATATATCAATATTCACCTAGGGCAGTGATGGCAAACCTTTTAGACACCGAGTGCCCAAACCACGCGTGCGCATGGCCAAACCAAAAGGTGTGTGCAAGCGCAGACATGAGCGGACATGCACAGCAGAGACCCGAAGACCAGCTGGCTGGTGGGAGGCGGGGCATCCCAACACTGGCAGCACGGCAAGAGGTAAGATCTTTTTCTTTCATGAGCTTCTGTTTTGTCGTTTGTAAGGAAACAGAAGCCCATGAAAGAAATGCCACAGAGATCTGACCCGGGGTGACGGTGCACGTGCCAGCAGAGAGGGCTCTGTGTGCCACCTCTCGCACACATGCCATAGGTTCGCCATCACGGACCTAGGGGAAGACTAGAGCCTAGTTCCTAATCCAGTACTTTAACCACTCTACATCGATGGCTCTAATTTTAATGTATTCTTTATTAGGAGTTTGGTTGTTCTTTTCATTGTAAACTGCTTCAAGATGCTTTGACATAGGAAATAGTGCACATATGTTGTAAATGATAATGATAATGATAAATATTATTTATGCAGCCCCAGTTATGTAACTGTCTAATTTTAACACAATTTCATAGGAAACTGCTCCAGTATTTTATAAAGGTAGTTCTCGACTTATGACTGATCGTTTGGTGACCTTTTGATGTTATGACAGACTCTCCCAAAGATATTTACAACCTGGTTCTGAATGTTTGACAGCCACTACCTCTGCAGTCACGTGACTGCATTTTGGGTGCTTGGCAACCTCTCCCCATTTATGGCCATTTTCAGCATTGTGCAGTCATGTGACGATTATTTGTGACGTTTTTGATGAAAACTGACATTTATTTCTAGGTTTTGGCAAAAACACTCCATAGTGAACATTAGAGTCACTTAATGACTCAGCATTATTTTGATGATTGAAGTGTTTGCTTTACAGCCACCATGTTCACTTTATGATGGCTATGAAAAAGGATGCAAAAGTTGGTGACCTGCTTTATGGCCATCACAATTTATGACCATAATTCCAGGCTCAATTAAAGTTATAAGTCAAGGATTTCTTTCAGTTTTAGTCTTCTGTCCAAGGTTGATTCAGTTATCATCCAGCCATGCACTGAATCATTCATAGGAGTGAAGGAGAAAATGTCAATGTAGTTTAGATTGAAAATGAAATCTGCCAATGATGCTAGGATTTGTGAAAAAGAGCACCGACAGGTACTTGCCTCTCCTCCATTTACATAATCCAATACAAAGTAGAGTTTCTCCTTGGTCTGGAAAGAATAGTGGAGCCCCACGAGGAAAGGATGTTTCACATTCTTCAGGAGCACATTGCGTTCTGCCATTATGTGGTTTTGCTATCAAGAGCCAAGAAGGACAAAAATGCAAATATGCAGGTTAGTTTTTTAAAAAAAAAAAAAAGATATAGAAAAAAGAACTACAGAAATTGAAAATGAAATCTGCCAATGATGTTAGGATTTGTGAAAAGGAAGGAGGAATCAGTCAAATGTTTTTACTTGCTATTTTCGGATGCTAAATAGCATCTTTAGCAGAGAGTGGGGTTTTTTAAAGAGACTGTAGAAAGGAAGAAAAGGAGTTAATGTAGCTTCTACGGCTTCTATGGTGGGTTTTTTTTTTTTGCTATAAATTGAATGTATTAGATGAATCCACTAAAGGCATGTGAATGACAAGGCTCTCAAGCCAAGTACTGTGCAATCTGCCAGCTATTGATAAGGTTCTATATGCCCAACTCACTTTCCCTCCATATTGTTGTCAGAGGCTTAAAAACAGAACAGAAGAAAAGCATACAGGAAAGTCCATTCTTTCTGATATGGAAGGTTAAGAAGAAAGTGGAGGGCAAATCTGGTTTCTGGTGGTTGTTGATGTTTTTTTTGGGGGGGGGAGGGTGGCTTGCAATGTGCTATCACTGGATGGTAACATAAGAACATAAGGGATCATTCCAGTAACAAATACAGATGTTTTCTTATGCATGATGGACCTGATGTATGGACCAGGTTCCTAACTGGATCAGAAGACAGTAGCATAAAATAGTTCCTAAAGCCTAGAAACTATTCTCATATATTGCTACTAAATTCTTTATAGAAATATACACATGCAAGCATATGTCTACCAACATGACTGTTGCACATGCTAAAATATAATCAATATCTGTCATTTTGTTAAAAAAAAGATCATACTATAGAGCAGGAGTGTCAAATTGACGTCATGATGTGATGTATCAGGACTTTTTTCCCCTTCACTAAACCAGGAGTGGGCATGGCCAGTGCGTGACGCATCCAGCCCATGGGCTGGAGTTTGACAGCCCGACTATAGAGGAAGGCAGAAGTAGCAAAATATTCTATATTCAATGTAAACAAAATATATTTCAATCTTACCTCTTTTTTCTTAAGGATGGACTTTTTCTGTAAAACTTTTATAGCATAGAATCTTCCATCAGACTTGTGTTTGGACAAAAGGACCTGCAGTGGAAATGAGAGACCAAGAAGCTTCCACTGCTATCTATTTTCAACTATCCCAGTTGGCCTGTTTTATAAGCGCAATGCCAGCAACCCAAAAAAATCTATGTGATATATGTTATCAGCACAAGAAATATAAAATGCTGAAAAGAGTTTGTTTCTTCTAATCATAACAAAAGGAGACATCTGTTCTGTGGGGAAAAATTATTCACCGCTTTCATAGTTAAAAGTGTCTTTCGGATTTTCCCCCTCTTTTCTTTTTGAGTAAAAAAGGAACCTTCTCACCCAATTCCATTTACTGTTAATTTACACCACTTCTTTGTTGTCTCGGCTATCCCAGCTTCATGGCAGCCATTTTTGGATGCCTCTTCTCGTCGTGAAGGAGAGGGAAAAGAATCCTGGGTCAAGCAGGAGAGACTGCGGCTCTCCATGACCTGCAGGGCACTCCTCTTTTCTTCACCACCCTTCCAGGGTGGCTTTAGCTCCTTTTGGAGCCCTCTAACGTAGAGAACTCAGCATGGGAATGCAGAGACCTACTTTTTGCGTCCGATAACACCACAACATCAACCAGAAGTCCCAGGATAATCTCTCATACCCTGTTCACCTTGCAGCTTGACTATTGCAATATACCGGTACTCTACATGAGGCTGCCCTTGAGGACTATATAGAAGCTTCAATTGGTCCAGAATTAGTATCAACAGTGATGGTCTGAATTCCTTTGATTAAACAATACAATCTATTGAGACCCTAGGAGTGCATCTTCTCTGTAGCAGTGCCTACCCTCTGGAATAAGTTCTCCCCAGGATCTGGATGGTCTTTTCCCTATTGGTGTTTCAAAGTGCCGTGAAGACTTGGCTCTTCACCCAGGCCACTTGAAGGTCCTTTCTGGGCAGAAAGTGAGAAACTAGAGTAATCTGGTAGATATTGTAGGAGGAAAGCTGTCTATTGTGGCAACAAAACAAAACAAAACAGAAGTCTGGTAGCACCTTTTCTAACAAATTTTATTAAAAGGCATAAGCTTTTGTGAGATGCATCTGATGAAATGAACTGCTACTCATGAAAGCTTATGCCTTTTAATACATTTCATTAGTCAGAAAAGATGCTATCAGAGACCTGATAACAATCTCAGTGAACCCAAGCTGGCAGCAACAATAAAATCATTTCACTGGAATATTGATCTTCTAGGAGATCAATAATACTCTGAGAGAAATAGACGATTGAAATGCCTAGGTCAAACACCGTCACCACCACTCCAAAAATGCCTCTGAGTTATCAGAACTAATTTGAAATACAGAACAAAGGATCGTAAACCAGAGATCTCTCAGTGTTAATGTGCCTACGGAACTTTCCTTCCTTTTGTCCTCCTGAGCCAAATAGAATTTGATCCTTTTTTTCAAATCAAATCTTTATTGTGATGGTAGATCAGCTTAAGGTGGCTGGGATAGAAACAATTATTTTTTAAAAAAGCTAAAAGATATAAAAACAGTACACACAAGATAAGGAAGGTGGGGTACACAGCATTAAAAGGGATAACAGATTTATCAGAGTATAATTTAAAAGAAAATAAAAAAGATATATATCTTTTACCTTTTTAAATTACTAATTGTTTGTGTTTCACCTTTATTGTGTCCCACCCTTATTGGCAAATAAATTTAATAAATAAGTAAAACAATGAAAGATGTCTTTAGGCAATTTCAGTAATCTTCTGGGGATGTGAGAAGCAACATATTAAGAACGTGTCCCTCAAAAATGATTGGTAAAATATTTATACATCATTGCAAATAATATACAAGGATGAACCAAGAGGTGCATTTCTAGACATTTTGAAATTCTTTGAAGTTTTAAAGATATACTCTGATCTGAATTTCCCTTAATATAGTGGCAATCTGAAAGATTAGGAGCCACAAATAGTGCTTTGTGCCTTGTTATATGGAATAGCTTCACTGAAATGCCAATCATCAAAATCATTAGTAGCAGAAGCAAATTCACTGCTCTTTTTTTTGGTAAATATGGAAGCAAGTTTGGCTTGAGGCAATTTTCTATGAGCAGTTGAAAAATAAATTAGATTCCTGCCCATTCACTCTCATTATTTTTTACAACATTTATATAGTGTTCATACAACTCTAGGTGTTATGAGTTAAAATTGGTTTATTTTATTACTGAAGAAAAAAAAATTCCCAGAAGCACTTCCTGCCCTGTTTTGCAGGGAATAATTTAATAGTAAGCATTTCTTATGAATAAATAATCAAGAAGTTCCTATGTTTCACGCATACAAAATATATGGCCTAAGGGATCCACCTCACTGTGCCTTATGATTGGACTATTCTGACTGGGAAAATAGCAGGTGCAAATGCTACATTAATTCCCAAAGGTCAAAAGCCATGAATGAAAAACTATTTGGATCAACAAGCGGTCCACAAGAAAACTTCCCCAAACTAGGTTACTTACTTTCCCAAAGCTTCCTTTGCCAATTATTTTTAGGAAGTCAAAATCAGTTGGCCTGGCACTATTAGAGAAAAAAAAAGACAAAATAAATACATGGAAGACTTTCTTCTGTATCAGTTAGAACTTTCTCCTCTATTCTAAATCAATCATAATACATTTTTGTAATGTGGATGATAAAATGGATCTACAAAGGCTGACAAGTTAAGAGTTATATTTTACTTTAATTTCCGTCCCAGTGTCATTCAATCCATGAGGGTCCAGGAGTCAAGGCACAATAACTCTTTCTACTAACAATTCCCCTCCCCCAATAGTTTTTCACTTTCCCATAATCTGCTGCTGTAGTCTGTCAAATGGTTACCCTGATATGGGTGCTCTCCTGCCCAAAAGCAAACAAAGAAGTTCAGGACAGAGAGACTTACTTTCAACTGTGAAGGCGAACATGTATGTTTTATTCGCTGAGATGTATAGGTTTTATTGTCTGTGAGCTATTACAATGCAATTCCAAGGTCGAAAAATAATAACGAAGCCCACTACTGGGCTCCAAGTAACCTTTGTGTAAAATATTAACACAGTTAACCTTTTCCTCAAGGCTGTAATTTCATTCTGCCTGTACCCCTCCCCATCATTGGGATGCACTGTGGTCCCTTGCACGTATTTCTTGCTTGTACTACCAATAAATTATTAGCAGCCTATAAGAGAAGGTTTTACTGGAGCTTGGAATAACTAACTTTATATTATGGAATGGAACGGGACAGGATAGGACAGGAGTAGGAGTAGGAGTAGGAGTAGGAGTAGGAGTAGGAGTAGGAGTAGGAGTAGGAGTAGGAATAGAATAACAGAGTTGGAAGGGACCTTGGAGGTCTTCTAGTCCAACCCCCTGCTCAGGTAGGAAACCCTACACCACTTCAGACAAATGGTTATCCAACATCTTCTTAAAAACTCCCAGTGTTGGAGCATTCACAACTTCTGAAGGCAGGCTGTTCCACGGATTAATTGTTCTAACTGTCAGGAATTTTCTCCTTAGTTCTAGGTTCTCCTTGATTAGTTTCCATACATTGCTTCTTGTCCTGCCTTCAGGTGCTTTGGAGAAGAGGTTGACTCCTTATTCTTTGTGGCAGCCCCTGAGATATTGGAACATTGCTATCATGTCACCCCTAGTCCTTCTTTTCACTAAACTAGACTATAATTCTATAATATAGAAGGAAAAGCATCCATTTCTTTGTATTCCATAGTGCTATGAATGGTCTTTTCTATGGTCTTACTTGGGATTAGCAGATGGTCCAAGGTTGATATTGTCACTTGGTGATGAAGGCTGTAGATAAAAAACAAAAAGTCATGAAGTTGAGTAAGAATTATTTACAGGGAGACCTTAACTAGCAACTATTTGTTTAGCGACTGTTTGAAGTTACAATACACTGAAAAATGTAACTTACTATCGGTCCTTGTACTTACAACCATCATAACATCCCCATGGTCACATGAGCAAAATTTGCATGCCTGGCATGTATTGCAGCATCCCAGGATCATGGCATTGCTACCTTCCCAGCTAGCTTCCAGGAGCAAAGTCAATGGGAGAAGCTGAATTTGCTTAAGGACCACATTACTCACTTAACAACTGCAGTGATTTGCTTAACAACCATGGCAAAAAGGTCATAAAATCACTTAACCACTGCCTTGATAAACAATGGAAATTTTGGTCCCAAATGTGGTCATAAATCGAGACCACCTGTACACTGGCTAATGCTGCCACATCTATGAATAAAAGACAAAAGCTACCTAATTGCAAGAAGTAGCAAATTTGCAGAGAAACCCATACCAGGATAACCCAGCAGTTTCCCCAACTTGGTGTTCTCTAGATATGTTGGGTCTCAGCTCCCATAATCACTAGCCAGTCAAAAAATCCAAAGGGACCACATTTGGACAGACTGGCCGGTGATGGATGAAACTATGTAAATTGTAGTTTTTCTCTTGGCTGATCTAAGACAGCTAAGAAACTTTGCCTCATTTTCTCTTTGTTCAAAATTGTCCCATCTCCAATACTTTTAACGAAGATCTCAGCTCTTACCTGGCTATTGTGCTCTGGGCTTCTGGAATGGTCCATTAAAACAGCTACTCTTTCAGCACTGAGGGTTAAAAAGGCAATGATTAACTGAGGAAAAGTGGAACAAGACTGAGACACTGAGACTCCACCATTACGTCACAGTTCTCATTTAAACCCTGGGGGGTTAATTTGGCTGCCATAGTGAAGAAATAAAACTTCTTATTAAACCCATATCCCAACAAAGCCAGTACAGAGCTGTTATTTGTGATAACAGTTGGAATGGCATTTAGCCATTTCCTGTCCTATTTTAAGTGAGGATTAATTAAAACCTTGTCAGCAAATTAATCTGTTTTTTCCTGCTTTTATCACAGAATACTTAGAATTGTAGAGGCAATTTGTATACTTTACACACTTTTACAATTAAAGCTGTAATTAGATCTTTCAATGTCTTTTTGAAGTTTTCAGAGCCATCTCTTTACTATTTCCCCACCCAAAACCCACCTCCAAATTGCAATTAGCCCTTAATAGATACTCCTGTTGTACATTTCTCCTCCTTGTTCTCTGTGAAATTATTAGCAGACTACATTGAAAGAATGACATTTTGTAACAAGGAAGGATTAACTGCATATATATATATACACATACACACACACCCTGCAAACTCTGATTCCCAACATTTTGGAGCAAACTCCACATACCAAACATGAGACATTTTCAGTCATAATGCTCCCCACCTCGTTTAGCAAAGGCCAAAAAAAAATAAATAATCATTTGGCAGTTCCATGCTGGCATCTCTCCTTATTTCTTAAAAGCAATGACATTAAATAAAAGCACCACATTTCAAAATACCCCCTACAGACCCCAGAGTTAAGTTTCATTTTCAGATATCTTAGTTAAGTCCCTTACTTACATCTGCCTGACAAAAAGCTCTCCTTAGAAGCGGAGTAGTGTAACAAAGCCATATTGAGTAACAAATCCCAGTTTGTGCAAGTTGTGGTTCCTTTTGCATCATGCCTGTGCCAGTCGGCTCAATTCACTGCTTATTCCTGGTAGGAGGGCATCCTCAGGCTGAGTTTTAAAGGAACAGCACCCCATTGACAGAAAGAAACAAGATACTCACTAGGAGCAGAGCCTGGAACCGGAGGCCTTGATGGTCTGTTCCAACTTCTCTCGACCTTGTTTTATGAAATCTACAGAAAAAGGGAGTGGGGAAGTAGGGAGGAGGAGTGGAAGTTAGCAAACTAAATAGACGCTTCAGGTGGCAATGCGATCACCAGAAATATATACAGAGGCACATTTGTTCTACAGTGACCTTGCCCTTCTCATGCGCCTATCCATAAGTCAAAGTAAGCAGTCTTTATGAAAAGCAGAGGCAGACCTGTTTGCTCTAGGAAGGAATTTCAAACCTTACTCAGAGAACAATGCAGAAACAAATTCTGAAACCAGGAAGAGATGATGTCCTAGAACCAGTAGCCTCCAGCCTCCCTTTCCCAGAATACTACCAGAACCAGCCTGCTTTTCTGAGTGATCCAGAACACACGATAGAAGAGCCACTCTTGAATGCATCATACCTAGCACATATCCTGTGCCTCTCAAACTTTCCAAACATTCTGCGAACACAAATGGAACAATATAAGACCACCAACCCAGTGGTGGGATCCTTCCGGTTTAACAACCAGTTTGGTGATTGCGTGCTTTGTGCGCATGCGTGTGGCTTTGCGTGCATGCATGTCTGGCGCGTGCTGTGTGCGCATGCACAGTTTGAAAAAATCCTCACTTCCACGTTTCTTTGGAGGAGAAACACAGCTGAGGTGTAGCAATCTGCTCTGCCGCACGAATCAGCTGAGAAGATAAAGGTAGGAAAATAGCGCGGGCGGGAGGGTGGGCCCATCTGATTGTCGGGGCAAACTGGTTTGCTCCCAGCTGATCGTCGGAGCTACCGGTTCACCCAAACCGGTAGGATCCCACCCCTGCACCAATCCCTTTATCTCAAAAAGTGATAACAAGTCAGTGGACTATTCCCCAATCAGATAAATGTAAGTATTGCTGGAATACAGCTAGTCCTTGACTTACGACTGTAATTGAACCTAAAGTTTAGGTTGCTAAGTGAGACATTTAAGCAAGTTTCCCTCCATTTTATGACTTTTCTTGCCATAGTTGTTAAATGAATCATTGAAGTTGTTAAGTTAATAACCCGGTTGTGAAGTGAATCTGGCTTCCCTCATTGATTTTGCTTGTCAGGTTGTTGCAAAAAGAGTTCACATAATCCTGGGACACTGCAACCTTCATAAATATGAACCAGTTGCCAAGCATCCGAATTTGGGTCACGTGAACATGGGGATGCTGCAATGGTCAAAAGTGAAAAATGGTCATAAATCACTTTTTTCAGTGATGCTGTAACTTCGAATAGTCACTAAATGAACTGTTGTAAGCTAAGGACTACCTTTACACAGATTTTTCTAAGCTCCCTTTTAAGATAAAGACAGCTGACAATATAACAGACATTAGAAATAAGAAAATCGACAATCTTGGTAATATACTGTCATGTTTTAATAAAAGCAGTCATTTCCAGTTTGCTATGATCACCATGCGTGCCAGTTGGGTGGCATCTTGCGTCTTCCATTCATGAATCTGGTTGAGGTTTGTTTTTGCTTTAAAGTTGGTTAGAAAATAAACAATAGGCATCGAACAAAATAAGCCACTGTCACAGCTGTTGACAACAAATACACAGGTGTGTGCAGAAACTCTCCAAAAGGATTTGGGATATTGATTTAATCTCTGGAAATAATCTAATCCAGTTTGGGCTGCTCTATAAATGGATCTTGAGCAAGATATTCTAAATATGGAACCCCATTTCTCCATTGCCTTAAATAGCTACCTCACATTACTACCGTATTATGGTGTGTGGTTTTTTTTAAAAAAAACCAGAATAGAATGACCTTTACACAAAAGCTAGACTTTATAAGGAGTTCAAATGTGATAAATGTCATAGACAGTGTTAGCTGGAAGCCTCATCACTTCTAGGAAAGTTGGTGATAGACATTTGCCTCCAGAGTCACAGCTTTCATTTCCCTGTGATAGCTACAAATTTAAATGAATAGTGATGAACGTAGAAGAAGGAACAGGAAAACATTCTTGTTCCCTAAGAAAAGTAAAACAGATATTTAAAATGTTCTTCCAACCCTATATACAAGTATTGCAATAAACCATGAAGAAGAATTTGAAAAGTAATACAAAGAGGAATTAAAAATGTGATAATTGGCTGGTGGAACTGCCAGTCAAAGAATGGCAACATTGGTCACCTCCTCACAGATTATATTCCAGCAGGAGAGGGAACCATGAGAGAGGCAGGGGTGAAATCCAGCAGGTTCTGACAGGTTCTGGAGAACCGGTCGCGGAAATTTTGAGTAGTTCAGAGAACTGGCAAATACCATCTCTGGCTGGCCCCAGAGTAGGGTAGGAATGGAGATTTTGCAATATCCTTCCCCCAGGAGTGGGGGGGGGATGGAGATTTTGCAGTATCCTTCCCCTGCCATGCTCACCAAGCCACGCCCACCAAGCCACACCATGCCCACCAAGCCACGCCCACAGATGGGTAGTAAAAAATTTTGGATTTCACCACTGGAAAGAGGGTCTTGGGAAGTTAATGGAAGGACAGATCTAAGGAAGGCTCAGAGACTAAATCTAGGAATATCCTCCCCCTCCCTCAAATCAGGAAGCCCTTTTGTAGCTATTTAGCAAAGTCAAGCTGCTCCTTTCTTCTTTTGCTAACTACACAACTGTATTATGCTGTATATATATTCCCACATTCGACACAATTATGTGACTTTAAATAACACAAACACAAAAATTCTAAGCCCTCAAAAGCATTTTGCAATGTCTTTTGCAAGGACAAAAGAATAATAAAGGAAAGACTTTACAGAGCAAAATATATATCCCACCAAGACATAATAGGACCTTTAAATCTCCAATTTGCATTATTCAGCATCCTGGAAACTGGGTTGGGTTTTTTTTTCTTTTAGTTCAATAGAACTTTTCCAAACATGATTCTTGGTAAGAATAAATCTGGATCCAACAGTTCTAATCCATAAAAGGTGCAATGAATTGTTTTAAGAAATGTAACTTTTATAAGAAATAAAAGTCTTCTTTAAAAAGCTTAAAGTACATCAGTTGTAGAATTCATGTTTAACAGAATATGTCTGCTGATAGGGACAAAAGCCAGAAAGCTATAACATGCAAACACATTTCATAACATGCAAACGTTCAGGTAACATGTATACTTTGCTTGTCAACTTTGCATGTGTCACCTGAACAATGTGTCTGCATTCCTATTATTTATGCAAACCTTTGATATTTGTGAGGAAAAAAATGCATATAATCTTTCATTTGTTTGCCCATTCTTTTCAAAATTAATTTGGAATTATATCATTATGTAAATGGTAACCAAATGTTTCAGAAAAGAAAAGACAAAAAAGTGGATTTTGAGAGATATTCTAAGGGACTTCAGTCCACCAAAAAGAGCTTGTATTAGAAGGAAAAGAGAACTATGCTTAATTTAATTTATAACATTTAAATGAAATGAAATGAGCATGGTTACTTCTCCAATATTTAAATATTAAATTTCATCTTTCAGTCACAAACTAGTAGATTTTCCATGGTTTGGGAAAGATGAGTCTGATGAGTCCTTATGGTGTATACAATTAGTAATTGCTATAATTTAAACTTGCACACACATATATGCTCCTCTCCAAAAAACAATTCCATGAAAAATCCAGGTTCAGCAACTCCTATATATTTTTGGGATTGTATTAGTTCCTTAGTCCTCATGATCTGCTATTTAAGATAACACTGGTAAAGTTAATCACTACATCTGTTATCCAAGCAATTGTATTTCTGTAAGTACTCTTATCATTATTATGTTTTTTTTAAAAAAAAACACACAATCAGAAAGATATGGAATCATTGAGGTGAAAAAATCTATCTGGATTTCAAATCCAACCTCCCATTCTACAGTACACGGTTAGTAACGCTGTCAGTCAATAGAAAAGGGCATAGGGGAAAAATCCAGGGAAATGTTTTATTGCCAAAGTTCTGCTGCATTCCTATGTAAAAAATTACATCAGAATGGCAATGTCACAAAATAATAGTTTTGTCTAAACAGATCAACATCAGGGCTCAAATGCAATGAAAACAAATGACTCCAATACTACAATAGTATTGTTTGATTTTTGGCTCCGGTTTCATTTTTCATGGTCATGGCCTGAAGATGGGATTGCTCAAACTGTGACTAACCTACACGTGACCTACAAATTTCAAAACAAATTCAAATGCTTGGCACCAGTGACAAGAAAAAGTCATCAGCAAAGAAGGAGCTGATCCATCTTAGTGGAATAAATTTGTGTCCAAATACATGCAGTAAATAACTAGCAAACTCCCCTGAAAGAAAATACTGGGTAAACTTTGTTTAGATCATCAGCACAAATCATTTGGAGCTAAAGAGCCATGGTGATGCAGTGGTTAGAATGCAGTACTGCAGGCTAATTCTGCTGACTCAGCTGCCAGCAGTTCGATTCTCACCTGCTCAAGATTGACTCAGCCTTCCATCCTTCCAAAGTCAGTAAAATGAGGACACAGATTGTTGGGGGCAATATGCTGACTCTGTAAACCGTTTAGAGAGGGCTGTAAAGCATTGTGAAGCGGTATATAAGTCTAGGTGCTACTGCTAAAGGGAATAACGTGATTCATGGCTGCATGCTATAAGCATCACAAAAGCTACAGAAGAATCATTTCTCATGGATTACTGAACCTCACTTTCTCAGAATTCTCTAATTCACATCCCTCTTTATTAAGATTCCATCCCAACTTAAATTTTAAAAATCATCCCTATCACCAATTAGTCTCCTGTCATGCAGCTTCAGTACACCTAGGTTAGTGATGGCTAACCTTTTTCTCTTTGTGTGCCAAAAGCACAAGAACACGCTCATGATAGTGCACGTGCGTGCCAGCACCCATGATGCAATGTGTGCCACCCTTCGATGCGTACACTCCCCCCCTGTGCATGCGCATGCAACCCCGTGCATGCACGCGAGGGGTGGCATTCAAAAATTTTAGCACCACAGCAGGAGGGAGGGCATTTTTGCTCTCCCCAGGCTCTGGAGGCCCTCCAGAGGCCAGAAAGGGGCCCATTTTTGGACTTCCGGTAGGCCTGTTTTTCGCCCTCCCCAGGCTCTGGAGGCTTTCCTTGAGCCTCTGGGAGGGCGAAAATGGCCTCCCCTGGGCTCTGGAGGCCTTCTGGAGGCCAGAAAGGGGCCCATTTCTGGACTTTTGGAAGGGCTATTTTTCACCCTCCCCAGGCTCTGGAGGCCTTTTCCAAGCCTCTGGTGGGCAAAAACGGCCTCCCCTGGACTCCAGGGGCTCTCCGGAGGCCAGAAATGGGGCCGCTTCCATACTTCTGGAACATGCATGCCGCTTCCCCCCATGCATGCGCGCATGCCCCCCTGCATGCGTGTGCATATCCCACATGCCCCCTACCCCCTGCGCATCCTAAAAATCAGTTGGCTGGTGGGAGGTGCACATGCGCAGTGGAGCTCAGCTGGGCAACTGCTCGTGTGCCCACAGAGAGGGCTCTGCGTGCCAGCTGTGGCATCCATGCCATAGGTTCGCCATCATGGACCTAGGTGATGTTTCTTTAGCCAAACAAAAGTAATGTAATTTTTTCTGTTGAATAAAAATCTTCAAAGCAGCGGTCCCCAACCGGTAGTAGTCTATGTCCTGTTAGGAACTGTGCTGCACAGCTGGAGGTGATGGTGGGTGAGCAAGCGAAACCGTCTTGCCCCCCCGCCCCCCAGTCTATAGAAAAAATGTCTTCCACAAAATTCATCTCTGGTGCCAAAATGTTTGGGGGCCATTTTGAGTACATCCAATCCAGCTATTGATGAGATGAACACTCTTTTGGGGGGGAGGGTCACCATCCACATTCCTTCACTAATAATGTAACAGTTGGGGCTAAAGAGTGAATGGGGCCAGAGGCAAAAATGGGTGGGAACATCCATTTTCTTTCTGAATCTTCTTTTCAGCATTCTCTTCTCTGTTCCAAGTTGCACCAAAGGTCAGCAGTCTCCATTTGCAGAGTTTTTGAAATTCGGTCAAGAGTTGTGTAAAATTAGCATAAGCACTGAGTTTAGCATACGGATAATCTGGCTCCGTCCTATGTAGAATCAATTCAAAATAGTTATGATTTTCAGTACAGAATGCAAGTAAGTCCAGATATCCTCCTTTCTCTTTAGGTTTTTTGTTTTTTTGTTTTTGGTTTTTTTGGCAGGTTCATGAACTGGATAGGATGGGGGTGGATCAGTCTCACACGCTCCTGCCTAGTACTGCCAGCAATCATGTTGACACTATCAGCAGGCTGTTGCTGAATAGTTCAGTTTCAAATATGTCATGACTCAGAAAGATTAGGAAGCAATGCCTTATGGTCAGCCAAGACAAAGCAGTACAGGCTGTTCTGCAACATAATTAAATCACCGGAAGACCCTTGTAAAAAAAGAATTCTTTAATGATGGAAATAGCTCCCTCATTAGCAACTTGCTAACATAATCATGCCACCTTTGTGACAATCTGAAATTGTCCATTTAGAGCTCTGGCAAAAGGAAAAATCTGTACCTGATGCACTGACCAGATTAGCAATTCTTTTACAACAATAAAAATTAAGAGCCCCCATTTGGGCTTTCCGCAATTCTGATTGTAAAGAGGAATCTATATTGTTTTACACTTCGTGATATGGTTAGGGCTATATAATGAAAATCAGGAAATAATACATATAATAAATCCGTGGCACTACTACCACCCCATTCATTGTTTCATGTCACCCATGGAAAATGTCATATTTTTTTTGGCTGCTGTGATAAATCCTGAAAATGTCCCTCTGAAGGTGCTGCTTTAGAGGGATTCCACAATTCGGACTGCCTAAAATCCTTGTTATTAGGCTGGACAAGACCTGGTAACTAGTCTCCAGGGAGAGAGGGGAATTCTTCATTTCTTCTATTTTAGAGAGAGCTGTTGCTGTTGCTCACCAACTTCTCCTTGTTTAGCCTCTCTGGTTGTCTCTCAGGTTGCCCAGTCCAGTTTATGTGGCTGGTCCATCTCCTTTCCCCAGTCTGCAATATTTGAATATCACATGGCTTTTCATCTACACTAATTTTTGGTATGCTGTTTAGCTGTGCTTGTGGCTCCTTGATCGGTGGCTTAGTTTTCTGTGCCAGGACTTGACTCTCTCCTCTGCTCACTTCCTGAATCCTGTTCCTTAAAAAAATATTTTCTGTCCTTTAGATGTAACCATTATAACAGTATTCTTAAAAGCTGGGAAAGAAAAGGGAATGAATAAAATCAGGCAGTGGAGAACAGTTGGACATTTTAATCTTATCTCTTAAACCTGGAAATTCAGACAAGAAATCTAGGAAAAAGAAATTCAGACATCTTAAGAAGCCTACTTTAATAAAGCCGATTTCTTTTTTGTTTCTAAGTTTCTGTATGCTAACCTCTTTTTCCTGACATTGCATTTCATAACTGGACATACTTGGACATACATTACTATAAACAACATTAACACTGGAAACCCAGTACAGTATTTTGTATTCTAGATCTAGATCATGGCAACTGACCCATAGGGAACACTGTTGAAGGCTGAACAGGTTACTAATAATCTTATACTCCCTCCTTCTTCCCAGAAGACAAAGCTAAAGAGTGAAGACTGAAGATTTTATCCATAGGAGAGAAAGAAGTCTTAAATTTTGCCTTCTAACTAGAAAAAGTGGGGTTCCTGAGAACTCCATCTTTAGTGATCAAGAACAAATTTTTCCCCAGATCTGGATGAATCCACAGATAGGAAAGATCTTTGGAACAATTCTGTTCTTCATATCTGATTATTTTGGAATAATCTTAGCTAGCTACTCAGATATAGCTTTTTTTTTCTTAAGTAATTATCCTTAATCCAACTCTTGAATATTTGAGTTATAAGAGATGCCATTCTGTTCATCACATTCATTATAGCTGCATGAGAGCCCCAATACTTTCCAGAAACTGCGTGTAGAGGTAAGAAATAATGGGTAAAACTATTCAAACTTTCTGCAGGAATTTTGACAAATGACAAATAAGGTTTACATAGATAGTACAGTTAATAAATGATATACTGTATGTAATCAAATAGATAGTATCTATTGTGGCATGAAATTAGATTTTTACACTGCGTCAATTGCCAGTTGAAAAGACAAGACCATCTTTTTGGTACAATTTAATTCAATTTATGCATTTGCACAAGTCTCATATTAATAGCCTCATATTTCATCAATAGCAATCCACTAACTGTGGAGAATATGAATTGTCTCTTTGTCCTTCCACTCATCCATCATCCGTCTGTCTGCAGGTAGTCCTCAGATAACAACCACTTGTTTAGCTACCGTTCAAAATTATGACAGTACTGAACAAGAGTACTTATGACTGGTCCTTGAAATTGCAGCTGTTAGAGAATTCACATGGCAATGTTATTGCAGTTGGTTGCAGCCAACTCATTATGAGCCATGGTGGTGCAGTGATTAGAATGCAGTAGCACAGGCTAATTCTGCCGACTGCCGGCTGCCTGCAATTTGGCAGTTCAGTTCTCACTGGCTCAAGGTTGACTCAGCCTTCCACCCTTCCAAGGTTGGTAAAATGAGAACCCAGATTGTTGGGGGAAATATGCAGATTCTGTAAACTACTGAGAAAGAGCTATAAAGCACTGTGAAGTGGTATATAAGTCTACATGCTATTGCTATTGCTATGATGGTTGCCGCAGTCACATAATCACCATCTGCCAGTTTCCAACAAGCAAAATCAATGAGGAAATTGGGAGGTAATTGAAAATGGTGATAATGTGATGTTCTTAATAACTATGCAGAATTTGCTTAATGACAGCTGCAACTTTCCTCATTAAGTCAGCATGGTCATGTGATGTCACACATTATGTTGCTTAGTAATGGAGTTGCAAATCCCAATTACTTCATTAAGTGACGACTAAGTATCTATTTTTTTCTATTTTTCACAGAGGTAGCATCTGAAGCTGATTTCCCAGTAGTCACGTGTTCAATATTGTCTACCTCACTATGTCCTCCAAGCTTTATTGTAACTACAACCAGATGCATTTCATTAACAATTTACTAAATAAGTAATAATTCTGATCTCCAGATGATAAACTGGGAGACATTTTCCCCTCTAATCCCAGAGGGAGAGCAATCCATCCAAACTGTAAAAGAATCTTGTGACTATATATTTAAAGGCCAGGGGTAAAAATGTTCCAAAAGGCTCATGTTCCTACAATCACATTTTTTTTAATGATTGACCTTGAGCGTCTACAACAGTACTCCATATGACATAGTTACCTCTTGCATTCCAGTTGTTATTAAGAAGAATATATAGCATATTTTCACATCATGTTTATCTTGGTGTTAGGAACTTATGGGCAATGCGCAGCCCGAGTTTTTTGCAAGATGAAAACACTGCAGATAAAGCAGGGCTATAGTTATTGTGTTTATAAATGACATACACCTACTACATTACTTATAAAAGTCTGCATATCTCTGCATGTTCTCATATCACTGTATCATTATTTTCCTTTTCATTGTTTATTCTATTACTCCTTTACTACCGTTATGTTTGCACTTCTTTTCATATCTTCATTTTTATTTGTGTAAGTCACCTAGATTAGTCCCATGGCAAAATAGATGGTGAATAAATTTAACAAACAAATAAATTAATCCTTTAAAACAATTATGGTATATGTAAAAGCACAACCTAATGCTGGCTTCCGTATGAAGTGGCCATGTACCAATTCATAAAATCATGATTAATACATTCCTAATAATGTAATTAAAAGTTCCATGGAAGAGGTTCCATGGAAGAGGTTGGTAGCCCTCCTGAATATGATACCCATTTAAATTACATAAGAATGAAACATAATCAATAATAGTAACATGTTTTTTCTCTTCCCTGATGTTACGTGGTCATGTACTCTCAAGTACCTCCATCCACACTTTCTCTATATCATCTCTTAGTTGCAGCCAACAAAAGGGACACAAAGATTGAAGGCCAGACAATATCAGAAGGACTTTCCTAAAGAAGCCATTTCCTGGATTGAGCCACTCACTCACTCACTCACCCAACCACTCATACAGTATATCCCATACATGTACACACATACTATGAATGTCAAAGAAGCTAGATGGAGGAGCATGAATATACCCCATTGTTGGAATAAAGTTTCAGCTTTTATTATAGGGGTCCCTAGACCATAAGAGCATATTAATTCTATTCTATTCTATTCTATTCTATTCTATTCTATTCTATTCTATTCTATTCTATTCTTAACCTAGCACTGGCTAGGTGGCTCAGTGACTAAGATGCTGAGCTTGTCAATCAGAAAGATCGGCAGTTTGGTAGTTTGAATCCCTAGTATAGGTCTCCTGCGTGAGCAGGGGGTTGAACTAAATGACCTCCAAGGTCCCTTTCCAACTCTGTTACTGTTAAATCTAACAAAACTCAATGGAAGACTCTTGGGGACTCTCTTTCATTCTCAGTTTCTTCCACAGGCAATATTTTCTAAGACAAGTTTTCTAAAACATGAATAATCCCAATTAAATCTTCAGAAACTGTCTTTTCCTACCCCTTTCAATGATATCCACATTACTGTGAAACTCTACAGCTTTAAACAAAACCATGACATTTCTGACACAAAAAAATGTAACACAAATCTCTCTGAGTCAACCCTTCTAGGCTAGTTTTTGGATGATTCGGTAATTCCATTTAACAAAATCCAGGTTAGTGTTGAGGAGGACAAAGTTGAATTGAGGATAGGCTTTTATTTTTTTCTAATGGGAGAGTAAATAAACCAACTCCAGCAGTTAAATAAATATTTGAACTGTTACTGCTATTCCTGTAACTTACTAAGGAAACTGTCCAATGAAACTATATCTGAAGATTTATCACAGTGCATGGAGTATTTTAGAATACTGAACTTTTCTTAATATTTCTTAATATTAACTGCTAAAGTATTTGAGGAGAAAAAGCTGCTGACTCCATGCTTTGTGGTAGGTTTCTCAGAGGCATATTTTTGGACACAGTTCTAAAAACCAATATAATTTATGCTGGGTTAGATGATTGGTGTAATTGAACAGAGCTGCTGGTACAAGTAGGAAAGATTCTCAACTTGTAAATATAATTTATACAGATGCATCTTTTCCAGGATTTCCATGACTGTGGTTGGTTCTGCACAGTTTGTTTGCTTCTCAGGAGAAAAAAAAGTAAAAGAAGCCATTTTCCAAAGCAGTCACGCAAGCTGAAAAATTGGCTGCTATAACAAGATAGGAATGTCCTACATATTTGCATTATGAAACAAATCTTTTGAAGGCTCTGTGCAGCCCAAAGATATGATAACTGGCTAAGATATTGATAGAAGTTTTTAAAAAGCCTCTGATCTGCCACCCCTTTTTTAATAGCCTGATCTGGAATCACAGAAACCCATCTCCATTCATAAAATATAATGTTTCCTAAAGGCAAGTGATCACCCACAGGCAGGAATCTAATGCTGGAACCAATCAACATTTAAAAGGCTTGGGAATTTGGCACCTCTGCCTGGGCCAGGAAGATCTTCCTGATGAAGGAAATGAGACAAAATATTTCTTATTTTCCTCTAATCATAAAAAAAGCCATGTGTCCCCTTTTTTTCCTCCCAATCATAAAACCATATATTACACTCACATATATTTCACCAAAGGTTTGGAATCCTATAAAAATCTTGCTGGCATGCCAGTTTGGTGTCAGCTTCCCTCAAAAGCAAACTTTGTATTGTTTTGGGAATAATTGTAATAAAGAAACCTCCTTTCCAAAAACAGCCAGCCTCTGCATCTTGCTTCTGGGCTTGGAAGGAACCCAGGGAAATTCTCCCAACAATATGTAAAATATCTTCTTTTATTGCTATGATGATTTTAATCAATATGATTTGTTCCTGGCTGGCTTTCTATGGGCATGATCCCAGAATAATATATGCTGTAAACATATGATAACAGGGTGCAACAAAGTGCTTTGGGGCAAGCCTAGCAGAGGTGGGTTTCAGCAGGTTTTGACCAGGGGTGGGTTCTACTTACCTTTACTACCGGTTTGCAATGGGATCGTGCGCGCTTTCTTTGCTCACGCATGCGCCTTGCTTCTCCACATGCGCAGACCGCTTCTGATGACCTCAGGGTCAGTGGTGAGAGCCTCCCGCCAGTTTTACTACCGATTCTAGAGAACCTGTCCGAACCTGGGGCAACCCACCACTGGTTCTGACCAGTTCTGGAGAACTGGTGGCAAAAATTTTGAGTAGTTCGGAGAACCAATAAATACCACCTCTGACTGGCCCCGCCACCATCTATTTTCTGCCTCCCTAGTCCCAGCTGATTGGGAGGAAATGGGGATTTTGCAGTAACCTTCCCCTGGAGTGGGGAGGGAATGGAGATTTTACAGTATCCTTCCCCTGCCACGCCTGAGCCACGCCCACCGAGCCATGCCACGACCACTGAGCCACCCACAGAAGCGGTAGTAAAAAATGTTGAAACCCACCACTGAAGCCTAGGTGTGCTATTAGGGTTATCTTTAACCCACATCATTATTTTACTACAATGATGCCTTCACCTATGAGCCCAGAAAAAAAGCAACTTGTTAAAGTAAGTACTAACTCTTTGGTGCTCTCTAAGCTTGGTTGTTTTCTTGTTAGCACTGATGATGTTACCTAATTTGGGTAGTGAAATGTCTACAAGAAAACAACCAAGCTCAGAGAGCACTGAGGCCCCCTCACTAACAAGTATGGTGTGTGTATTCATAAAACTCCAAAACGGCTTTTCTGTTTTGTAACTGAAGTGCTTCACACCCCTACCTCCAGGGAATACTTGTGCCCTAGGGCAGACTCAGAATCTGAAAGAAAACATACCAGAAGAAAACAATGGCAAACCACTTCTGCATTCTTACCAAGAACTGTCTATCAAATTACCAGGAGTTGAGTTCAGCTCAAAGGCCACACTTACTTCCTGCTCTGACATTTCATCATTAACTTACATTACTTAATAGCACATACTTGTTAAATGAACTGGATTTTAGGAAAATATTATGGATATGTGCATTGAATTTGGCTAAATTTCAGACTACAAAGAAAAACAATAATTCACATCAAAATGTTGATGCACTAAAGTGGAAAAGATCAGTCTGAATTCTGGTCTTGATTAAATTTTGATAAGGATTGCACCTCCACAGCATTGCAATGCTTTTGTGATTTACAAAAAAGAGATGGTGGATTGGAAAGACAAAGGATCACACCACACATCAGGAGAAGTGGTATGAAATATCAAGATATAAAAAAGCTATCGTATTGGTCAAATCATTGAATATTTTAGAGAGCATCATTTTTCATGGGGTTCTTGTTCAGGTTTGTGCACAAATTTTAGACTTCACTAAATTCATCATCCTAGTTGAAGTAAATAATAAATGGAACCCTTCCATGTCATTCTTCTGTGTTTTTTATACTTTAAAAATCTATTTCCAAAGTTTTCTTTTTTAGCCACATATCTGTACATATTGTAAATTCACCATGCTGTTGCAAGAGCAATGTTAGGATTAATTTCCATTCTAAGTCACCAGAATTCAGCCTGGGCAATAGCCCCAGCATGCTAAATGAAGCATAATATTCGCTATTTAGCACGATTCAAGGTCAAGGTATAAGGATAAAAACAGTAGTAGAACCTGACTAGCAACTTTTCTCTATATCTCAAAATCCATTCCAAGTCTAGTAGTTAGTTTTCCCTCCAATGTCACCCAGTACACAACAATTCAAAAGAATTCTGATGGATACCAGGCATTGTAATGCTAGGGAGGACCAGAAATGACCATTAATTTGCAAATAATGGCACCTCCCACCAGCGCAGATCTCTAAAATATTTCCCAATACATCTTCACTCTGCTGGAAATGCAAAGCACAAAAAGGGACATACTACCACATGTAGTGGTCATGTCCCAAAGCCAAACAATTCTGGAACAATATTAAAACCCAGTTGGAAGAAATAACAACTCAAAAAGTACCATAAAACCGGAAACATACCTATTAGGTATGTTTTACACGTAATTATTGTGTAAATTATTATTTATTATTATTAATAATTACATGTAATTATTTATTGTGTTAATTATTGTGTAAATTATTATATTATTATTAATAATAATTACACGTAATTATTTACACGTAATTATGAAAAAGAAATAATATATCTAATCACACACATTTTGACTGCGTCAAGGATCACCTATGCACAAAATTGGAAATTAGAAGAAGTCCCAACACAAGACAGAATAATATCCAAAGTCATGGAATGTGCTGAGATGGACAGACTCACCAAGGAAATTCAAGGAAAGGAAGAATCTGACTACTATCTGGTTTGGCAAAGGTTGGAGATAAAGAAACCAAACAAAAAGAGGATCCCAAAAGAGTAAAATAAAATTCTGTACCAAATGAGGTTTAACAATGAATAACTAGATATCAATAAAATAATATCGTTATATAAGGCAAGAGAAGGCATACATATCGAGGAATATAGGTTATCGATGTTGTAAGAAATCAGACATTACGTTTAGATGTCATTATTGTGATGCATGTTGTGTATTGTTTTACTTGTACTTGTATGTGTATATGTATGTGTATTTTGTGTGTTTTTAAATCAATAAATGTGTTAAAAAAATTGCAAATAAAAGAAATCATGACTTCCCCATACAGACTATAAGCAATAGATTGGATTAATGGTCACCAAAATTTATTGGGTTCTATTCAATGGCAGCAGCTACTTCTATGAATCATTTTCCGCTTTTCTAGGGATACACCTAGAATGATGATCAAAGTAAATGTGGAGTTGTCCCTATGGACCTCTTTTCCAAAGAGGCATCAAATACTTTATTGTAAATTATTTGGGGTGGGGAAAGAACAGGAAAATTTCCATACTCAAAATTCTTCCCCAGCCCTCACACATTAATTTTCTACAATAAAATCAAGCTTGCTATAAAAGGATATTAAATTCATTAATAAGAGATTGTGAACTGTTAGGTTCATAGAAATAGGAGCCACATACTGGCCACATATATAACAGCTTCTGCTGGAAGAGAAAAGGAATAAAATAGACTGAAATTTCGGTTGCCCAGAAAACTGAACATAAGTAAATCAATACTATTAAGGGACAAAAAGATGGACATCTCAGATCAACCAGATGTACAACATTTCTACAAAGCAGCTAAGGAGGAATTGTTATAGAATACGTTAGTTAACTGGACAGAGCTGAAAAGTCTTATTTTAAATATGCCATCAGTTTTTGATATGTTAGACATGGGGTGGATAATCTACAGTCCATGAATTTCAGATTATCCCAAATACTGTTTATGCAACCCTCAAGATAATACTGCTGAAAAGTGACAGCAGAATTCTTTTCCAATGTCTCTTGGGAAATTTTAAAAAATGTTTTGTAAAGTTATATGGTACTGTAAAACATGGCACTGATTTTTATTATATTGAATTCCTAAACATTATTCTAGAACTACCTCTGTCACACAGCATTAAGGAGAAAACAGTAGTCCATTCATTTAGCCAAACTAGTACAAAACAACAGAACTTGGTGGGAACACCAATATAATCCATTCTTTTTCATTTTATATCACTTTTTTTTTTGCTCAAAGTCACTAAGAGTGTTTAAAAATATTAAAACGGCAGGGGCTGAAGATAATGCAACAGGTACAAGTAAAAAGATGCATACTGTATGATATGTCATCTGGAGTAATTTGATGGTTAGGTGGCTTTAGAAAAGTAAAAACAGAACAGTAAAACAGTAAAAAGTTTTTTTTAAAGTACAAAACCCAAAATGCAGGAAATAAAATAGGCCTGTAAAATGCCCATTTAAAATACTAAAACTGATAGTGAAGTTATTTTAAAAAGAAGGGTTTTTTTAAAGCATCTATTATTTTCATTTTCCGTGCATCTGTACTCTTACTAACTCAGAATAGAGAGAGTAGTAGATAGAAATGGCTGCCTCTCTCTGTAAACTTTCTGCTGATTTCTGCAGATAAAGCTAACTTTAAAAGCAAAGAGCAAGGCTAATAGGTTTTTTCCACACTGTTGCCACTTTACAAATCCTATCACTTTAATACACCATTTAAATGCATTGAAGTTTAATTACCAGACTTTCTCTTATAAATTAAACACTATTTCATTAACAAATAAGCATATACTAAAATAGTAGAAAGCATGTCATTTTATCATTCTTAAGCATCTGTGAAAATAAATTAAAAGGTAACTGTTAACCCAGCAAACATTAAGTGTTTGAGGTTAAAGATTGTATCAGATAGATCATCTTTCATTAGTGGATGGTGAAATCTGCTGTACTTTACCTTTTGTCTTTCCCAGTGTTGTGAAGAGGGCCTGTGCCCCAGGTGAGTGCATGGAGCCAATCTGGGAAGGTGGATGTACAACTTGAAGAAATTCTTTGACAAGTTTGTCTGTTGGCCACTATCCTGTTAGCTAGGAAGAGAGTTGTAGTATGAAGCTCCTTTAACTTATGTCCTCCTGCAAATGTTAAGATCAGCTCTCCTTCAGTAGGAAATGAAGCAAGATGTTATTATGCATTGGCTAGATGCCAGCAACATCACCTCTACACAGGTGGAATTTCACTGCAATACTTAGAACACCCATTTTGGGTAATTTACCGTACATATTTTTAAACAAAAGTTCTCTTTCAAACTAGTCTGAGAGGTGAAATGGGATCAGTTTATGGTATGGTTTCCTAGGTCAGAGGATGAGGTAGAGCCATCTAAAGATGCCAGATGCTACAGAACTCCTAATAAGGTTATGCCAAGTTACTCTCTGCCCTGCTTCATCCAGAGGCTGAGTTCCTGATGAATCCTTAGGAGTACAAGAGGTGCAGAAATTTGATTACATGGGAGTAAGTTATTACTCATCAGTAATCCCTCTGACTGATTAACCCTGATGATAGTGATTGATACTCGGTGGTAACCGTCCAATGGGGCTACTAGGATACCTGGCTTTTATATTCCTGATCTTGAACTCTTTCTCAAATCTCTTTAATTAAACATGCCTTGATAATTCTTGTTAAAGTTGTGTCCTCATAACAGGAGCTTTTTCTCATCCCAGCTGAAGAAGCTTAATGTTGTTTTCAGCTGTTGGGGTTTTAAAGGAGGGCTGTAATGAGAACAATCTAGAATACCTCATTGGTTATGCAGTTGCTCATGTAAATGAATGGTATCTGACTAGTTCTCATTGATCATTAGGCTGCTGCAAAGCTGCCCCGCCCCTTCAGGCATTGGGAACAGCCTTCCATGGCCATTAAGGCTTAGGTTTCAGGATAGACTGGACACCTGACTTCCACAGCTGCATCTACCTATAGAATACTGGCATTTTCTGAAGTGCTTGTTAGGTCTATCAGGTCTCTCTTGAGAGCTAATATTGTGCAATACACATAGTTGATTGAAGCCAGGAAAAAGAGCCAGAATTGATCATTATAGATGTCAGTTCTGATACCAATAAATTTTCTACTTCTAGAAACATGGGACTTTATGTGGACACCTTTTGTACTGTTTATTACTTTAATGGGGTTGTATGGGCCATTTTGGCTGTTCCTATGCCATTTTCATTACTTGACAACTTCTGATACTGTCAGCCATAGTGATTCATTGCCAGCACTGCAGTTCCTTTTGTAGTGTCCTTACTGTATTATCAGCTAGGCTATTTTTTGACACGGATTTAACAGTATTTCAGAATGACACTAGGCCCAGTCAGAAATAGCTAACAATTATTGTCAGTGGAGCACCTCTGCACCTGTTAATATGATAGATTGCTAAACATTCTTACTGTTCTTAGTACCTACCATAGAAGGAGATCTATTGATATATTTTTTTTGTTTGTAACCAGCTGTTGAGACTTGATGAGAAGGAAAGCAAAACTGGAATCCATCAATTTCATTCCTTGACTTATTCTGCATTAAAATTGTAAGGGCAGTGCCACTTACTAGCCTCATGATTAAGCTTCTCTAGTTGCTGACTTGATTGAGGCCTAGAACAGGGGTCCCCAATCTCTGGCCACTACTGGGTCGTAACCTATTCGCAACTGGGCTGCATGAGTGGTGGGCCAACTCAACCTGTGCGAGCAGCAGGCCGACGCATGAGCTAATGCACGTGTGCAGTCAAGCTGTGCATGGATGTGCATGCCCGCTGGCCCACCACTCACATATGTTGAACAGCAGGCGCATGCATGCTGGCCCATCACTTACGTGGTCCAGTTCGCCTCTCCCCCACCCCAGGGCCAGGCCACCAAGGCGCAAAGGTTGGGGACCGCTTGCCTAGAAGACCAATCTTTTTGTTTTGTCACTAGTTGGATGAACTTGTCTGTTTCAGTTTTTCATTTGTTTTGTTTTTATTGTTAAGCCTGCATGGTTTAATTTCCACATCAGTCTGACATTTTTGAAATAGTTTTCATGAAAATGAATATTTGTGCATATCTGTCTTAATGCCCGTACTTTTCTGCATTGTACATGCCAGTTACATAATATTTGTATTTTCTGAAAGCATTTCCTGTACAGACATTTTTATCTTGTTTCCTTATTTCTTCCTTAGCAATTTGTGGAGAGTTGAAATAAAAACTCAGGTGGACTCAATTAGTAATTATATTCATGCATGCTTATATAGTATTGTACGTATGTTTCTTTATTCAGAGATATATTTATAATCAACAGGTTGAGATTCATAATTATCATAGGTGTTTGTTAGAAGCTGTGATAATGGTAAAGTGCTGTTGTGTATATCATGCATGTAACATCATTTTCCCCCTGCCTTGCAGATCCTTATTAGTGCTACACAGTTGTGCAAGTGCATGTTAGAAGTTACCTTAGTAAATAAAGTCAGTACATCAAGGCTAACCATCTACCCTCACTGACAAAAAGACAGAATGTCCAACTAGGAATCTTTCCTCCATCCTATTCCCAAATTCAAAGTTCAAAGCGCTCCCACTAATAGAAACTACAAGGCCTCCAAAGCCTTGTATATCAAATCATTAGCATTAAAGGGAGAGAAAGAAAACCTTGCCAAACCAGTTCTACTAGTAAGGCCACAAAGACAGTATGAAATAAAGTATTGTTAGTTTATCATTTATATATATGATATTGAGCTATATATTTGATTATTAAAATGTCATATAGACAAAAATAAAATAGAAATAGGCCTGGTCTATGAATGGATGATATATATATAAACATAACTCAAGATTCAGTCTGATGTTGGCAAAAACCATAGGAACAGCGATGCCTTAATAGTATTGCAGATTGCTAAATTGCTGTTTGGCAAAAGTTTGACCTTTTTCCTCCACTAAATCTGGTGAAAGAACTGTCCGTATTTTCTACAGCCTTGTAAAATAAGGAATGTTCTTCTATTGGAGATATATTAGAAGCTTTGCATTGCAAGAGATAAACTGCAGTCTATTTTCAAATTCCTTGTTTGCAAAACTAAAGAACATGCATTTTTCCCAGTATAAAGTGTGTTTTTACTGCACGGTGTTATAACTAGGACTATGTTATTGCATTTAAAAAATATATTTGGACTTCCAGTGGTTTGGGGACAAATATTACTGCCTGCCCTTCCTGCCACTATGCAGAGTTTGGCGGCTATTGTTGTTACTTGCCACTGTGATGTTTACTTTTTATACATAAAAGCAAAAGAATAAGTATATCGAGTGAAGAGAAAGAAAAAAAAGCAACAGGAAGAAAAAGGAAAGTACCAAACAGTTCTAGTCCATCAAATCTAGGCTAGAAGTTAACTCTGAGTGCCAAATAAGCTATGGTATGTTCACTAAGCATGCTTACACATTGGAGCAAACATTGGTGCATGCTTCTGCATTGGTGGCACACTTTTGAATGACACACCAGGTGACTACAGCCCCAAAAATAGGGGACAAAGAACCAAATAGCCAGGACCAGAGGAAAAAAACAAAGGAACATTTGTTAAATTAAAATTAAATCAAATCAAGCTATTATGATGATTTCTAAGTCAATATGAAACCCCTTCTGTCAGACTAACATTTCAAATTGGTTTTCAGAGATTTGAGAAGCCGTATTTAGGGCTTCCACTGTATATAGGCAATCTTAGTCCTTCAGGTTGGGTTTGCACACTAGCCACAAATGTTCTCACCTATCCTGGAATAAAAATATAGGTTTCACCTCATTCCAGGCTCCAAACAGCTTTTTTTTTTTTTTGCACTTGTGTCAGAAGCACCAAGGCATTTCTGGGTTGAAAGGATTAACCAGTGTTAAACCACTGTTGCCCATGGGTGCTCAGTTGGTGGCTCCCTTCATATCCCCAGCAGGAGCTGGAGCGAAGGATGAGAACTCACCCTGCCCCATGGCAACACTCGGGTCTCAAACGTGGGCACACTAACCTCCAACCTAACGTCCTAGCCACAAGAGCCACTGTGCTCCCAACACCAATTGTCTATCTACATACATTAAAATTAGCAATGGGAGAATTCTCAATATAGAAAATGAGCTTGAAAAGTGACTAGACAAGTTATGTCAAGAAGATTTAGATTACAATTGCATTTGTACTTACCAAGAAGGAAAGACACAATTCTGTAGATCACAGTACAGGTAGTCCTTGACTTACAACAATTCATTTAGTGACCATTACAACAGCACTGAAAAAAATGACTTATGACCATTTTTCACAGTTACAGCATCTCCATGATCATGTGATCAAAATTCAGAGATTTGGCAACTGGTTCATATTTATGACCGTTGCTGTGTCCATGGTCATGTGATCACATTTTGCGACCTTCTGACAAGCAATATCACTGGGGAAGCCAAATTCACTTAACAACCTGGTTACTAACTTAACAATGGCAATGATTCACTTAACAACTGTGGCAAGAAAGGTTATAAAATGGGGCAAAATTCACTTAACAAATGTCTCACTTAACAACAGAAATTTGGGGCTCCATTGTGGTCATAAGTCGAGGACTACCTGTAAAATCTATACTGGTGCAGTTCTGCTCTTATAATAGCAAACAAGGGGCAGAGAGAAGAGAGGGATGGAAGATAAACTTCCATCATAACAAGTTTAAGTCTTAAGCAAAATGCAGGGAGGGAGAGTTGGGGAGTCCTGCTGTTCAAATAAATGGACATGAAATCCAAGAAATTGTGAAATACTTTTGAGACAAGGTTTTCTTTATCTCCCTGATTGCCTTATTCATATCATATTGTGAGATCTAGGCAGTGGTAGGATTCAAATAATTTAACAACCGGTTCTCTGCCTTAATGATTTCTTCCAACAATCAGTTCACCAAACTGCTCAGAAAGTTAACAACCAGTTCTCCCGAAGTGGTGTGAACTGGCTGAATCCCACCACTGGATCTAGGTGTCATTACAGATAGTCTTTCCTTATTGCCTGCCTAGTTCAGCCACCATTGAAACTTATAGCAGAGCTGAAAAAAATAGATCGATGACTGGTCTTCGAAGTCATCACAGTACCGCCATCGTCACGTGATCCACACACTTGGCCACTGGCATGCGTTTACCACAATTGCAGCATTCTGGGGTCACATGATCACTATCTGCAAATTTCACAGCCAGATTTTGATAAGCAAAGTCAGTGGGAAGCCAGCAGGAAGTCGCTAACTGCAATCATGGGAAATTGCACTCAACAATCACTGGCGCACTGGTGATTTGCTTAATGACCACAGCATAACTGATGTCACGAGTCAGGCAAAATCATAGGTTGCTTCACTTAACAAGTGTACCCATTAGTGACACAGTTGCTGGTCCTAATTGCACTTAATAAATGAGGACTCTTGTTTTCCATTTGTTAAGCTATTGAATTGTCCGTAAGTTTTAGTCCTTTTTTTAAAAAAATGAAAATGCTGCAACAGTGCATTTTGATGTCTAATACTGGAAACAGCGTTAAACTGCATAGCAGAACATAACTCTCTTGAGATCTAAAACCAGTTTATTAAATTGTATATCAGTTTCTGATAAATTGTTATCAGAAAGGGCAGTAACTCTAATCTGAATTCAACTAGCTCAGTTCTAAGTAACTGCTCTATTCTATATATTCCATGATTTTAGAATTAGTTTTCCCAGACCTACTACTTTCTTAGATCTTTCTCCAAAAATACATAAAAGTGAAATAGAGATAAATCCAAACCTTACCTGCTTATGGAGGTACTGCCAGAAGGCTGGTTTCTGTGTGTCTTTCTAAAAGCAAAATAATTCCATCTTCTAACTATTGTGCCTTGGTTGTGTTCTCCTTTCCTCGTGTTTTTGTTTTTATAAATTAGTCTGAAGGTCAGAAGAATATGAGGAGTGGCTTATGCTGGGAAGTAAATTATTACCCTGCCATTGGCTCTGAAGGGGATGAAAATTGAAGATAATGGTGATGGAGGAGGATAGCTGTTCTCACTGGAAGATTAGAGGCCAACTCAGGTTTCCTGGGGAAATGAAAAATATTTATGAAAGGTTTGCTTTCTGGAAGCAATTCATATCTGGAGCTGAGCTATTAAGATATGTGCTTCTTTTTAAATGCCACAGAATGGCAGTCTAGAGCAATGTTACTCAATCTTGGCAACTTTCAGATATGTGGACTTCAACTCCCAGAATTCTCTGGCCTGGAATTGAAATCCACACAATTGAAAGTTGCCAAGTTTGAGAAATACTGGTCTAATGAGTCTGAATACAGGTAAGTCTCAATTAGTGCAATTAATCCTCTGAAACAGTCACGTTATTTGAATACATAGGTTTTGAGACAATAATTGGTACGAAGACTGTACTACACACTACCAGCAGAAATACAATGTTATTGTCTTCACAAGCAATGATAAATTGTGCGTGCTAAACTAGCTTTATAATGTGTTGATAGGTTTTCTGGCTGTTTAACCTGTGATAAAATTGAGTTCAGGTAAAAAAGAAAGAAAAACACTTTCTGCCTCAGGTAAAAAATAACAACTGCTTACACAATATCTAGAAAGACGTACATCTTGAGGAAATTTTGAGAGTATTCTGTACTTCAACGTCCTAAACTAATGGCTTAACTAAAACAGAACAATATGAGGAAATTTTTGAATAGAACAGAAATGTCAAGTCCACATATAAGAATGAATTTGCAAATACTAGTAAAAGGTTATCTCTATTTTATTGTCATTTGCTCTTCTTTCAATTCCTTACTTGCAAAATATACTATGCAAGATATACTACGCATAATTGCAAGACTTGAGGCAAGTGAAGCCAGCAGTTCCAGGCCAGATATAACAATTACACAAACATGTAACAATTGTTTATTCTGAAAATCACTAAGGAACATTTTGCCATGTACTGTATCCATTTATTTGGAAGAGCAGAAGGAAGAAACCTCATAATTTAAACCCTCAGAATATACTGTGTCTACATTTTTGCACTAGCAATGGACATTCAACTGTTTTATATGACTTCATTCTTGTAGGCAATAAAATCTGTAATACTGAAGAAAAGTTGTAACCAAGTGAAATCAAGAAATCAAGCTAAGGTATCATGTGGCAGATTCATGATTTACTACCAAACTTAGATCAGGAAGCCTGACAATATCTTATGGGGATTAATTGGAAAATCATGTGAAAATATAGTTTCTACTATGCTTTTCCATTTGAGTGTGTGTGTATATGTGTTCCTGCTTGTGGGAGTATAAAATCAATATATTAGAAGTAAACAGCACTTCTTTTTAACTTTATATATGTTATCAGCATGTCAAATCACAAGTAATGAGATATGATTTATTAACACAAATAAACCCTCAGAACTTCAGCTGGATCAGAATATCGTAAATTAAAACTGAATGTGACTGGGGGCTGGTTATCCGTTAGTAAATTTTCCATCCTTCTGTTATGCTCTAACATTGCATATGAAAATAAGTGCAAATGGAACTGAAACGTGATCGATTTTTATTTACAAGTCTAATTCCAACTAGTACTTATAATATACACTTCTGGGATAGAATTCCTTGACCAGAGATAGCTCTTGGATTAAGCCTATGTCATTTCAAATCATATGATGATCAGATATCACATTACTATTACTTGATCATCCCTAATTTAATCATAATAATTTCAAGAATACAAGTACAGTGGTGTATTTTAATTGACAAGAAAGCCTGCAGCATATTACCTGAACTGTTAGGAATCATAGTTAACCCACATTTTGGCAGTAATAAATGTTTTTAGCGGCTGGTAGTGTAATTGATTTTCAGGCAGTCATTGACATTAATTTTTCCAATATTACTGCTTTAGATTGTAAATGTATCTTGAAAATACTATCAGGTGTGCAGATATACTAATATCCTCAGACCCTGATTGTAGAGTCTGATGGGGGCTGGCTGTCAAAACATAACTGTCTTAAGACACCCGCATGGTGGTACTGCCTCTGAAGAGTCAAACTGCATTTAATTTCTGTATAAATATAATCTTTCTAACCCTCATACATTCTTGTAAAAACCACTGTGTAGTAGATTAGGCTGAAACGGTAGTTGATTAAAATGAGCTTCACATCTGGGCATATTTAAAGAGGTTTTCTCAACCCAAGTACACTTATATTTGGCATTAAAGTACTGCTTGTTGGAATTCTCAAGTTGATTTTCATTCTGTAAATTATCTTCAGTGAAAGCAATGAAGGCTTAGTTTGAACCAAGGGCAGAACAAACTTAGTGTGCATGAATTCTCCAGCCTTGGATTTATTTTTATTTCTAGATTATAGTTTCAAAAGGAAAAAGCAAGCAATGTAACAAAATAATAGTATAGAAATAACCCTTGTTTCCAAAAACACAGAGCATATAAAAAACAGAGGGTATTCTAAAACTGTCAAATTTATGTATTATAGCAATAGCACTTAGACTTATATAGTGCTTGTCACTGTGTTCTTGTATTTCCCACCTGAGCTCTCATTTTTGGTCTAATAGGCTT